>WBNH01006370.1:1554-103925 GCA_013401255.1 Urocolius indicus
TTATATATTATATGTTATTACATATAATGATATATAATGCTTAATATGTAATATATAATGTGTAATATATAATATGTAATATATCATATATGCATATTTTAGGATCAGAATTCCATATTTTAGGAGTATTTCAGGATTATGTGACATGGTAGATTTAGAGTTTTAGACTTAAATCTTGTCACTGAAAAGGACTACAGTCCTTTATTGACAACAGAACTAACGTAGCTTAATTAGTCTACATTAAAAAATGCCTCCCTTTGTTGTTATTGATGCAGTATATTAAGATTCAAATATGTAGAGAGAACTTGCAATATTTTAATGACAAAAATGAACCTTCCTAGTTACTTCAAACAAATGAAAATGGAATGAAAAAGATTTGTCATACAGTCTCTAACACATAAAATTGCAACAGAACATAGAAAACCATAATCTCATTTTGGATTCTGGAACTGCTGTGGTGAGTTGATCCGAGCTAGCACCCACAAAGCTACTCACTCACTGCCCTCCCCCAGAGGGGCAGAGAAGAAAATAACAAGAGAGAGTAAACTCATAGGTTGAAAGAAAAGACATGGAAATCCCTCACCAAATAATGAGCAGAACAGATTTGGAGAATTTAATATAATTGAAAATGTCTAATTTCTTATGTGAGTATTGGAAAACAAGCTCTTCCCCAGGTTTAGTTTCACTACAGACACCTCCTCTCCTCCCAGCTATCCCATCTCCTCCATGTTATTGCTGCCGGCTACACTCAGCCCCTTTTGGAGGCTTTGTGAGACAAGTAGTGCAAGATGTTGGGGTGAGAGTGCAGTGATTTCTTTCAGCCTTTCCTGTTTCTCACTCTTCTACTGCTTCTTTATACTAGTTTGCTCTGATATTCTGGCATGGACTATCTGTGAGCCACGGTCCCTTCAGGGAAGCAGATGCTTCTACATTTGCTATCCATAGACCACATTCTCTTCTGAGTGTACTTCTGCCAGTATGGAGCACCTCCCACTGTTCTGTCCTTGCTGTTCGCTTTTTGTTCCCCATCCTGACAGGGGGTGGTGGGGAGAGGAGTCAGTGCAGTTGGTTCATTGTCTTGCTTGTTGGGGCCAACACTGCACAAACTGTAAAGATCATATAATAACTGAGAGTCCTAGCTCTGATTGGAGAAAATCTTGATGATTGCGGAGGAAATATCAAGAAGTATTCTGGCTAAGTCTGCAGTTTTTGCAGCTTTGAACAGCATAAGCTGCAAGTAGAACTTTCTTAGCCCTTTTGTGCCTTCTCGTTCATGTCTATGTCTTTGGATCTTTGGGATAGATAATGCCACTTGTACCAGGCTGTGACTTCAGTCCACCGACACTGTAACTTAGTCCCATGTAAGTTATGCATGGCTATAGAAATGTCCATATCCATAGACTATCACTACAACTTAGTCTCAAAAGTATATATTTCTATATAGTGCATCTATATACATATATATACACACATATACATAACTATATGTATAACCACACAAACAGTAATAAGCTGGAAGAAAGCCAGAGACAGCTTTTCTCTCTGTGTAAGTAGGAAATAAAGGAAATACATATTTTGAATTTCAACACCATATGTTGGATTTCACCATCACCATGTTCTGGACTTTACACTAGACTATTGTCTTCTTTTCTTTCCTATTTTCAACTTAAATCTGAAGTCCTCACACCTAAATTACAGTAGTATTATTCTGTATACATTGAGTTTTTTTTATTTCCATTCCTATTACATCAATATTAAACAGCACCACCAAAATTTACAGTAGGTACATAGTTCACAGCACTCTGTTAATTGGCCATTTATTCCAGTCAGCTGCTGAATGGAAACTTCACAAGCCGTCCTTCTCATTATTGCCATGATGTTTATCCCTTTAAATCACAGAAGTTTTCAAGTATAGATCCACTTCTTTTAAAGTGAGAAAATACCAAAACCAGTCAAATTTTGACTATGTAGACAAGCATAAAATCAATTACAACACAGCATATTTGTACCAATAAAAAACAAAACTAATCATTCTTCAGTGGACCTCCTATGATTGCTGAGATCCTCTTCTCCAGGCTGAACGGCCCCAGATCCCACAGCCTTTTCTCATAAGATGCTCCAGTCCTTTGATCGTCTTGGTATGGACTCTCTCCAGAAGTTCTCCGTCCCTCTTGAGATGGGGAGCCCAGAAATGGACACAGGACTCCAGATGTGAGGCCTCACCAGGGCAGAGCAGAATGGGAGGAGGACCTCCCTTGACCTCCTGGACACACTCTTCTTAATGTCAGGCTTCTGGTTTAAGTAATACACTACTCATTATTTATCTTGCACTTGTTGAAATCACTACAAAAGAACCACTCCATGCAGCTCTGGGGTGAAGTCATTCCTGGAACAGAATACAGTGGTCATTATAGGTTAAATAGCATGGTGCAGCAGTTTTTCAAGGAAGATTACTTCGTTGAAAACATGATTAAACAGTCTACAATGCAACTATACAAGCTGGAATCTATCCAGGTCAGTAATAACTCCCACACTCTTTTTGCAACGAGTGTCCTGAGATATTTATTGACCCAAAGTGTCTTTCTCCTTGTTTCTATCTCTCAGAAGCCCTTCAGGTCTTCTTTCAGAATCCTGAACCCTAGATATTCCACTGCAGTGAAGAGCTAAAGAAAAACAAAAAGGGCAGAATATCAATATTATGTATTGTTCCCAAAAGCTCAGGAAACATGTCTATTTAATTAGAAACAACAGTGTGTGGCCAGCTGTTCCACATTGTCGTGAACATGTTAGATCCACCAAGATGTACAAATGGGAACTATAAACACAGTACATTGAAAATAAGGCCTGCATGGATAATCATATCTATTAATATAAATGGCACTGAGAAGAGGCAGATTGAGCTCATATACTGACTGACAATTTAGAGTAAAATGCACTGTTTTCTTCACCATCACCAGTGAGAAATTAGCTGTAATATGGGTACAACCAGTGAGGCCCCTTAATGTGTTTATTAAAATGTGAGTTGAAATGGTGAGTGGAAACGTGGTACTGCATATGAATATGACAGCCACTCTTTTGAGTTCTTTTACAACATTAAACGGTACACACAATGGGATTGTGCACTAGACTTGTTTTCAAAACACAGCATAGGTGAGGTTTTACACAGCTTTTCTGAGGGCTATTATGAAAAACATATAATTGCAAGCAAAGAACTAAATTTATCACAGTCCTCACAACATTTTATTCCTTAATAATAAAAGGAAGTTAGAGATAATGGAGCAATGGAGTTCTAACAGGTATTTCAACATCTTCTGTCCTGTGATTAAAGAATATCTGCTGAAGAAATATGCCTAACACTCAACCTGTAGAATTGATCTGGCAGTAAAACAACAGAAAAGTCAAGATCCTTATCCACGAGTTTTCCATAACAATTTCTCTGCTGGATTTTTTTTTTTATTTTAAATATGTCCAGAATACACTGGGGTGAAGGAAATTTTAAAATATCAAATTCTGTCTCTAAGCTCTTTTTCCATAGAGGTACATTAATGTAAATTAGACAGAATGACTTTACCTACTTACAATTGGTCTGAAATGACGTGGATGGAACAGAAAGACAATTAACTTTAGGGGAGTTTTTTCTTTCTTTTCTTATTTTTCTTTCTTTTTTTTTTTTTTTTTTGTAATCTACAGCGATTCAGAGTAGGTTTAGTTCCTGATGGTACTAGACTTTCAGTGCTGCCAGGCAAAATTATTCTGAGACCTTCAAGGGGCTTTGTTTATCACAATTTTCAATTAACCTCTGCATTTTAACTTCATCATAATGACTGTGTGAATTCACACCAAAGAACAAACAAAAATCTCAATTTTCTGTCATTATTTCCTTACTTCATAAAATCAAGAGGCTTGGGATTTTTCTCTTGTTCAAGACAGGGAGGAAAAGGATATAAATTTCAGATGACAGGAGACAACCATAAGAGGCAAAAGGTTTAACACAAACTACATTTCCATGTTAATTTTTCTACCTTTTCCTGCTTATGAAATGAGGAAAAGGTTTTAAATCCAGAAAATGTGTTTTATAAGTTTTTAAGTTTGATGTGGCGAATTTGAAGAGAATCACAATATTAAACTAAATTGGATTTTTAGGATTGCAGCCACAATGAGAAAATAATAATTTTATAATTTTTAACCCCTTTGCACGGCAAGGGAAACACTAGATGCTGAATCACTGCAGTCATAATGTTAAGTAACACTAGCTAAACAAGGTATTACTGAAACCTTAGAGCTACAGCTCAGGAATGGTTAACTACGTGGAATAATCCTCCTCTTTTCTACCTTACGCCTTCTTCAAATCTGCTGTCCAAACTGGCTTTGACTATCTGGATATAGAACTGAAAGGTATGCTATCGCATGCCCAGACTCAAGCAGATTGCATGTGTGATACAAAGTCTGCTGGAATAAACACTTTCTGTCCAGACTGGGATGAAAATCTTGGGCACTTATTCCTCAAACAGAGTAGGCATGTATGTAACAATTTCATAGGTACTTCTGTGCACCTGTAAAATACTGATAGTTGCATGGTATGGGGCTCAAATCATCTAAAATAAGATGTTTTAGCTGCTAACACAGACACTAGTCACCCTTGGCTTCCTTTCAAGACAGTGGATACTTTGGATACTTTCAATGTTTGAGTCATTTCACTTCTAGCTGCTTTAGGATGAGACAAATTGCACTTTTGACTCTACTCACTATATTTACTACATTTCTACTGACTATGAATGGAGCTCGAGGCACAAACATTACCCTCGATGCTCATCCTTTCCAGTTTTCCCATCATCTGCTCCAAGCACACCAACTAACAGATCACTGACTAAATTCAGCAAGTTAGTGAGTATTAACACATAGTGAGACTGATAGGCAATAAGCAAATTTTAAGGAGAATTGAGGTAAGAATTTGGAGTATGACTTGGGAGACTGCACAGAACTTCTGAATGCTGATTTTTTTAATAATTAGTAACAACTCCCTGCTGTGTGCTGACAGCCAAATAAATTGTAGTTCTTAATTACTTTTTTCTTGAAGCCACAGGTATGTAAATTCTCAGCTATTCACTAATAATAAATCGCTTTAAAAGCTGTGGGTTTTTCACTGTATGGTCAGACATATGACAACTCGTGAAGTAGGAGCTATGCATGACCGATACTGAGACAGACTGTTGTCCAATGTTTAATCTGGGTAGCAGCTGCATAAAATCTGAGGAAATTAGAAATAAGCCTATATCATGAGAATGGGGTTTTTTTGAACTGATATTAGACTAATCAATTCAAGTATATTTACATGATCTCAAAAGCCAGGACAGAACTTGTCTTGCTGTACAGCCCTTAAATGACATGGCAAATACTAGGATCTGGGCAACAAGGCACAAACCCAGACTTACAAGTGGGAAGAATATGAAGCTAAGACACATATTTCAGACTATATTAGCATGCAGTATAAGTGTACTTACACTTCCTAGGCAAGATAGTTGGCAAACAGTCTAGGCTTATTAATTTAGTTGCAGTCTTTTATTAAAGTAAATATTTAACTTTGAATATTGAAGTATCTCCGAATCACTGTGTACAAGCTCTCCTTGAGCTCAATATGTAGCATGTTTACAAACTTTTAATACACTCAGCATCTGGATAAAGCTAGATGTCTATCCCTTTCCAAGAACCACAGCTGAGAACCATCTGACACTGAGATAAAATCAGGTAGTCCTTGCAAGAAAGAAGAAAAAGCAAACAGCATCACTGACACCTTTTCTAACACCCTTTATTTGCTCAATAAATATCCCTAAATTAGAGCAGTCTTCCAGGATTTTTCAGATCCAGGATTAAACCATTTGTCTCAAGTGACTAGAAATCACATGGTGACTTCACACAGAAACCACTGTTGTGTCTACTATCATAACTTTGCCCTAACTACAGAACTACGAAATATTTTGATGTGTCAAATTTGTTTCTCTCCTGTGAAAACTTGGGTGAGGTACATTTATTAGCAATTTCTTGTCACAGAACAGGCTACTGTTATATAATATATATAATGAGTATAATAATAATAATGAGTATATAATGAGTATAATCTACTCATTAGACTATTGTCCTGTTCTCAGAGCAGAGATGGATCTGTCAACCTACTCCATATATTATAAAATAACATAGATTGCACAAAACAGTGATTTAGACCAAGAGGGAGTGCAGCACATCCTGAGTTGCTAAATTCTTTGTAGTAAGAAGAGGAATATAGTTCTGTTAAACACTTCAGGCCTCAATAATAAGTGAACAGCAAAGGTTAAATTAGAAACATTTATGTAAAGTAATATTCCATCAATAGAAAAGGCAGACAGTTCCTTCAGCCTCACAAGAAAATTCACAAGGTTCCCATCCTAAAAAGTGCAAGTTCAGGTTGCATTAGAATTTATTTTAAAATTTTAGAAGCAATTTGAATAATATAATCTTCACAGGATACACATTAAGTAAATAATTCTGTGCAAGAATTGACTGAAAAACAGATTTTTCCCAACAACATCTCTGTTCATGCCAGGCAGTTAAAAATCTCTGTAACAGTTTCTGAAAGCCAGCATTCAGCTCTCACATCACATTTTTTCATGACCATCTCACACACAATCTACCTACAATCTACCTGCAATCCACGATGGAAGAAGGTCATAGGACTCCATCAATGAATGGAAAACCTGAAAAGAAAAATATAACTTTAAATAAACACAGATATAAGTCATGTAAAACAAAGACCATATTCCCTATTGTTTGCCATTGTCACCTGGATGCAATTCTAAAGGAAAGAGATTTTCATGTAAAATGCTAATGAATTTCCTAAGAACTTAGCTTCAACCATGCTGAAAAACATCAGTTCCTTTTCAGTGAGACCTGAACACACTGGGTACCCTCTTGAGAACTCCTGACTCATCTTTGTTAATGCTAAAAGAGAAGAAAAACAAACATCAAGGAGCCAGATGACTGTTCTAATATACCTGTTTTAAAATCTCAAATCTTTGATGATGTTTTCCTTTCAAGTCCAAAGTGCTTGAAAATTCTTGTAGGACAAAGTTATCAGCTAGCAGTTAAAAATCTGTAATATTGTATCAACTTGACTGGAAGGAAAAGGACCATCGCTAGCAGATCTAACAACAAAGCTGCTACCCCTGGACTGGTAATCAAACAGAAAGGAAAATCCAGACAGAGAACAATGGAAAATTATCATATGCAACAATAAATTTACATGAAAATTCAAAAACTTGAATGAGTGGATTCATTCAGGTATCTCAGAATTACCATCACAAAGGAGAGAAAGTCAGAAGCAGAAATCAACAGTAGAGTTGCTTTTGTGATAGCAGCTCTTGTAAAATTCAACAGAATATGACAAGACAAGAATATTTCAACCATATCAAAGGCAAAACACAGAATGATTGAGTGTACCATAGGCCTAAACATATGTGAAAAATGGACTCCAGCAGTATGGATCAAATTACACATTCAGGCTTTTACATTCAAATAGTACCAAATAAATGTATTAACAACATGCAAAGCGTAGGAATAACAACTCTACTAGAATGATTGTTTCTGTAATAATTACGTAAGTCTGTGCAAGTGATTGCAAAAAGGGCAGCTGCTGGGATGGTTTTCTCAGGTGAGGAGAGCAGCAGGCCTTGCAAACAAGACATCTTGCAAAAGTCCAAAGCAGGGGAAAAAAGATTCCCAATGACCATACAAAGAAATATTGTCACAAGAACCATGTATTCAGATATTGACATTAGACACTATTGTACAGTTTCTCCAAGCCAATAAAAACTACCTTGAGGTCCAATCAGCACTTGAAAATAATAAATCTGTGATCATGTATATCACAATAAAATACTGAAATGGTTTTCCACTGGGCTGAAAGGAACAACTGTATGTGTAAATTCCTCTGACTTCAACATTTTAAAAATGACATATAGATCTAGCATATTAAAATGTAGACTCTGGATGTCTCCACTGGTACTCTATTGTTTGGAGGTGTAAAAAGCTGTCCGAAATTGGTCTTAACATTTCATCAGTCATGGCTTTTAAGGTTATATTGTAAGGTAGTGCATCTCCAGCAACAATTATCAGTTGAATACTTTTGTTATAAAACTATGTAGTTACATATAAGTTAAAAATACATTGCAGCTTAACTGTTAGTATGCCTAAGTAGATATTCTTCCATAAATATTAGGGACTGGGCACCAATCACTTTGCCCTTGAGTTTGAGCAGAACAGTAAGTTGTACCTGCCTTCAGTTTACTGCAAGAAGTTTGAACAGTCATTGGGTTTTTCTTCTTTCTTGACAGTTTGTGTAGAGTTACAGTACAATACAGTACTGCTCACAGACTCAAAGGTGAGCTGAGCAGTCATCTGTCTGAACAGAAGTTGAACACAACATTGAAAAATAACACTGTTAAAAATATTATTTACTTCTATATTTTCTATCAATGGTTTTAACAGACAAATTTACTGCAAGAAATTAAAGTGAAAACTCAGCAGACAAATAGAAGAAAGTCAGTTAGCAAAAGCCAAACTTCACAGCTTCTATTGCTAGTGTTCTGTTGATTTCCTTCAGAAGTTAACAGCTAAAAAATGGTGACTATTCTAAACACAAAAACACCTAATGCTGAATCATGTGTGTTGTCCAGGACACAGAGTGCACCATAAATTATCCACAACAAGCCAGTGGAGTGTTTTTTCTGAACAAGATACAGACTTGTGTCTCTACCAATTACAGAGCAAGTCATGGGAGTGTTGCATACCACCTATATTCGACTCCTCGGACTAAGGTTTAGATGTGAGTTAAGAAGTTTTCACAAATCTTAGCAGAATGTTTGCATGGAAATCATATTTATGGCTCCAAGGTAGCATCCAAGAAGTTCATAGTTTACCAGATAAAGGTCTAGTCTCTAGTTGGTTACATGAATTTGGAAGTAGTAAGACTAAGAACAGAGTAGTTCTGTCAATACTTCATTTTCACAGTCTATTTGCCTTTGAAGAAACTGAAGGACCAAAAAAGTAACAAATGTTAGGAAATATAATTTTTAAAAAAAAACTGAAAACCTTCAAAAAGCTTTTTATTTAATATCTAAAGCATTCATCAAGTATAAATACTGACTATGGAAATATATACTAAAAATAAAAAATATAAATATATATTAAAAGAGAAAAATATAAATATATATAAAGATATATTTATATAAATAAATGTATACAATTTATACTAATTGTATAAAGTATAGAATTCTAATTCTTTTAGAACAGTAATTATATTGATTGGATATAAATACTTATTATGGAGTTTATCAACACATGATAAAGATAGAATGCTAGCACTATAGTAATCTATTTTGAAATCACAGTAAATAAGAAACCAGACTTGCATGACCCAGCTCTAATTTTAAATATGGAGTGAATATATGGACTAAATTCTGTGCTGTACAGATGTAGCTTTAATGATGTCAAAGGAAAGTTTCTTACCTGGCCCTGCCTTCCTAGTTCTGCATAGGCTTATAGATAATTGCAGTGAAGGGCTGAACTTAACTCTGATTGTTTTGTTTTATGTTGATTTTAGTGCACAAATTTAATCTCAGTGAATAATTCACTCCGTTTATAATGGATTAATTCCACTCAAATCAATAGACTAAACTAATAACCCAACTGGGAATCTATCTCATGGTGTTCCTAGAGTCATTTTAACATTTTAAATCACACGCAACTTCTTTTTCCTTTTTTTCTGTTGGTGTAACGTTATCACTCAGTTGTAAATCATTTGAATTCAAAACATTAGTTTTACAAAATCTTGTTTCCGTGGGAGTAAGATGCTAGAGATTATTTCTTATTTTCTGAACTTTGCACACAGAATACAGATTAGTATGTGTGTATTTTTCACAACATCCATATGCCTCCTTCTAATAGTCTACTGAGTCATCTTTCTCTGTAATAGATAAAGCTGCATAGATATCTCAAGAAAGATATCGCATGGCAGCAAGCCACAACCACCAGAACAATTCAGCTAGCATGCATCTTCTCCTCACCTTTCAGAGAATAGTCTGACAGGTTTTAGGCTTTTGTTTGGTTACATGAGGCAGCCTATGGGTCTCTCATTCCATTACCCAGGCTTCCCATCTAGCCTTCAGCCACAAGCTAAGGAGTTGATTGTGCTTAACACATGTAGAGTGGAGTAGGTGATCTGGGCAGGTACACTAAATCCTAAGCCAGTAAGCACTGGATCTGATGACACCTCTGCAGATGGGCAGAGCATGTTCATGTATATTCGTCATAATGAGATAGAAGAGTTTCCAAGTTGCAAGTCAGATACCATTCAGACTCCCTTTAAAGCATTATGGGTTTTTAAAAAATCATACAGGAGAGGTCCAGTCTGTTCTCACCTGTTCTGTCTACATTTTACCATGTTGCGGAGAGCAGTGCTTGGCTAAGAGACTACTTTCAAAAGTCAGAATTCCTCAGAGTGCTACTACTCTGAATTTCTGGTGGTCTGCTAAGGAATGCTCCAAATCTGCATAAAGCATTAAAAGAACAACTCCATCTGATGACACTTCTCAAATAAATAACTGGGCTAAGTTATTTAGTTTCTCAGACTCCTGTCACAGATAATGTCAGTGATTAGCTAAGATGATCCCTTGGTGTTACAGCAACAGGTCTGACTGCTTAATACAAAAGCATTCAGACCTGTGTCATGGACATTGATTCTGACACTTCAGAACAAGCTTTCACAGATTCAGAGTATTCCCCATTGCCAGAGCACTGTCACTTTCTCCAGAAAATTTACTATCTCGTGATTTACTTCTCTCAACAATGATCAGTCCCTTTGGGGCTGACCTGTACTGCCATATGTATCCAAAGAACACTGAAGATCATGTTCTAGACTTGTAAGGAAATGCATATACAAACTATTAAGTTCTTTTTAACATTCAACTAGCATCCCATGCCAGGCAGTTAAAAATCTCTGTAACAGTTTCTGAAAGCCAGCATTCAGCTCTCACATCACATTTTTTCATGACCATCTCACACACAATCTACCTGCAATCCAGGATGGAAGAAGCTCATAGGACTCCATCAATGAATGGAAAACCTGAAAAGAAAAATATAACTTTAAATAAACACAGATATAAGTCATGTAAAACAAAGACCACATTCCCTATTGTTTGCCATTATCACCTGGATGCAACTCTAAAGGAAAGGGATTTTCATGTAAAATGCTAATGAATTTCCTAAGAACTTAGCTTCAACCATGCTGAAAAACATCAGTTCCTTTTCAGTGAGACCTGAACACACGGGGTACCCTCTTGAGAACTCCTGACTCATCTTTGGTAATGCTAAAAGAGAAGAAAAACAAACCTCAAGGAGCCAGATGACTGTTCTAATATACCTGTTTTAAAATCCTAAATCTTTGATGACTGTTGGAGAGAGCACCACAGAGAAATGACAGACAACAATATGGTTAGGTCATCACTCTCAACTTTATTAGTGAGCATCAGGCTTTTATAAGCAATACAAAGCTGGCTTGATTACAATAATTCTAATTGGTCTTTTTCTCTAAAGGGCAATTGTGTTGTTTGCAATAAACCTCGCAGTTTCACATACTCCTTTAGGTTCTGCTTTGCTACATTCTTTTAAGTTTACACAGTTTCTTTCCCACACGCACAGCTGCCTTCATATCTATACTCTAACGAGCAACTCATCTTTCACTATTCTTCAGGCCCACAGTTCCCAGACTGATGTAACCAAAGTCTGAGCCTGCATCTGAGGGCTGTGTCTGAGCCTCATGCAGCTTACGATCTCACATAACCAAAGTCTGGATGGGCCACAGGTCCTTTTTCCCTCAGGTACATTACTACAGATGACTTAGGTGAAAGGCAATCTATTAGACTGACCTGCACTGAACTGAACATTTCAGAACTATTGATATAACATTCTCAAGAGTTACTGGTATCCACATTGGACCTACTTAGTAACTGGGGAATGCTGTACCGTAAGAAAGTTTCTCCTTATGTCTAATCTATAAAATTCCAGCATCTCATCCCACAATTAAAAATCAGAAAATCACACACCTGCAATAGATGGTAAGAACTTACATGTTCCTATTGCTAGAAAAGAAAAAGTAAAATTTTCTTTAGGCACAGACAACACAAAGGAAACAGTCCATCAGGAAGTCATTCAGCAGCGAACGCTCTCAAAGGACCTTGAGCTATTGAGGTTTTTGACAATGTAAAAGAAGTTACGTGCCAAGGCTCTGCAGAACGAGTCATATCTTGGATAGGTTCCACCTGGCTCTAAGCAAAAAGGTACTAAGACACAAACATCTGTATGTACAAAAAATCAAACAAAGCATTTGGCAACACCCAGAATATGCCCAATATAAAAACTGATTTAATTAATTTCTAAACAAGTCAGTGAAAGTGTATGCCTAAGTCAGAGGACCAAAGAGACTTATGTACCTTCCTGTTAATAATGCACACAAGAATCCAACAATTTGACCAAAGGAAAAAATCTTTCATAGACCTCTCTGCTCCTATTAAAGGTCAGTCTGAGACATCACCTTCAATGTACTACAAGATCAGTTATTTTGGCAAAGAAAGTCTGAAACGGCCACACTTATCCTAGGTTTTTCTTGAGGAAAATTTTGACACACCTTAACTGTTCAAAAACTTGGAGTCTGTAGCAGGCAGATGAGACTTGTTTCTTTAAAGGAAAGCTGGACTCTTTTTTTTTTTTTTCTTTCTTTTTAAGAGACGGTAAAGCTCAAAAAGAGCTGGTCTGTGTAAATTCTCTGTCACTGACTTGGAAGTGTCAATCTGCTTGAGGGTAGGGAAGCTTTACAGAAACATCTACATAGACTGGATGCCTGGGCCAAGGCCAAAGCCATGAGTTTCGATAAGGTCAAGTGCGGGATCCTGCACTTGGTACACAACAACCCCCAACAGAGCTACAGGCTTGGGCAGGAGTGGCTAGAAAGCTGTCAGGCAGAGAGGGACCTGGGAATGTTGGTTGACAGCAGCTGAACATGAGCCAGCAGTGAGGATACTGGCTCCAAAGGCTGATCATCCTGTGTGACTTTGAACAATTTGCTTTTCTCTGGGTTTAAGTTTTTGATTCTTAATGTGTACAGAGGCACATTCTTATCTCAGTGATACAGTAAAGATGTTGGTGATTTGTTTAAATTATGAGATAGATGCCAATACAGCTTACTCTGTGGATGGATAAATACTATTTATGTATTTATAAAAATTGAAAGTTAATTCATGCTGTATTCTTTTTCTTCACAAGCTTTGTTTTTACAATCTAGGAAAAGTAATTATAAAAACGAAAACAACCCAGCATGTCTCTTCTACCTACAAGTCCTTATACAGACTATCATTTGCAGAAGTGAATGGTACAGCTTGAGTGCCCAATTATTTCATCTGCCCAACACTGCTCATTCTGTTTTGTATATTTTGAAATGTATAATTGCAAATTGAGTGCTCTTGAGAACATAGACTAGCTTCTTAGCTCTCTATTCAAAAGAATGAGAATCTCTATTAAAACACCTACTATAAGAACTGCAACTGAGCAAGATGTAGTCAGTCGTGAATTGTAACACATATTTATATTTATTCTATACTCTTGGCCCTTTTAAATGGGTCTAAAAAACTTTACTTACACCTTGGATGGAGTTCTTGAGGTTAAACTGGTCATGGTAGTTTTCAAATCTGGAAATCAAAAAGTTTTATGAGAGGAAGATAAAATCAAAAGGGGACTACAGCTGCACTTGAAATTTCTTCTCGGTACATGCAATTTCTGTTTTTGCAAGCCAAGAATGAGCTTGACACTTTCTACCAATTACCGCTGAGACAAAAAAACAGGAAAAGTTTTTCTCCAGTTTTATTAAATCAACCCATGCTATATGGAAGAAAGAATCTTCATTCTCCATACAGCGTTATGCTGCACACTGTAAACTGTCAGAAACACTTAACTTCATTTTAAAAATATTTTTGAAAATCTACTCTGTCTGTCTCGATATTTGCTTTTGTGAAAAAGAAAGGACAAAGTAAGGTAGTTGGAGGTTATCCTCACAACACACAAAAGAAAAGGGTTCTTTTCAATTATATAAAGTGAATTCTATGAAACAGCTGCAACATTTTTCTGAATTCTTTGTTTCTGACTTCTTTTCTTTCATGCCTTGAGCAATCAAAAGGATTAATTCTGGGTAGTTATTTAAATATAGTTACTTGCTAAAAATCCTCTGCCAAGATCAGAGAAAAGGGATTAAGAATAAACTGTTGTAATCAAATGTAGGGTGAGTTAAGTTTTTGTTTGTTTGTTTGTTTGTTTTTGTGGGTTTTTTTTTTTGAGGGAGGCAACTTTGCTTCAGTATTAACACTGTAGGGACTGCAGTGTTGTATAGTGAATATGTTTCAGTATTTCTATCTTCCTTACTAAGTAAAGAGAATGTATTTTGCTTGTCACCTTCATCTATAGGTGTTCAGTGGATGTACAATGGGATAATAAAGAAGTATTAAAATAACATGTTTAAAAATAACATTGATACTATGTGTGTTTCTTTTCATATAAGGTTATAGGATGGCCTTGGCTTGCATGAGTTCCCTATAGGAAGTCACACACAGAAAGTATCAGTTAGAGCTCATCCTTGGTATGCGTCTAATAACTGAAATGTTTTCTTATTTATTTCCCTTCTGTAGCAGATGAGGTACAATAAAATAGTATATGCAAAAGATGTCAATATACAGATGGCTTCTTATGATCACGCTGCCTCTTGGGTCTTAATTTCCATTTTTTTAAGTTGTTTTTTTTTCCTGAAAATGATTGCTGGTGTATCTTTGCTGACATCAGGGTAGTCAGGGTAGGCTGATAGCTTTTTTTTTTTCAGCTGAACTAATTGAACTGCTAGAGTATCAAGTATTTCCCATTGTTCTGCAGCTTAGAAATCAGGAACAAACCAGTATTTCTGGAACTAATAGAGAATTTCATTGCCTTATTATTGAAGGGCCATCTTCATCTAATGCTTACTGAAAGAGGTGTTACTGAATTCATTTATCTGTGGGCTTTTGTATGGTATGACATTCACAAAGAAGTTAAGGATGCTTCAGGGAGCACTTCTACATTTGGTGAGGAAACAAGTGTCTGCTGCAGATTACTTTAAATGACCCTACCGGAATTTGTAATGACTAGAATGAACAGGACAGTAGTAAAAAAGACACCATGTTGGTTTGAGGAGCTGTGATGTTCTCATCTAAGTTCATGGAGTCAGAAAAGTCTTGACTGACTTGGTACTAGGATGCAGTAATTGCTGATGTGGTTTAGGAGTACTTTGGTGGCAGAAGATAGGCTGAGAAATGGTGGAAGTGCTTTAAAGATAAAAGATTGGATGAGGACTAGCAAAAGGTGACTGTATTTGTGTTGTTATCGACAGGAATGAGAGAAATTATGCAAAATGCATCTATATGTTGTTCTTCCTTAATTTAATGATTTCTGTGACTGTAAGCCTGGATGACTAAACTGTTAAATTTATCCTTTCAGAAATTAATTGTAATCTTATTTAAGGTACATGGTAAAATCCAACAGATTACTAAAACATCTAGTAGTAGTAGGTGGAAGCTAGCTAAGATGATGTGGGAACATTGTTGGAATCGTTGCTGAGGAAACAGATGAACATAAGACTGTTGTCAGAGGATGTAGGGAGGCAACTTGGAAAGCTAAAGCCTCCTTGGAGTTGTGCCTTGCAAGGGAGGTCAAGGACAACAAGAAAGGCTTCTTCAAATACTTTGCAGACAAAACTAAGGCTAGAGGCAACATAGACCCACTGTTGAATGAGGCAGGTGCCCTGGTGACAGAGGACATAGAGGAGGCAGAGTTACTGAATGCCTTCTTTGTCTGTACTGCTGGATACTGTCCTCAGGAGCCCCACACACCAGAAGTCAGGTTAAAGGAGGAGTTTTCTTTCATTGATGAGGACTGGTTAAGGATCAGGTGAGAAGTCTGAATGTACATAAATCCATGGGCCCAAGTAGGATGCATCTGTTGGGTGATGAGGGAGCTGGTGGAAATCGTTGTTGGGTCACTCTTCATCATCTTTACTAAGTCATGTAGAACGGGAGAGGTGCCTGAGAAATGGAGGAGAGCAAATGTCACTCGAATCTTCAAAAAGGGAAAGAAGGAGGAGCTGGGTAACTACAGACCAGTCAGCCTCACCTCCATCCCTGGAAAGGTGATGGGAAGACTTATTCTGGGTGCTATCTCTAGGTATGTAAAAGCCAGGAAGGTCATTAGGAGCAGTCAACATGCTTTTGGTGTAGTGGATATGGTTTATACTGTTTTCAGTAAAGCATATGACACTTTCTCCCACAGCATCCTCACAGCAAAACTGAGAAAGTGTGGGCTGGATGATCAGGTAGTGAGATGGATTGTTAACAGGTTGAAAGGAAGAAGGCAGAGAGTGGTGATCAATCGCGCAGTGTCTGGTTGGAGGCCTGTGTCCAGTGCAGTCCCTCAGGGGTTGGTTCTGGGACTAGTACTGTTCAATATATTCATTAATGAATTGGTGAGGGAACACAGGGTGCTGTCAGCAAGTTTGCTGCTGATACTAAACTGCAGGGAGTGGCTGACACACCAGAAGGCTGTGCTGCCATTCAACAAGACCTGAATAAGCTGGAGAGCTGGGCAGGGAGAAATTTAATGAAAGAGCAAGTGTAGAGTCTTGCATGTGGAAAAGAATAACCCCCACGTTCCAGTACAGATTGGGGAATGAACTCTTAGAGACTAGTGCAGGGGAAAGGATCCTGGGGGTCGTGGTGGACAGCAGGATTGACCATGAGCCAGCAATGTGCCCTCGTGGCCAAGAAGGCCAATGGCATCCTGGGATATATTAGGAGGAGTGTGGACAGTAGGTCAAGAGAGGTTCTCCTCCCTTTCTACTCTGCCCTTGTGAGACCACATTTGGAAGATTGCTTCTAGTTCTAGGCCTCTTAGTTCAAGAAGGACAGAGAGTCACTCAAAAGAGTTAAATGCAGGGCCACCAAAATGTGAAGCATCTCCCTTATGATGAAAGGCTGATGGAGCTGGGACTCTTCAGCTTGGAGAAGAGTAGACTGAGAGGTGATCTCATTAATATTTACAAATCTGTAAAGAGAGGATGTCAAGAGGATGGAGCCAGGCTGTTCTCAGTGTTGTCCACAGATAGGGCAAGGGGCAATGGGTATAATCTGGAACATAAGAGGTTCCAAAGAAGTACAAGGAATAATTTCTTCACTGTTAGGGTGATGGAACACTGGAACAGGCTGCCCAGATTCTTGTGGAGTCTCCTCTGGTAACATTCCAAACTCACCTGGATGAGTTCTTGTGTGACCTACACTAGGAGGTCCTGCTCTGGCAGGGGGGTTGGGCTAGATGATCTTTCAAGGTCCCTTCAAACCCTTAAGATTCTGTGATTCTCTGTGAAAACTAGACTTTTATTTTTGAGTCTTAGATGTGAAACCCAGCTTCTTGAACAAATTCTTAACTTAATTAAGAATTAATGAAAGAGGAAAGTTATGAAGAGCTATTCTAAAACATGTGATTTCTTTGTTTAAAGGAAATACAATTTTATTAGCAAGTTCCTAGGTCTCTGACGTTCATCAGACTTCAATCATATGTTTATTTTTCTCCTTTATTTTCTGTTTTCCTGAATGCTATATATTGGTTCTTTTTTACTGTTAACTTACAGCCTAGTCCTCATTTTCCTTTCCTTGCACGCTTCTGTAAAAGTTTAAGATATCAATAACCCAAATCTCTTTATAATAGATTCTATTATAATTATTTTCTCAGCGTATTTTCGTAGTCCTTGGGCCATATTTCTTATATTTGCCTTGTAAATTCCTCTCTCACTAAATTCCGGGTTTTCCATTTTGTATAATGTTATATCCTTGGTCCTGATTATATTAGCAAAACTCCAGATCCAATTATAATGCATTTATTTAATTCAGAAATAGGTGATGTTCTCCAATTTCCAAAGCAATGTCTGTAAAAGCTTGGATAGAGAAAAAAATTAGGATTCTTCTGTATTTTGGAGCAGGATATATGGCATATGTATTAGGGTAATACTAACTGGGAAACTCGCCACACTTTCACCCCACGGGCTAGCAGATTAGATGGAGCCTGTCCTTAAAAACAATAACAGAATTGTTCAGTAACAAAAATCATTGTATAAAAAAAACCACAAAATGCAAGGATTTCAAACATTTTCAGCATTATCAGTCTCTCTTCACTCTTCTGCTCAGTATTTACATGTAGAAGCTGAAAGCTCCTCCATCCCTGGTACTGATTGTTATTCATATGCCTATTACACCATCAATAAGACTTCCAGCAGGTGGATAAAAGAAGTAAAAGATGCATGGTCAATAAGCATGTCAAGGGGATGCATCCGTCCAGGAGAAAAGCCAAACCAAGACCTTACCCTGTTAAATGCAAACATTCTGCCTGACCAATCGTCACTGCAAAGAAGTTAATGTGATTTGTTTCACACTTGATATTTTCTGTGTGTCCTGCAAACATGGCATAGAGTGACCAGTGTTACTAGCAACAGAGGAGTAAACTGATACCTATGGGAGGAGCTACTATTTTTTTTTACTGAACAACTGTGATTACAAAGCTGCTACCTGTTTTGCCTGCCTGCATTATTTAAGAGCATGCCATGAGTTTCAATCCATTATAGATATAATAAAACATAGTCTTTCTATGGTTAAAAATAACATTTGGAATATTTCTCCTTTTTTTTTTTTTTTTTTGCCTTCTTCAATCATGCTACATTGTTAATGCAAGAAAAAATAAATTCCAGAAAACAAAGTCATACTTTGTAGTCTATTAAAGCCCAGCTGTTGGCCAGAGTTAAGAAAATGATTGTGGTGTTTGCACCATTTCTAATTAATAATAACTAAGGATTAATAAAGCAATTTGGAAAAAGAATGTACCAGGTAAGGATTTATAGGCAGATGAAAGTAATTTTATTGTAAATAATCATGGATAAAATTAAATAGTAGCTAAGACATTTTATGGTGCAGCAAAAGCGTTTAACACATTTTTCATGCTCTGCTTCTCTTGGAAGCATGTTAATGGAGGTGGAGGTATTGCAAAGTAGCAATTTCATCCCTGACAAATAGACAGTTAGCTCAGAGACATCTGCAATGTTTAGCAGTTCTCTGCATTATAGCATGAAAACTGATCTTATAGCAGGACTTTTCTCTGTCTATTGTGTATTAAGTCCTTTAGAGGCTTCATAGCATGATGGATGACTTCATGCTGCTGAGAGAGAACCACCCTCAGGAGCTGCTCTCAGGAACTCCTCTTGGCCAGCTGTAGAGGGTTTATTAGGTCTTCTAGCAAAAAAAAAAAACAAAACAAACCCACAACAAAACAAACACCCCAAACATTTAAGTATAGGTACACTGATCATGAATTCTTCTGCCCATAAGTGGAAGAAAGAGCAATTCTCCATTTACGTCCTAAGGCAACTCAGCTTGCACATGACTGCAAAAATGTTCTATAGTCACCCTCGCTGGAGCCTATCCTGCTTCACTGACCTGCAGGCTTTTGACTTTTACATCGTACACTAAATATGGGTCCAAACCCACTGTTCAGTCCTGGCCTACTTATCTGTATGGCTTACATACAACATTAGCTCAGCTTGGATGCCTAAATTGAACTCACCTCACACACATCACCGGCAGATGGTGGCTCCTCTCCAGGGCAACTCATAGCTGCAGGCCTTCAGGAGCTGCTTCTGAATCACCCCAATGCAGACTGCCTTCCCATATCGCTGGTAGTGGCAGCAGGGAGCTGTGGGGTGCCCCACGTAGGGGGAAGGCTGTGAACTGCCCAACTGCCTCAGACATGAATATGAGCTGTCCATAGCCAATCAGATTCTTTGGCATCTGATGCCAGTCTGCATACAGGAGGAAAAATAATAGATTATGAGGGGACTCACAGGGGCTATTCCTGTGTGGAAAGGTGACTGGGAACAGATGTGCCTATGCTTGCTCCAAGCCCCTGCACTGGAGCAGCAGCTAGCAGCTGGAAGACCTGCCCTGGCCATATTGCAGTTGAACCCCAGCCACCCTGACTGCCAGGAGAGCAAGTGCCAAGCTGTGACTGACTGCCCTGGTGAGGAGACCTGATCCTTCTGGTGCAGAAACTGAGGCTTTGGGGTTGTGGGATCCTGTATTGCTGATGTATATGAAACTCTGAACCCAGCATGAGCACAGTCTGCACTACAAACAGACAGCACATGGATAATACCAATAGGCCTTTCTCTGAACCTTTTTTTCAATCTCAGATGACAGGTAGAGCCCAAATATGCAGTTATTCACTACCCTGTCAGACCCCAGTTTCTTCTCTCCCCCTTGTGGATGGTCTCTGGCTCACCGGAACAGTTAAACAACAGTTAAGGAACCAGATCTTCCTTTACAATCACTCAAAAACTTGTAAGTTTTGTTTGCAGTAATGCATATTGGTCAGGAACAGTATGACTTAGTACTACTCACAGGATGGGGGTATATTGTGGCCGGGGATTCAGGCTGGCTGATTCCCTCTATTATAACTCTTACACTGAGTATTTCACTAGATATTTTCTTCTTTCGTGGTAGATACTGGCTTAATAATCTATTGCCTGAATGGAAAAATTTCAGATTTATATTTGATGAGAAAAATGCAAACCAAATAGTTTCTAGAACAGAGGATATGATACTACAAAACTGCATCTTCACAAAATCTTGCTAGTCTATGCTTCCTAAGGCCCTAATTTCCTTCTGGATGTATAGTTCTATACCTTTCAGAGCATCACTGGTACATAGAGGTTTTACACCAGTGCCCAAGTCCCAAAAAATAAGTTTTACTATGCATTGAATTTCCATTTAATCTATGTTTTTTTTTCTGCCACACCTTGGAAATGGGATCATATTCTCCAGCCAGTGAAATTGGTTTTAAATGTCTCATTCCTTTTTTTTATTTAAAAAAAAAATTAAAAGACATGCAGATTCTGGTCTGTTGACTGCCAAGGAATTTTGGATCATTTAGACCTTGGAACAATTATTCCTAGTTTATTCTATGATTTGCTCACATATTTCTATACATATAAAAACACACACGTGCATAGGAAAATACAGCCTTGTATCTAGGAGACTTCACAGTTTCAGTTATAATAATAAATACATAATGCCTCAGGAAGGATTAACAGAAGAGTTCAGATTGCCTTTTTTAGTATCTATTCACATGTCCACTTTGTAAAAGTGAGGCACAGGTCTTCATTACTATTACTGTAAAGTTTCTGGAATTACTTTCACTAGGAAGAGAAGATGTATATAATTTAAAGGTGAATTTTTACACTTGTGATAAATCTTGGCCATGAGCTGATAGCAAGGGGCAGTGATAAATCTGCCAAGCTGTAAATAATTTTTTTTGTAACCTTGAAACGTACGTGGAGGGAAATGAACTGTTATTTAGGTTACTCCATTGTTCAGTGGCACTTATATTTTTTCTATGGTAATTTTTGGATTTTTATTTTTCCTTGATTTCCATATTCACAAGGTAAATGCTTAGACTATCAGCTGCTCAGGTTAATTCTTTGAAGGACAATAAATGAGAATCAAAGCAAACAGCTTCTTTCTTTGATTAGCCATATACTAAACACAGCTGTAATTCTCCCTGCTCCAATTTAATTTGGAGGATAACTTGTGATAATACAGAATAATATAATAATATGGCTTTGTCTAGATGCTGCACGTTGTGGATACATTTTTGCTTTTTAGAAATTGCTACTAATTCTTGGCATAAAACTACCCAAATATCAAATATGGGATAATAGCATAAACTAGAAGGGAATAGCATGATTGGTTTAAATAAGAACAATATTAATCTTAATCTGTTTTCCTGTACATTATCTTAAGCGTGTTTTATAATGTATGTCAAGTAAACTGTTTCTTAATCTCTATATACCAGCTCACGGAATCTCAGAATTGCAGCATCACAGGATGTTTGAGGTTGGAAGCAACCTCTGGAGGGCATCTTATCCAACCCCACTGCTCAAGCAGCAGCATCTACATTGTGTATAGATGTTTTTTTTTAATATTTCCAAGAGTTGAGATATTCAGTCTCTCAGGGCAATATTTCCCAGTGCTCATTTACTCTGATAGCACTTGGAGGGCTTTAGCTTTTGAACACTGACTTTCTTGGACCCCTCTACCCTCAGGATCTTATCCCCCGGGACTCTTCCAAGCAGATTTTTACAGAGGCTAAAGTCTGTTCTCAGAAGTATAGGGTTACGATCCTGTCTTTTGCCCTAGTCTTTCCTCTCAGAATCCTGAAGACCACCATCTCAAGGTCATTACAGTCAAAGCTACATTCAGTCTTTGCAGTTCCAGTGAGCTCCTCCTTGTTTGTGAGTATGAGATCCAGCAGAGCATCTCTTCATTGAGTCAGGAAACTATCGATTCTCTCCAGGAATTTCCTTGATTGCTTATGTCCTGTAACATTGTTCCTCCAGCAGATATCAAGGTGAATTAAGTCCCCTTAGAGGACTTGGGCCTGTGAATATGATGTCTATAGATGGCCTCATTCACTTATTTTTCCTGATCAGGTGGTCTTTAACAGACACTACACTACATGTTGATTCAATATTTAATCCTTATCCATAAGCTTTCAGTTGGCTCATCATCAGTCCTGAAGCAGAACTCCAGGAATTCCAGCTGTTCTCTCACATAAAGGCCAATTTCCTCTCATCTTCCTGATTTGCTTCTCCTAGAAACCTGTATCACCCTCCATTGCAACATTCCAGTCATGGGAGCCAGCCCACTAAGTCTCTGTGATCACAGTGGGATTGTAGCCCTGCAACTGCACACAGATCTGCTCGTGTTTGTTCCCCATTCTGTATACACTAGTGTACAGGCGCTTCAGAGAAGCACACAAACATATTGATTTCTCTAAGAGGGTCAGGGTAGGGTGAAGGCAGAGAGTGGCCAAAAAATAGCAGTTCCTTTCTTACGTGGAAACGTTGGAGGTAACCTTACTGAAGTTCTATCTTGTTGACTTTGTGTTCATGTCATTCTAGGTTCTTCAGGGGTCAAACTGCTGAAGAGCAGCTCTGCAGAGAGACACCTGGGAGTCCTGATCCTGATAAGCTAACCATGAGCCAGCAATGTGCCTTCATGGCCAAGAGGCCAATGACATCCTAGGATGCATCAAGAAGAGTGTGGCCAGCAGGTCAAGGGAGGTTCTGCTCCCCCTCTACTCTGCCCTGCTGAGGCCTCATCTTGAGTCCTGTGACCAGTTCTGAGCTCCCCAGCTCAAGAGGGACAGGGAACTGCTGGAGAGAGTCAAGCTCAGGGCCACCAAGATGACCAGGGGACTGGAACATCTTCCTTATGAGGAAAGGCTGCAGGAACTGGGGCTGTTTAGTCTAGAGAAGACTGAGGGGAGATCTTATTAACATTTACAAATATCTACAGGGTTGGTGTCAGGAGGTTAGGAAATCCCTTTTTTCTATTGTAGCTAGCAACAGGACAAGGGGTAATGGGATGAAGCTGGAACGCAAAAAGTTCCATTTAAATATAAGAAAAAACTATTTCACTATGATGGTGATGGAGCAATTGCACAGGCTGCCCAGAGGGGTTGTGGAGTCTCCTTCCTTGGAGGCCTGCAAAACCCACCTGGACATGTTCCTATGGAACCTCATCTAGATGATCCTGCTTTTGCAGGGGGATTGGACTAGATGATCTCTAGAGGTCCTTTCCAACCCTACTATTGTATGATTCTATTATTCTTTGCTTGTCAGTCCAGTCCCTCACCCACTCATAAGGCTGCTATTAACTCATTCTTGATTATTGCACCGTGCATATTTAGAGAAATAAATTTGTAAAATTCTGAGACCTAATCTAGGTGAACCTGCTTCTGCAGGGGGTTGGACTAGATGATCTCTAAAGGTCCCTTCCAACTCTACCATTGTATGATTCTATGATGTACACAGATATGTTAAAGCTGCCTGGAATTTTTTTGTTTGCTCACTTTGGTTTTTGTTTGACATGTAAAGTAATGTAAAGTGTACTTATATGTGCAGAGTGACTTTTTAAAGCAGTTACTGTCATTTTTTCAGTCTAACCTTTTTTCAAAAACTAGCAAGAAAACAAAAAGTGTAATAAAAGAAGCATCATTAGCAACTTGCTTCTCTTACAAAACAAATGTTCAGCTAGGCAAAGCAGAGAAACTATTCAATTTATTTTATCTGGATAATTGTAGCCAAGGATAACAGTAGAGCTCCACAAATTTACACCAGCCAAACACTGGTTTTCCTGCTTCTTTCACCGTAAGATTCTCATTATTTTTCTCTCAGGGTGTAGACTGTTTAGGCATTTCGTTTTCCATTCCTTTGAAGAATGAACAAAGAATGAACAAAGTCATCTGCTGATAGAATTGGTGCATAAAAATGAGAAGTGTGCATGTGTTTGCTCCATTAGGAAAACTCACAGGCCAAGTTCCAGCTTTGAGATGATTCTCCAAGCAGCAGCAACAGGTAAAGTAGTAAGGGCTGACATTCAGTAGAAGCTTAGGATTGCTTCACCTCCTAACAAATGCTAAAATAATTTAGAATTAAAATTAAAATCTAAAATCTAAATTAAAATTTAGAATAAAATACATTTGCAATTACTAGTAGTTTAATTCCACGTGTATATTTCTGACTCTTGTGATGAAGAAATGTTACACTTGAAGTAAGAAAGCAAACAGGGTATTATAAATACACAATATTTGTTTTTCAAACTTACTTTATTCTTATCAGAACTTCACTATCAATGTGTTAAATATACTAGGCACTGTAGAAATGCAGTATTTCTGAAAGAATTTTACCAAAATTGCAAATTATACTACAACAAGCTTATAGTTTTAGCAGCAGAGAAGACTTTTTGACAAACAGTAGAGCCAATTAAAAAGTACATTTTTGTATAAGGGAACTAGTTCATACTAATGCACAGGTAAATAAGGAACACATAATAAATTCTCTCTTCATGTGGGATTTTTAAAATGTCATTACAGTTGTTAATTGCTATGAATATGCATTTAGGTATGCAGAAAGTGAAGTACTGTTTGCTACAAGACACAGGGAAACAGGAAACAGAGATTAGGAATTTGAACCTTAACAGTCTGTGATTGAAGAAAAATATAAAATTAGATCGTTATGTTTTTTCCAATCTTGCCTGCATTCAAAGTATCTGACTCATCTGAGTAACAACTCTGGGCTTTGTTTAAATGTTTGCTTGTGGAAGATCTAGTACATATGACCAAAGGAAATAAAATCATCTTTTTATTCTGTCAAGTACATGAGGACCTGGATATTTTCGCTTATAACTAAATACGACATAACTCTATAATAAGTGTCATTTAAATTGTTAAAGACGAATTATTTTAAAATGTAAATGAATTTCCCAAGAGCATCCTTTGGCATCATGCTGCTATACTAGAAGCAGGTTACCATGTCTGTGGCATGCAGTATGCTTTCAAGATAAGAATTTTTCAGATATAGCATTAGTGGTATGGTCTGTGCTAAATTTATGCCATTGGCCCAATTTCCATAAAGGTTTATTTGACAAAAACTAGAACTAAGGTGCTGCTGCTCTACAATACTTTTATAACATTAATGTGGGGCACTGACATGATGACCAAAAAAAAAATTATTTCATGTCAGCACGGTTAAAATTTCAGGCTTGAATAAAATGTCTCAGTCAGAAGGGACAATACTGTCAATGAACAAAAAGACATTTCCAGTTATCTTGTCTGATGGGAGAAATTATACAGTGTAAGAAAGTACTACAGGAGCATTTGCTAGCACCATTACAACTAAAGGGGACTTTTTCACTGGGGAATGTTTTAAATATTTTACTCCTAACATTGATTCATTTCCCTTGCAATTACCTTTCAGGTGTCCTATCATTTGTCTGCTTCCAACAGCTACTTGTATAAATGCCCTCTGCTTCTTATTCTACCTTGCAATTACATTAAAACCTATGTTTTAGTGGTACGTCTTTGTATATTCACGCTTAACACTAAAATGGACAATATATTCCACCATATTATCTCTGTTCCAGTCTGGTTGAGATTTTAGCAGATGACTCCATTACTTGATACAAATTTTTACAAACTGATATGAGTAGATATAAAGCTCAACTTTCTACTTTGTCAGTCCTTATTTATGCTCAGAGATTCAGAATTACTTAATAAAAAATAAAACACCACAGTGGAAAATGCTGATAAAAAATAGGAAAACAAACCTTAAACTGTGTTTAGATTTTCAAAATAAATATGGAAGTTAAGTTTCCTGGAGTCCAAATCTAGCAGCCATATCTGTGTCTCCTCCCACATTTATACTGTGAGCTGCTGATTCACCTGAAACAATTTACTTAGATGCATTTCTACCCCTAAGTAGAACTTAGCATGGACTCCTGAAAATACTAATAGCATTGCTAACCTAAACCTTCACAATCATTTAAGACTTGGCTTAGAAATTGCTAGGTTTAAAAACTATAATGTTTTGGCTGGTAGTTTCTTTATTCATTATTAGTTTTTGAGAATCAGTGCAACTTTCTTAAATTGTTTAGATATTGTCGTTTTTTGGCTTTGCTGTGCTTATTAATCTCTCTCCCACCAGAGAAAGTGTACTTTGTTTATATTCAGACACCATATCCACAAAAGGAGAGGCACAGCACTTACTAAGGCTAGATATTATGTATTCCCAGGTTTGTGGGACAGCTTACTCCAATTTATTGCTTTAGGAAAGAACTTAGATTTGAACCCGACCTTACAAAAAGTTACAGTGATGCTAATGCCAATTTAGTGATGCTGGTGATGATACAAGGCAGAAATTACTTTGCCTGCAGAGAGATGACAGTGGCAGATACATAAGTTATCTTGGCCAAATTGAAATCTGACATATGCAGCCTTTCTGTGGCATTCATTATTGGTAATAACCTGCCACCTGTGAGAGCAAATGTTCTTGCAGGAGAGAAAAGCTACAAAAATATGTAAAAGACAAGTTTTCAGCAGGACAGAGTTTCTGCTGGTAAATTCTTAATCCTACCAAAAGTGACACTCAGAGACATTTTTGTGAAGCTACCGATGTATGAAAGATTTACAGTTCAGTACATGTTAATTTTTGATACCTGTAGTATGTTACAGGTAATGCTTGGAATGTCTATCTACTAGCAGCACTATTAAATCTTCTGTACAAATGAAGAAGTGTGAACTTAGTTGCAGCAGGATCAGGGAATGGGAATGGCAGTGAAGCCATTCAAGTTTGGTTTTAAGCCATGGCAATTCCGGATTCAGCTGCTGGGTAAGTACAAACAGCCTCTTGTGTCAACTTTGCTGAAATTTCTCTGCTGAAAGAAAAAATGCTGTCAAACAATGTAAAAACAACTCATAAAAAAATGTGGAACTTTTCATGAGAAATATTCACAATTCATCTGTTCTTAACTTTGAATTTTATAAAATGTTACAATATTGCAAAGAATTAAGTTCAAGACAATATTCTGTTTGTCTTCAGATGGCCAGGTGTTTTCTAATGGCTCCTAAAACAAAATATAGCACTAACCATTTAACAATTAGCATTAAAAACCCACTTCCAAGGTCAGTTCTATATGATGATTGTTACTGTATTGGAGTCACACTTAAACAAATTCTCATTTTATGGAAAAAGTCTTCAGCACATCCCACAGAGCAGGTAAGAGACATGCTCCAGCTGTTTTGACAAGGTTATGTATTCATGAATTGCTGAGTCATATTCAAAGATAAACTCAAATTCCCTGAAATCTGTAATTGAAGAGCTAACATGAGATAAATAGCAAGTGAGAAAATACCAGACTGAACAATAAAGAGATAGACTGTAAACCTAATGCAACTATATGCATAGGACATGCTCAGACATTTTAAGTACAATAAACCAAGTTTTGTAGGTGTTATAAAGTATATACCTTGAAAAGCTAAAGGAAAACAATGCAACCATCAGTGCTAAACAACAATTTAAATTCTGGAGAGCTTGCACCAGCAGAACCATGGTCTGCTTGACTGCAACATCTTTATTTTCCTTACTTCTTCACATAACATCACGACATCTTAGATTAGCTTCATATGGCAATCCACTAACCATTGATATGTCTGGTCATGTTGAATAGTCATAGTCAAGTTATCTGTCAAAATGCATATATTGAAGACATTCACTGTTTCACTTTAAACGGAACCTGAAGGAAACTGTCATAGTAATTCCATATTCTATTTAAGTCCTGTGCCATTGTCAATGTTTCAGCAGAAACATGATGCAAATTGCAATTTTTCAGCCATTTCTATGACTTAAAACATCAAGATCCTGGAAATGGCACACTTTTCAATCACTTCTCAGCATGAACACGTCCTATGCCTTGGATCAGCAGTGACAGTTGTGAGTGACAGTCTTAGGGCCTTGGCCACAGAACATGCTTTCCAACTACTTTGAACGCACTCTGCATGACACATAGTCTCTGTCTCCATGTAACTGCTTGTGCCAGACTCAGCTGTTCTGGTAGCATTTGGCAGTTGGAGGAAGTGAGATGAAAGCTGTGGGAGTGCAAGGTAGCAGTCTTGTCTGTCTACTTGCCTTATGTAAGACTTCTGTACTCCTTGAATGTGGCTGATTTTCTCACACAAAATCTGCTCTCAGATGAGGTCACTGACCATTGGCAATGCAACAATAGTTTAATAAGTTTCAGGAATTTGAACAATTAAAGGATGGGCTAATGCAAGACTACTCATTTGTGATATAACCAATAAGTGTCTCAAAGAAAATGGGTTTTTGAAGGGCTAATATTTTGTTTTGCAACAGAGCAAACAAGCAGAGAAATAACTCAAAAGCATATAATTACACGTGTCACAAAGACAAAATACAAGGTAAACAAAAGTTAAGATCAGATAGGTTTGCATTAAGCATTGAATTAACCACAAAATAAAGGTACAAGAGGTTCAGAACTGTTTATTCAATAACATTTATTCCAATGTACTTGAAAGCACACACAGATTAGTTGTACTCCAGTGCACATGTTCAGAATCACTTTCACTTTGTCACAGCCACAGTGCACATCACTAAGCCTCACTGAACCCCAAAATCCTAATGTGCTGGTGAGTCACTTTGCAGACTCACTTTTTAAAACTTTCTTCTCCCATGATTGTGCAAATTCACACTACTGCAGCCCTCCACTCATGTTTCTCCCTTACATCTTTCCCCTCAAAACTATATGTTTTATTCTTCACTTCTTCACATTATTCTGCTCCATTTAATTTCCTTCCAGCATGCTCCAGGTCTACAGCCACATGTCACTTTAAAGAACCAGATTTCCTCTCTTACCTTGCCTCTTAAAGATTCCAAATGATCCCAATGAGAGTAATTTCCCTAAAGGCTATGTCAAATAGCCTCCAATTTAATTAGTCCAGCTGAAGCCTTGTCTCTGGGATTTTGACTGGCATGTTCTTTCAGATGTTAGGATTTTCCTCAGCAACAGTCTTAGCATTAGTCTTACAGGTAACAATTTCCTACAGAAAATTGTTGAGTGGCTGTGCAGTAACAGTCTGACAGAATGGTGTGAGTGTTTTCTTTCAACACTTTAATACATAAGGGTCAGATATCTTGAGATCTGAAGAGACAAATCTTAATTATTTCACTTACTGCTGTATACAAGGTAGAGAACTTGTATACTTAATCCTCCAGCCTTATAAAAATGCTTTTATTCCTTCTATAACTTTCAAGTGTTTCCTTATTTCTATTTACTTTCATTTTTATATGGTAATAACAGATAATATATTGTAGGTTTCAGCTCAAAATTTTTTCAGCAGGGTTAACCTGAAGTACAGCTCAGTGACTAAATCCTCACTTTTGAGAGAGTAGAAGCACAAGCACTAATTACATAGAGATGTTGCTTCTGTTGACACAGGTGCAACTCAAAGGTTTCCACCAAGTGAAGGAAAAAATTTGATCCACTTCATTCATTTTATACTTACTGATTAAATTCAGTTGTTAGACCTATATATGGTGGTACATCTTCCATTTTCATCACAAGTCCATGCAGTAAGTGTGCTCTCCATTTAGTAAAATGAATCATTGACAATTGATTCAAAGTGGCATAATACGTATTACTGTTGTTCTTTTGCATCTAGGACTGGGTTCAATTGGGATTAAATTACCTCACATCCCACACATTAATAATTACTAAGGCTGACATTTATGAAGGTAGCATGAACAATATTTCAGGCTTTCAGATGAATGTCATTTCAGAGTCTGTGGAGCAGATGTTTACATGCTCATACGGCTACTAGTAATTAAAATGAACTTCAATTATTGTATTCACAGATATCAAACCTTCCTTGACAAATATTAATAATATATGTATATATAAAATGTAGAATATATAAGATGCATATAATATCTGTTTAAGTAGGTTTTCAGCAATACAAAATCTCTATATACTCTCAAGTGCAAATTCACTTTAGAAAAAAATACTATCTGCTACTTAGTTTAATATTTTTTAAAAACACAATCAATCCCAGTTTCTTCATGCAGAGGGCATATACGTTTTCTGCTTTCATAAGAGAATGGAAAGTAATGATGCATTCCAAAACAGGTGTAACTCTTTCTTTTAGTGTTTGGGATCAACAGCCATAAGTACAGCAAATCACTAAGATCAGAGTATAATACATTAATCCCATAGCAGTAGAAATAGAAGTGATTATGCCTAAAGACATATTAGCAATTAAAAATGAATTGTTTGTGAAACTAATTCTTAGTGCTCTAAGACCGTGTGCTATAATGATCAACTTGTGCAAAGTTTCTGTTGGCATCCATAGTGTTACACATCCATATTGCAGACTCTGTGTAAAGTATTGCCTTTCCTGCCACTACCTCAATGGACCAGAGCTTAAAATTTTGTTTTTTCTAGTTTCATTTTCCCCTTTCTCTGACCATCAAGTATTGGCCTACTGCTTATATTAATCTAGCTACTCCATAGCCTGGTGCATTTACTTTTCCATTCAAGTATCTCTGATTTAGCTACTCAAGAGGGGTTTTTATTCCAGAACAGATCAGTGTGATTTAGCTGTAATCTTGCCTATGGACATGCTCGGATTGAGACTGCACCTCTAGAGTACTCAGGGTCCCAATTCTGCGTTTCAAAACCTGCAGCAAAGCTGAGCTGCCATGGATTCATTTTCTATGCTTAACAAACTAGCAAAATTAGAGCTGCCTCTAAGTGTAACAGGTCTGCTGATGTTTCTTCCAGACTGCGCCTACTTGATGGTAGCTGGGCAAAAATCTGCCCCCTTTAAACAGGAATTTTCCAGCTCATTGGAATTTATTTATTTATTTATTTATTTTACCACGAATATCATTTCTTTTTCCTTCTGAGATTGTTTAACTCTTGAATTTCAACACTGAAACTGTCTGAGGATACTTGACATGAAGAGTGGCATTGCGTTACTCCAGTCATTTGATGTGGAAACAAATCCTGTCATTTGTTCATACAAAGCATAGGGGAAAAAAAATAAAGAACCCCCCTAAATATTGGCAGTCAATTTTATGTATATAATGACAAGAATATCAATCATATCTCATGAAAGGAAAGAGGACATATGAGATTTTAAGAATCTGTTTATTAAAAAACACAGTTAAAATAGTGGTTTCTTAACACTCTGCAAGTGGCAAATTGATCATATATTGTTTTAAAAAGGGCAAGTAGGATCTGAAAAATGCCACATGTAATTGTTTCTATACTTTCTACAGCTAAAGTATACTCTCACTGCTCCAACTCATTTGAGGTGGGAAACCTCAAATAGACTCATCTTAGAACAATTCTTTTAAGTCCTTAATATCTTAGTGTGTCATCTTGAAATTATTCCACTGTTATGGGCAGCTAACCTAGAGAATGCTAACAGGGGATTGTGTATCACAGTTACTCAGATAAATAAATGAACACATTTCTGCCTTCCAAGAAGCTGCAGGGATCAGAAACACTTGCATAAGCTGTTAGAGAATTACAGTAGATATGCCTTGGAACTGATACATTGTTTTCCATTATAAGAGTTTGCTTCTAAACAATGGTGATGGGTTTGGTGGTTTGGAGTTCCCCCTCCTCCCAAAAAAGAATTGCTGTTTTTGCTAACTAAGCCAAAGAAAGAAATTACAAATGCACTCATGCCTTCTTCTGTCCCTCAAAGGCTAAATTCAGTGTCTCTATCACCACATCCAGCTTGGCAGAGCATACATTCACCACCACATTTCCTTGTGGTATTTTTGTTTGCACATGCAAAGAATGATAGAAAGCAAGCTACATGTGGCAGGTTATGAACAGATAATGTTGTCATTAACTATAAAGATTTCATTATAAGTAGAGTCAGAGGTAGTGGCTTATTACAGCATTGTTATCTGAAGTTGTATGAGGTTTTTATATTTTATTTTCTTTGAGAAAAAAGCAATCTAAAATTGCTTTTCCACTCCTTGTGTTTACAGGGAAGAACTTAAAATAATGTAAAAACTGACCACAAGTGCTAACAGAAAGTCTGAATTTTTATCATGATTTTTACCTATTCCTATAATTTCTTTAAATCATGGGATTTGGCTATTTGTTAATATGTCAACACAGGAAAATCTACAATTACTATCCAAAAGATACAAATAAGAAATAGAATCATAGAATAAGACAGAAGTCCAGGCAGTTCAGTTTTCACAGGAAGCCACAGTCTGGCACTAAATAGGTTAAATTCTCTGAACTACAAACTAGTCACTTATTAATAAGACCATATCCCAAGGCTAGCCCTCGGGAAGCTCAGTCCAGCAAGGATAATAGGATGGCCAGGACAGCAGAGGACTTGCCCTGAGTGGAAGAGGTAGAGATTGACTTGTTGGCCAATCTTAAGGCTTGTAAGTCAACGGGTCCTGATGGGATGCATCCAAGAGTGCTGAGGGAGCTGGCTGATGTGATTGCTAAGCCTTTCTCCATCATTTTTGAACAATCATGGAGGACTGGAGAGGTGCCTGTCAAAAAGGGCAGGAAGGACGAGCCAGGAAACTACAGGCCGATCAGCCTCATCTCCATCCCTGGAAAGGTGATGGAACAACTCATCAACTGCATGTGGGAAGGAATAACCCCATGCACCAGCAGAGGCTAGGGGTTGAACTGCTGAAGAGCAGCTCTGCAGAGAGAGACCTGGGAATCTTGATTGATAATCAGCTAAACATGAGCCAGCAATGTGCCCTCGTGGCCAAGAGGCCAATGGCATCCTGGGATGCATCAAGAAGAGTGTGGCCAGTAGGTCAAGGGAGGTTCTACTCCCCCTCTACTCTGCCCTGGTGAGGCCTCATCTGGAGTCCTGTGACCAGTTCTGAGCTCCCCAGCTCAAGAGGGAGAGGGAACTTATGGAGAGAGTCCAGCACAGGGCCACCAAGATGACCGGGGGCCTGGAGCATCTTCCTTATGAGGAAAGGCTGCAGGAACTGGGGCTGTTTAGTCTAGAGGAGACTTAGAGGTGATCTTATTAACATTTACAAATATCTAAAGGGTTGGTGTCAGGAGGTTAGGACATCCCTTTTTTTCTATTGTAGCTAGCAACAGGACAAGGGGTAATGGGATGAAGCTGGAAAGCAAAAAATGCTTAAAGATACATATGCAGTGAGATAAGGAGTCAATAATAGCCTGTTGATCTCCAAGCTTAACAAGGAAAACTTAGAAAAGCTTGTAGAGAAAAGCTCAGTAACATTTCCCAGTACTTTATTTAGTTTTAAAATCAAAGGCATTTATCCTCAATCACTCCAAAACAAAAACCAAACACTTTCCATTTTTTTAGATTTCTCTATTTCAAAAGTCAGATGGAAAAGAAATAGAGTGTATTAACAAAGAATCTGATTTTTGCTGAGATTAAAAATTTTGATGAGCTTTACAACGCTAACATTCTAAACACGTGAGGGTAGTTTGGTGAAAGTTTGTGTAAAGCACACAGACTTATTTTGTAATCTATCTATGGAAATCAAAATTAAGTTTAACAGAACTGCAGAGATTACATAAAAGTATTAAATGTCCCTGTGTTAATGCATGTTTACTAGGCCCTCTTTTATTACCTTCTTTCTAAATATCTTCACAAGGAATTATCTTTACTGATCACTACCACCACAACTACTACTATGGGTAAATTGGTGAAAGATATATTACATATATTAAGTACTGAAAGGGGTGAATTCACAATAAAAGTAGATTAACATAACATGTACTTAAGGATTTATAGCACAACTGTCTTTTCAAAAAGGATCATTTTGCAATACAATAGTTGTTTCATTTATCTTGTGCTGAGTTACAATAACAAGTGGATGCAAAGTTGATTAAAAATGTACTTTATTTAAAATAATAACAAACTGATGCTGCATAAATTGAACTAACTTTTCTGGTTCTCTCATCACAATCTACTCTCTGGTTTCTTTTCACATGTTGATATTCTTAAATGCCAGACATTTTCTGAGAAATTAAATGTCAAGGATTAGAAGAGCTAATTGCTCCCAGTGCTAATGGCCGCTAATACATGGAGCATAACTGGATCATTCCTCTGCTTCATTTGTTTCTCTGATATTCCCTTCCTGTACAGTCAGGAGGTCACCTGCTATACGCATATTGTACAGAAATACAATGAAAGTATTTTTTACTCCATAAATTTCATAGAAATTGCAATTAAAACATATTTGTATTACACAGAAACAAGCTACGTCTCAGCACATGAAAAGTTCCAGAGTTGGACTTCACAGGAATTCATCCCTAAGGCTAGCAATAATTTTATTTGCTACTAAGGATGACTTCCATATTTTTCTTTCCCCTCAGTGTAATCACAGTTAGAGAAGATAAAGCAAGGCATAGATAACTAAGAAAGATAATTAAGACCACTTTCTCACAGGATTAGGTAAACTTCTCAAAAGTTCAGCTGATTTTTGTTTCAGTCCTACTCTCACATTCAGTTTCTTTGATAGTCCTAGTCATTCTAGGTAAGTAAAGCACCTAGTGGGATTTTTCACCTATGACACATGTAAAGATCTAACTCAAGAGGCATCTTTTCCTATTACATCCCTCTCTTCTGGAAATGTGATTGCATTGTCTTGAATATGGCTTAATTTTCTTCCTTGTCACAATTTTCCTAAACTGTTGTTGAATATTATCATCAAATGCACTTCTTGTACCATGTTGATACATAAAGCAGCTTCCTGCCAGTGAGAAATTTGATGTGCATTTGATTTTTGGATTGTAAGGTTTTTTTTCATTGTGTAATATCTACTTCCTACCTCCAGAATCCTCTTACTAAATACAGTTAGTGTTTCATTATTTCCAGTTTTGTTGTGTAAATTGTTACTGTTTTTTTATATATTCTTTGGCAAACTAAGTTGTTAATTGTAATTGATTTGTTGTTAAATCTCTAAATAAAAAGAAAATATACTGTTAAGTGCTTTTCTTTCTTTCCTGTGAGGCTCTTTATCACTAGAAATCATGTGATGAAACAGAGTAATTTCCAGAGAAGGAACTACTCAGAATAGATTACATTAAAATACCCTAAGGCCACTACTTCCCCTTTCCCAAGGCACTGGATTTTAGGTTAGTCCTGCAACAGTTTTTAAGGTCAAAAAACTTGTTAGCTTATTAAATGGAACTCGCTTCAAAGTGCAAAGGCCTGCAAATTACCCTTTTTCAGCATAGGCTGTGTTTAAAAATCCCTTACAAAGTCAGAACTTTAAACACAGTGGAGAAAAAAAACCATTTGTGACAGATCCCGCTATCCTCACTTACTGTATGTGCTAATGTGGCTCTGAAAATCATTTGCAACCACAGTATAGGTAAGCATAAGTAATAAAAGCATAAAAAGAATAAAATCATGAGCATAAAAGAAAAAAATTAGACTTGAGTTTAATTACAACCAGTGCAAAAATGCAGGTGACAATACAACAAGCAAAAAACCCAGAAAGCCAAACAACACAGCTTCTCACACATACTGGAGTCTTCCACATTATTTTCTGTGATTCTCTGTCATACATTACATAGCTGCAAAAGTTTTTGCATTGAAGCTCGTTTTCCATTTATTTTTACTACTTCCCCCATGCAGCTTCCCAATAGATGATAGCCTTGCCTCTAGGATTCCGTAGATAGGATAGGCTTGTTCTGGACCATGCTTAGGCTTCTCTATTGCTTTCACCTGTTCCTTTTACAACATAAATATCTGCATGGGAACAAACTAGGTAATAGCTAATAATTTACTACTCATATTTTGTATAGTTTCGAAATTTTGCACATGACCCATGGTGCTCACATCCATCTGCCTAATGATTTTGTTTTTCTGCCAAAGTCTTCGTATAAGGAACTAATTCATTGCTTTAACCTCTTGCTTAGGATCACAGTATTCATGAAATCTTTGGCACTTTTCATGGTGGCTGTTCAGAGTTTGTGCTGTGCATTTCTCAGCCCTACTACTTTTTTCTCCTTTCATAGAATCATAGAATTGTTTTGGTTGGAAAAGACCTTTAAGATCATCTAGTCCAACCACTAACAATAACAGTTTTCAAACAGTAAATTCTTGATTTCTTTTCCTACGTCCTTTTTTCCCTGTTGATTTGTTCGGTATAACAGTTCAATTCTTAATTTCACCTTTCAAAACTAAACTAAAAACCTAGCTTTCTTAGTGACCATACTGTATGTCCCTTTGGCTGCTTTTAATTACAATTAGCGAGGAGTGTGTTTTGAAGTGTTCAGCCTCCCCATTAATACTTATCTATTACATAAAGCGGTCAAAGCCACACAGTCACAGAGCATCTGCCCCGTCAAACCTTTTTTATCACTGGGTAAGAGATGCCTCGTTGTATGTTCAGTCTCACAGAGGAACATGTAGTCAGACCATTGTGGATAAACCAGTATGCAGACATTGGATAACTACAGGAGGGTTACTACTACCCACTGTTGGTAATGCAGGTTGGTGCTGACGAAGTTACAGAGAGGCATTCAAAAGTTATTAAAAATGACTTCAGGGCACTGGGGAGAATGCTTGTTAGCTCGGGAGCACAAGTAGTGTTCTCCTGAATCCCTCTCATGGCAGGGGGAATACCGAATAAATAAGGCAAACTCAACTGATGAAAAGTTGGCTCAGAGAGTGATGCCACCAACACAGCTTTGAGTTTGGTCTTTTTTTTTTCATGTTGCCAGATCTGGTGACAGGTGAAGTTCATCTGTCTCAAAGGGGGAGAAGGATCCTTGTGAACAAGATAGTAGGGCTCATAGAAAGGGTTTTAAACTAATTTTGAAGGGGGAAGGGAATAAAATCAGGCCCACTAGAGTTAAGCCTAAGGGTGGCAAGCCAGTGTCAGGAATGAATCCTACACGATCGGCTTCCTTCTTGAAATGCCTGTACACCAATACATGCAGCGTGGGAAATAAACAGGAGATGTAAGTCTGTGTATGGACAAGGGAATGTGATCTGGCAGCTATTGCAGAGACATGGTAGGACAGCTCACATGACTGGAATGTGGTCATGGATGGCTATGCCCTTTTTAGGAAAGACAGGCCAGTCAGGTGAGGTGATGGAGTTGTTCTTTATGTGAAAGAGCAGTTGGAATGTACTGAAGTCTGTCCAGGTGAGGATGAGGGGCAAGTTGAGAGTTTGTGGGTTAGAATTAAAGGCTAGCATGTGTGACACTGTTGTGTCTATTACAGGCCACCTGGCCAGGCTGGGAAGGTTGATGAGGCCTTTTACAGGCAGCTGGGAGAAGCCTCAAAATCACAAGCCCTGATCCTCATGGGGGATTTCAACAAGCCAGACATCTGCAGGAAGATCTACATGGCCAGTCACTTACAATCCAGGAGGCTTCTTCGGTGCATAGATGGTAACATCTTGATGCAAATGCTGGATGTGCCAACTAGGAAAGGAGCAGTACTGGATCTTGTACTCATGAGCAAGGAGGATCTGGTTGAAGTGGTAAAGGTCAAGGGCAGCCTTGGCTGCAGCAACCATGAGATGGTGGAGTTCAGGATCTTATGTAGTAGGAACAGAATACCAAGCAGGATCACAACCCCAGACTTAGTAGGGACAGCTTTGACCTTGTCAAGGAATTGCTAAGGCACATCACATGAGACAGGGTATTAGAGGATAAAGGGGCCCAAGATAGTTGGTGTCTATTCAAAGATCACTTTTTCCAAGCTCAGGATCAGAGCATCCCAGCAGGTAAGAAATCAAGCAAGAGAGCCAGGAGACCTGCATGGTTAAACAAGGAACTGTTGGGCAAATTCAAGTGGAAGTCTATAGATCATGGAAGGAAGGACGGACACTTGGGATGAATATAAGATTGTTGTCAGAGGATGTAGGGAGGAACTAGAAAAGCTAAAGCCTCATTGGAGTTGTGCCTTGCAAAGGAGGTCAAAGACAACAAGAAGGGCTTCATTGCAGATAAAGCTGGTTCTAGAGGCAATATAGACCACAATGTAAGCACAGGGCCACAAAGATGATGGAGTTGAGCATCTCCCTTATGATGAAAGACTGAGGGAGCTAGGGCTCTTCAGCTTAGAGAAGGGGTGATCTCATTAATGTTTACAAATACGTAAAGGGTGAGTGTCAGGAGGATGGAGCCAGGCTGTTCTCAGTGATGTCCACTGATAGGACAAGGGGCAATGGGTTTAAGCTGGAACATAAGAGGTTCCAAAGAAACATAAGGAAGAATTTCTTTCACTGTGAGAGTGATGAGGCACTGGAACAGGCTGTCCAGATGGGTTGTGCAGTCTTCTTCTCTGGAGATATTAAAAATCCATCTGGATAAGTTCCTGTGTGACCTACACTAGGAGGTCCTGCTCTGGCAGGGGGGGTTGGACTAGATTTTTTGAGGTCCCTTCCAGCCTCTGAGATTCTGTGATGCAGTAAAGGAGGTGTTTACATCAGGGAGTTGATATTGGGCTCAGATGCTTAGATCTGCATGACAGGAGATCAGCCAGTAGGGAACGTTAGGGAACAGTAAAGAATGAGACAGGAGGAAAAGGAGAACAGCAAAAATAAGATATAAGAAAATGAAGAGAAAACATATGGAGAAAAGAGCCAAAAGACTTATATGAGATATGTTGTATGGTGTTATGAGATATGTTGTATGGTGTTTAAGTCCCCAGAAAAGGAGAATGTTTTACGCTAAAATAGGCTTCAGGTTGGAGTTTGTCAGTTCTGTTTATATGATAGTTAACTAGTCCAGAACTGTACAAGAGAAACTAAACTTAAAGTAATTTACATTTAAGTTTTCCAAAACCACATTAACCTTCCCAAATTAAGAAGCATATGATCTTGTTTGAAAGCTATCTAAATAGTTCTGTGTCTAGGATAACTTAAACTACATCACTATAAAATGGAATTTGCAAAGAAATCTGTGAACAGAAATAGCATTGTAAGCAATGTGTATACCACATGGAGTGCTGCCATCTTTTGGTTCTAAAAAGCTAGGATTGTTAAAAGAGAAGTCTGAATATGTTTAAGCAGAACACAATCAGAAAACGTAATATGTAAGTTAAGTATTATTAAATATAATTACCATTGTTATCAAAATGACTAAATTTTGCATTAAAGAATCACTCAGAAAAGGAAAATTTCTACTTAAAATAATATGTCATTCCATTAAGACTCTTATTTTATTTATTTTTTTTAAACTTTTCATCTTTCTAAGGTGTGGATAAACAGAGCAAAGGGATTTCTTCTCTTGTTGCAGAGGAAGTTAAAATAGCTTTTAAAGCCTATAGAAATTACGTTAGTTAATAATTTGTGCAAGTCCCTATATTAAAATCAGTAGACTGAAAGGTAATATTGTAGCATAAATAGGCCTAATTTTATTTAGATATTGATTTGGAATTGTTTTCAAGATTTTAAGGCCAAGAACATGTCCTTAAAACATTACTTCGGTTTGTTACATTTTAGAGATACCATACATTTCCATAGCCCTATAGCATACAATTAGGCAGTCATTTCCAGCTATTTTCATTGGTAACCAATAGTGATTGCATTTGTTAACAGTAATTAATAAAGAAATAACTATCATTGTGAGGGAGATTTCCAACAGTTTATTTTTACCTTTTTCTTTCCATATAAGGAAGCAAAATATTTTTCTTTCTGTACACAACTCATTTGAATTAATGATACACCCAAGTTACATCCTCATTAGACAGATGTTTGCACTAGTGACCATCCTATACTTACTGTTCATTTTTATATAATTCCCAAAGATTAAAACCTGTATGCATATAGCATGTGTTTATCTTTACTATAGCTTAGAAGTAAATGAGGTTGTTTTGTTTTGAAGGAAGTGACTCTTTGACCTTGAGCAAAGTATTCTTACTTTCATTTTTTTCTTTCAAATCTTGAATGCTACTTTACAGTTAAGTTTATTTAAGTTTCTGGATTCATGGCTAATAGTAAAAGCTTGAAAAGATGACTTGAAAGACAGGCAAGTCAATGGCCAAATAAGAGTTAAAATCATATTATTTTTCTGGAGACTTTTGAATATTCAGGTTTGTAAATTTAAGATTTTAATCAATCTGTATATATTTACTCTCAGATTTCTTTGCCTTTCCCTCTAGGCTGACAGCTACAATGAGACAAAAAAAACCAACAAAAATCCCAACTGACAAAACCAAAACCAACTCAAACTCTATTATCCACTGTAGTGGCTTTTTATGTTATTTTCTGTGCAAAGCAGGTGTTTTCTGTGCCTAATACTGATATTTCTCACTTCTTCAAAGTGTTTTATTTGCCTATTAAGAGAAGCAGTGGAACATAGTCTTTGCTCAGGCTATTTTTTCAATGCACTTTCCAGTTGATTTAGGTTTCTTTTCTTAAATGAGTGTGTTTTCTTGGTGCAAAGACATTGTTGTTCACTCTTACACATTGTGTATATTCTGTCATTTTCTGGTTCTGCTGATGCAGTGGTATGTTTTCTGTCAAAGACGGTTTACAGGCACATTGCCCTGCTTGACAGGAACAGCGAGCTACAAGCATTTCCTAAGGAGAAATGTCCAGATGCAGTGTGTGAGATTTCTCATCTCCCAACTATATTAATTACATTATCTCCCTGAAACAAAATTCTAAATAAAATTATTCACAGAAAGTCTTACACATAGCCCAGCTGCCTGGACTTCTTTAATGCTTCTGTCATATATAAATAAATCACAGAAAGCCAACTGAGACTCATTTTCTGCTCTCTCAATATCTGCCAGTCATGGGTAAGAAAATACTTCAACCTGTCACTGTGAGAAGACAGAAGTTTACCAATATCAAGTCTTAAATAAAATCTCAGGCCTGTTTTTAATAAAAAATAAAAAAATAGCAACAAATTATGTTAAAATAAATTTTTACAATATTTCAGCACTTATAAATTATTTTGACATTCACTCGGGTCATACTTTTTGTAAGCTTTTTTATAACCAAGAAGACAAGTATTTTACTTCAAAAGTTTAAAAAATGTGATATTTACATAGTCATACATCTGAAGCTTGAGTTTTCAGGAAAAAAATGTAAGAAAGAACATGAGAGATGAAATAACATAATGAGAATTAACAACAGTAACAGCAATTTATTAGAACAGAACAATATCATTCCTTCCATAGGCAAAAAGACCATATCTATTCCAGCTCACGATAATTAAATAACAGCATGAAATGGGATACATATAAACCCTGGAGCTGTATCAAATAGGACTGAGTATTTTGTTTTATACGTATTTTCTTTGCACATAAATGTTATGAGGCAAAAAAGCCAGAATGATGTCGTCATTAGTAATATAATTCCAGTCAAAAGATGAGAAGACTAAACTCAGATATGGTGTAACTAAATTTGTACTTATTTACAGCAGTTACAGATTTGGCTCATTATTTGTATTTCCATATTGTTCCAAGTGGCAAAAATACTTTTTGACCTTGTGATCAAAGGGAAAATCATTAACAATTTCCCTTTGAAAGAGAAATTGGACATGCTGCTCTATCTTTTTTTTTTTTATAGAGGCATCCTGCAAACTTTGATTATAAATATGGAAATTTTGACTGAAGATTATTGTATTGGACAAATCATAGACCTAATTTAGCTCTAAATTGATACAAGTCCATTGAAAACAATTAGTTGCATCTATTTGCACCCAAACTGATTTCGGATCAGTTCCTTTGAGAGACCGTATTTCCCTTCAGCTATTAGAATCTTGTCTCCCAAAGGCAGACATATTATCATATTTTTTTCACAAAGGAACAACATCAAATGCTGCATATATAAGAATGGAAAATTAAGTTTTAGAACAGCTGCATGCTTCTTTCTTCAAGGACTTTGACAAAAAAGTATACAAATGTGACCTTTTATTTTAGTACCTATGGGATACTCCTTGGATTGGAGGCTCTCAGATTTCAGTTTGCACATTTTTGCTCTCCTACTGTACTCAGCTAACATCTCTTCATGAATCCTCATTTAAAACAATTCAAGAGAGAAAGCTGGTAACACCTGCAGTGGTGGTAGTACTTCAACATGTTCTTAAAACTGCTGCAGAAAAAAATTACTAAATGTCTTAGCTACTCTTTTGGAAAAAAAAAACAAACATTACATTTGCTGTTACTATCCTGTCATAGAAGACATTTTTCTGCATCTAGAAATTGTGTGGTGGGTTTTTTCTCACTTCTTTGATGTCTTGTTGCAGGTATTGTTTTCTTGTTTTCTGTGAAGCTGAAATGCATAAAATATGCAAAAGAGTAATGGTTAATGAGAATACAGCAGTAATAGAAGTAATAAAAGGTGAATTTTATTTCAGAGAAGCTGTGTCTCTTTGTAGTATTTTTGAGGATAGAATTGAAGAAAAAAGATTCCTTCAGACACTTGATAGGATTAACTTGCTAACAAACGTCCCCTTCTCAGAAGCAGCACTTTTTTATTCTTGAATCAATAATCAATTTATCATATAGGGTGGTATTATTGCTTTGAACTCTCTAATGGAAAAGTCTCACAATCCGTTTACATTTGATGGAGCTTTGCACATTGTGATGCATGTCCTTTTGAATGTAAGGTCCAATTTGTATGTTTCTTCTCTCTTGAAGGCAAGAGTTTGTACTTCAGAAGTATAGAGAATGTTTATAAGACAGTGGAACAATAAAAGCCTAAAATTCTTTGTCAAATAGTTTTAAATTATATTTTTAATGCCTTATTAGAGTATGAAAAGGCCAGATTTTTTTTCTCAAGGAGGAAGGAAAAAAGGAAGCTCATTAATTTAACTATGTATAGGTTTAATAGCATATTTTAAGCATGGCTGTATTTTGTAGTATAAAGAATATTTAGAGTAAAGACTATATATCATTTGCAATAATTCTTCCCTCTCCTTTCTAAAATATTACTTATACAGAAAAGCAATTATTCTTAAGATACAGGTCTTGGGATCTGGATACTAGACTGGTCTTTTAGCTTGGGAAAATTATTTGTTCTTAGAAGAAATAACTGGGTCTTTTATCATTTCTTAGCCACTTGGATTTTGAGTACATCTGCATTCACTTGAGGCAGAATTCAGCATATCGAATACAAGCTTTTTTATTTGATTCCTAAAGTAGTTATCCAAGAAAACCACAGAAGAATCAGTTGTGGTCATCTGTCCATAAATAAGTTTAGAATTTGCAGAGTTGCGATGACAAAAATAATAATGGTGCCACAAAATTCTGATCTGTATAGGTACCATAGACTTGTGTCCATCATTTTTCTTTGAAGCTGTTGCAAAGATTTGGGCTGGGAAATAAATTTTATTTCCATCACGTTTTCTGAACGGTTAAACAAAACATGTTTTCCATCATGAATCCACATAAACCATACTTAACCAAATCCACAAAATGATAAGCAGTATTATGTCATTACATTGACAGAATCATTCATATTATTATCATAAAATCTCTCAAACAGCAAGCTTTCAGGATGGACTGCTCAGAAGTTGTCAAAATGTCACAGATTCTACATATAGCATTGTCTTTAAAGAATGTAAGTGTTGGCTTACAGAGGAAATAAAGATTTCTCTACTGGGACTGACAAATAAAGGCTAGAGTTTATGTTATATAAAATGAATTGTGGCATTGTTCCTTTCTCTGTCAGCATTTATGGATATCTTGTTGTCTGGAGAATATGATTCTGCTTTTCTACTTGCTTAAAATTGTTCTAGCGTGAGCACCTAGATCCTTTCAAAAAGCCGAAGTTGCAAAGAATGGCAGTAAAGTTCTCAGAGGCTTCAGCTCATGAAAACATTCAAGGGACACCTACCATATAGTGGGTAAGACTGATGCTAAAATATAAAAATTGAGGTTTTGGTTACAAGACACCAGAAAAGAAAAAGAAAGTAAGACTAAACGGACAGATTTTTGTATTAGCAGGTATTACCAATGGAGTTAAGAAGGGCCTCGTTCATTTGATTCTTAAATTATTCAGAAAATAGTGAATACAATATGGGTTTGATGATGACATATAATAAACACACAAATCAACTCTTTCTAGAGAGGACAATGGCTGACAGTGGTACCCGTTTCATACCCTATTGCTTTGTTTAAATGATTTTTCCCTGTGAGATCTGAATTACAAGTTTGTTTCAGGTTAACCCAAATGAACTGCATGAGGCCCAATTCTTTACTTCAAGGCTTTGAAGTCTTAATGAATCTAAATACTGTTGCCTCCACTGTTGCAGTATTCCATTCTTTATTGAATAGTATTTAAAAATTGTGACCCTCAATCAGAAGACTAACCTCTAGGACAGCACACACTTAATTTTTCATTCTGCTAAGAATGATCATTTATCCTTATTCTTGTTCTTTTCTGCCTGTCAGTAAAATCAAAGTAATTTCTCCTTTATCTTATATCAAAATATGATCTATATCAAAGATATAAAAAATTTGATATATATGAAATTATGTATCAAATATAACGAATGTCTATAGGAGGTCTTCTTAGTTCTAGTTTCTCTCTCTCTTCTCTCCAATTTGTAAATTAAGTGGAATAATTTACTTTACCTCATTCACTTTCTTTATGTGATTATATTTTCTACTAGCTTCTATAATTTCTACTCTTTACAAGAAATATCTCCCGTTTTGAAAGCATCAACTGAAGCTTGTCTGTAAAGGAGTAGCAACAGGTTATGTAGGACCTATATAGATGACATAAAACTATGCACTAACTAAATCCAAGACAGAAAATTCATGTATCCTGCATCAGATATATTTCTCTTGTGTTCTTATACATCGTATTAGCTCTGCACCTGGACTGCTGCAGCAGCAGGTTTGGGCACAATACATCACCATCAGGGACACTGATTATGGCTGCAATGATTTGGGTGAGCAGTCAAGTCCATCATGTCAAAGATCTATGTAACACACCCATAGCTGAGGGACTAGCAAAGTTTTGGTCCCAAGATACTTCCAAAGTAGGACCTATGTTGTTCATCTTTTGTCTTGCATTATGTAAAGCGAAATATGACCTATGAATTCCCTGGCAGCTATCGGATGAAACCAGCACCTGCTGGCTGTTTGGGCATATTAGTCTACGTTAAATTAAATGATATGTGAAGTAAAAACCTTACCATGCTATATTTCTGTCTTTTGAAAGACAAAATATTTAAAAGCCATTGATTTCTGTTCTTAATAGACATGATGTTTCATGTCTTCTGAATCTCTCCTTCTCTGTTTTCTTCCTTTATCTATTTATTCACAATTTAGATCCAATAAAATGCAGATCCATGAAATATGTGTAGATGTGCATTTTTCCCCTTTAGTTCATCATCACTGACCTATTATACAGATCCGTGCCTTTTCGTCCAGTGCCATCTTTTCCTTTGTTTCTGACTTTGGGTGTTGTGAATGGCTATGCAATTTCCTTAGTTACATTAAAACTAGCTTTTTTTTTTTTCTCTTAGTGATGCACAACCAAACAAAGGACAGTACAAGAACACAGAAACCATCATGAAATGCCTTTTATTTCACAGCCCTTTTCATCTGCTCAACAAATAACAAAACCCATGGTTAATGATTGCATACTTCTGTTTCCCTGGGCACTCATGGAGCTCTCCATATGGTCTGTTCAAAATGGAGGCACTAGCATATATCAGATCTAAATTATGCAAAGAAATACAATCATATAGTGGAACAGAATAATAATAGAAAAAGACACCTGCTCAACAAAAACAGAAACCTAGCTAATAATCACTACACATTTCCAACTCCCAGGGCAGGAGAGCATTGTACTAAATACATAAAACTCCTTTCTGACATTAATTTCGTAATCTTTAAAACATACTCACTCTTGAGCTTTAAATATTGTTCCTTCATGCAGGAAAACCAATAATACAATGAATAATTATTTTTTCTTCATTCCTCTCTTTTTTCGTGCCTTTTTTTCACCGTGCTTTTGATACAACCAATCTTGTCTAAGTATTTTTTTTTCTTTAACATTTATTTTACTTCCTATTCTTATTGTTATTTTCTTAATCCTTTATTATTCTGCTTGTTTTTTTTTTAATTAGAATCCTCTACATAGGCAAGGTTTCCAAACAAATACAGGATTTTCTACCAAGAAAAGGCTTTTTTAAAAAAATTATTCAGGTACTTATAGGCATCACATTGAACAATCTATGTAGAAGGCTAAAGACAATGTCACTAGTGAACAAAAGTGAGCAAAATGTTTTTGCTTCATCAGATTTTGAGATGGTGTATTAATATTCTGAACCAGGGGTACTATTAAACACAGAAGATAGATTAAAAAAAATAAATACTTCCATTCCTGGTTGGTAGAAGTCAGCCAGACTCTCAGCTGGTGTAAACTAGAATCAGTGAGGTGATCAGATCACTCACTATACAACTACACATCTTGGTACTGTGTATTGTTATCACAATTAAGACATTTGGTTTAAATACACGTTAAACCATGGCAGTCACATATTAGCATATTGAACGAAGTTTAAAATACCAGGTTAACATTGCTGGAAATGAAGCTTGGAAGAATAAACTAATTAAAAACTTTGGGGAGCTATGGAGTGACATGAAGGGGAGGTGTTAAAACCAATCCACATACAATCTAAGAAACTACTATTTGCTTGGTCAATGGCAAGAGATCCCCAGTCATCCATCTAATAATTTAGGTAATGATTATTTAGTCTTTCCAGGTCTTTCTTCTTCAATAAATAGTTTTTCCTTGATGGTTATACTGTAATGCTTCTCCAAGACAAAGGGATTTAATTTTCACACAGAGGTAGCAGAGAATGTGCTATCACATACAGTCTTAAATTAAGTAACTGCAAACTATTTTTCCACAGGACCTAATCTATATTCAGTACATGAAATAAGTTGTGGATTGTGAAGAAGAAAAAGTAAATTAATACTAAATCTTGTGCTAAATCTTGTGTAAAATCCAGCAGACCAGCTGGTGCTTTGAGATTTAAAGGTCCAGTCAAGTGTAATAGTAGTTGTGCAACTACAAGTTTACAGTTCAATATCGACTTTACACAGACATAGCTGCTGACAAGATTTATTCTGATAAATTTTGATGATTATATATATATATATGTACAGGGCTAAATCCACTAGCATGCTAGAATCAGAAAGGTTAGCCTGAGTCACCTTCATCAGTGGGTTAGGGCAACTTTGTGCTAACAAAGACAAGCCAAATTCACTGTGTTTTGTTCCTCTAGCTTTGCAGGGAGGGGCCAATCACCTCCTGACTGGTAATTTATACTATTCTACCCACCTGTAAGGGTTGGGAAGAAAGTTTCAGAAATTCCTCTCAATTTTTTTTTCTGTTACTTTAATAGAAATTATATGATAAATTTTGTATTCTCTTCTTTTCAATATTCACAGAATTGTGTTAGAAATTCTACATTATAAAGGTAATTTTTTTTTTCAAAGAAGTTAATTTTGAACTTAAAGTTCTAAATCATAGTATGAATTTTTTTCATAATCAGAGTTTGCCATTAATAGGAGATATCAACTGTCGCCTTAGGATTGCATACTGTTAAATATATAGTAGATTTGAGCCCTTATCTAGGCTAGCACCCTTATTCAGGACAGAATCAGGTAAGCAGATTTTTTTGTAGACAGGTTTTGACTTGAAACTGTGCTTGGTATTGCTGGGCAAAAATATACCAAATTGCATGCATTAATGCATTGGTCTATTTGCTGATGGGGACTGATCATCTCAAGGGATCTAGAATAAATTCTGAGACTTAGATTCACAGTGTCCCTTCATCCACTAGGGAGAGATCCTGCAGTTCAGCCTCTTGCTGGAAAACTGTACAGCCTTGCAATGCAGATTCACTCCTTTGGAATATACTTTCATCAGCAGATGAAACATACTTTGATGAATATCAGAGAGATGTCAACATTTTCTATGGTTATCAAACTGTTGTAATGAAATGATAAATGTCCTAAGAAGATTGCAATTTTTCATATGGCTTAAAAAATAACAGTATTGATTTTTTTAAAAATAAATAAATAAAAGCTATACATATTTGCATTAAAATTATGAATTCTGTTTGAATTCACAGTCTTTGACATTTCCATCCTGTCTGACAAGCTCTAAAACTAACAGTGACAAATGCCAGGGTAAAGGAAGTGGAACACTGACAAGAAGGGTACAAGTTCAATTTCCAGGTACGTCAGAAATTGACCGTGTGCTCTCAAAAATATGTACATATATGTACTATATGGTACTTTCTCAGTCAGTTCCCTGCTACAACAGGCAGCTGTGTCATTTATTGTCTCTTACACACTAGGTGATCATTTCTAATTGTAATATAATCTGACTATAAACCTGAATAACTATGTCTACAAACATGTTAAAAGGTTAAAATTGTATTTGAACTTGTTTTGAGATCCACAGATTACAAATAATAAGAAAGTCCAGAAGAGTTAGTAGTTGTAACAGTGTTGTATTTATCCGTGGTTTTCTCTTGTACTTTGATCTCACAGTCACTTTCCATTTCAAAGCAATAAATACTGAACAACTCCCTCAGATATAGTTTCTGCATAATAATTGTCAATTCTTTCTGAGACACCCTGCATGAGAGCACTGGGATAACAAACAGGCATACGGCTGAACTACAAAGAATCAAATTGTATCAATGTGATTTAAAATGCAGTATCAGATTTCACTATTTGGTCTGGATATAGTCACAATTAAGAAAAAAATAATTGCATTTCTCCTCACCCAAAATGTGATTTGACCGGGAGGATAAAGCTGAAGGTATGCTTAACTGCTTGGCTAATCAGTACCTTATATACAAACCTCCTTAGAAGACAGTAAATCTGTATAACATGCCTACATTTTCCTTTGTCTTTATTGGACATCATACAAACTTATCATTTATCAAAGACCTCATTGTTTTTGATTCCTGGACAATGGTTGTGATGAATTGACTAAAAGACCAAATGCTGCTTACAGTTATTACCAGTGTGGCTCCATTAATTTAAATGGATTCATATGTCTAAGAGAAGCATTTGGACCATAAACTACATACCAAATTTTCCGTGGAGTGGCTCCACTAATACACAGAAAAAAGGAGTTGTATTTAGACCTAATATTCACACACTATGTAATATATTTGTATATGCTCATTTATAACTACTTAGATAGCAAGAATGAAGATGCATGTTGCCATAACACAGACAGTATTAGAATGTTTCTCCAGTCAGCTTCAATGTCTGTATTAAAATGCAGAGGAGAAATGTCATAAGTACATTTCTTGAAATAGAATTGCACATCAGTAACAGTGTTTAAAGAGACTCTGTTCCAGAAATGAAATGTTCATTTCATTTACACTGAACCTGAGGTGGATTTTTTTTTTTGCAGAGAGGAGAGGGAGAAGAGAGAATGTTGCCAAGTGAGGGAAGATAGGGACAGTTGCAAAGAAACATTTAGTCAGTAAAGCACCATGCTTTCTCATAATGTTATGCATCTCACTCACAATAATTCTTTCTTATTAACTGCTTGGGAACAATTTATTTTCCTCTCAGGCTATGAAGGCAAGTGTAGCAGACTCTGGCTGGAGCTGATAAGCCATCCTATAGAAGCAACACTGCTGGCATGATGAGATTTGTTAGGAGGACAATATCCCATTGGCTCAGACAAACCATGCTGTATATCAAACCTATCAGCAATAATATCTGCAAAATAATGCCTTTATGTATCTGCCAACTGCCTTAGAAAGCTCTCTGGTGTTCCTTTGGAAATGTGATTTGATTTTTTTTCTTTTTGAAGGGGAGGTGTGACATATACAATGGTTGAAGGCACACCTAGTCTCACTTATACTTTAAAACCAGATTCTAAAAACACTAAACAGAAAACTGCATTAAAAAGGACAGAAAATTATCAGTAACTGCTATAAAATAAAAAGTGTTTTCTTTTTGACATAAATGAAGTCAACTTAATTGTGTTGTTAATTTTTTGCCATATCACTGCTTAGAATGATTTAACTGACCTGTATTATCTTAAAAGAGCATAAATAAAGCAAAAAACCTTCTAATATGATTAAAACTGTATCTGTATTATAATCGTCACTATTTTTTAAATACCTTTTAATACCTTTACCTTTTTAGAGTGATTTCATTTAATGTTTATAAAATTGTTTCAAATGTCATACATTCAATGACTGAGAGACAAATCGTGCTTAGGCTTTTTTAATATTAAAACAAGTACTCAACTATTTCTACCAAAGATTCTGTTGGTCAAGGTCAGCAGGTAAATATATCTTTGTTTTGGGAAAACTACTATCAAAGACAATAGAAGTTTTATCTTTGTAAGTAAATTTGCATCTGAAAAAGTTATAAAAGATGGAAAAAAGTGAAAGTTATTTGAAACTACTGACTGAAGCTTAGTTTTATGTGCTTAATGTTAACATTCTGGTAAGTAGAATAAAGATTTCATAAACTTTCCAGGAAAGTATTTTCTGTCAAATCTCTTGGAAAGTCTCAATTTGAACAGTTCAGTAACAGTTTGAGTGGCAATATCATGAACAATTCAGACAGAAATTTTATTTTTCCCTCTCCACTCATTTCATTATAAATATTTTTGGGAAATCAGTACTTATTTGAGTGGACTGCTCAGCTTAGATCTTAAATACTGAATTCCAGAGCTTAATTTGTTCAAAAATAAATTTCTTGGTGTACATTTTTAAAGTATCTCATTTTTCAGTGTAAAGCACAGCTTTCATAGCTATAAAATAAGAACACGAGTATTTCTGCACTGAGGGATAGCGAGTGTAGATCTGAGAATTCATGTATTAAATATAAGAAGCATTCCTCTCACCATTCACTGGAGCAATGTAAGAGCAATGTGTAGGCAGATGGGCAACTGTCAGATAGGCATCTCCTATTGCAATGAAAATTGACATAACATTTCGTTCTTCTTCACATACAGTTTTCCTGAAGTGGGCTGAAGGTGTCTGTTCTGTTCACTACCTCCTAGTCTGTCACACCTGTTGCAATTTTGACAATACTACTGGACTGCAGGTCTTCTCCAATTCCCTGAGCATATCTGATAAATCAATGACAGTAGAGCTGCAATCAGTTGGATCTGCATGAACAAGGGATGGAGAGGCTAGAATTAATGGAGAGGTAGGACTAAATCCATTCCCCAGCTGAAATCCCACATTGCTGGTACTACTCTATCATGTCACCATTCACATATGTAGCCCTTTCTGCTCTCATACCTTGCCACTGCACGTGGGAGTCATCCACACTGATACCAACTCAACTGTAACAATGGCTTAGAGACCATAAATGCAAGCTGTCCCTGCACACTATGTGGAGAATATACACATTCACAGGGGTGAAATCTGGATTAAATCCAGCAGACAGATACTGTCATTGCAACAGTTTTCCTAAAAGTGGAAAAGCATTTTTTGTCTTTTTTAAAAAAAACTTGAAAACTGTCAGGCATCTCCATGGCTACAGCTCACTGTCAGTCTTCTACCTTCAGCCTTTTGACTCAAAACCGTTCAAACAGTGGAAGCACCTCTGGTGCCTTCTGCTTACTTTATCTCCAGCTCCACATAATCAGGGCTGTTTTATGCATGGAAGAGAAGTGGACACATACACTGTTGTCTCAGAACATGATAATAGCTGCTTCCCTAGAGTTCATGTGCCTGTAGACTCAAGTGAAATAAAGTATGTTCTTTTCAGCGATCACAAACAGCAGCTTTTGACCACAGTCTCAGATGGACAGAATCCATTTTATCATGACAGACAAGGTCTGAGGCTCTCTGCTGTAGTCCCATAGTGTGAAAAAGAAAAATTGCAGAAGAATGTTCCATGAAGTTCAAAAGTTTTGCTATTGGCTGAAAGTCTGTTTTGTCCTGCTTCTCCACAGATGTTCAACACCCAACATGTAACAGAGCACTAGACAACTCCAACTGCCACTCAGAGGGAAGAAGTTTTTTATTTAGCTTCGTAAATTAATGCAGCCTTTTCTGAAAGGAAGCTTATTTACTAATTAGCACATTTTGATTAATGCAAGCAATTTATGAAGATTGTACTCACAGTGCCAGACAAATTTTAAATTCATGTCTAGCAAAACATGTCATAATTTCCCCACTGTAGCAGATATGATACCAAGAAGCAAAAACAAAACCCTTTTCTGTTAAAGGATACACTACCAAAATGCTATTGATAGCAAACAAACAGTTCATGACCAGGTTGAAATTTATCTGTATGAAGAGATAACAAAAAAAGCTGACTAGCAAAATATAGTTTTTTTCAGCCACAGCATGATACCCCTTGTTTCACTGCAGTTTAAGCTCTCAGCTGCACAAAATGGCATTGAGAGCTAGTTTGGAATATTTGTAGCAGAAATGGTGTTCTGAATCACATTTATAAAAGTATATCCTCTGCATTTGGCTTCTGAAGAAAATATTCTGTATGTTCATGGACCTCAAAGTCTGTGTTTCACGTTGCTTTCAGTCCTAAAGATTCCTTCTCACTGTCCTCAAAATGCAAATTGTCCTGGAAGCTCCTGCTCCCAAGTCTTTCTTAGTTTTATCTCCTTGTTTATCATATCTTGGGAATTTATCTTCTTACTATCATCCAAGCAGTGATTCCTGCAAAATAAATTATAGTCTCACCCTCAAGCTATTCACCTAAGTGTATCTGCAGCTTTACCCAAGTCCTCAAAACTGGCACATAGCATTCTTAACCGGCATACTGCTACACAGACAGAGGGACATGAGCTTAAGCAGACAGAAGATGGAATATGGTATCCATTGTGCATTTCAATTGTTGCTTTCCCAGCCAGGCACGTCACATCTGCATCTTGTCTCCAGTGCTTATGCTACAGCTAAGGGGATACACCATCTCTAGTTCACCTGTGAGTTTTCATTTAGAAAACTAATGTCTGTTGTCCCTTGCATGAGATGTGGTTTCAGAGACTTACGATTAGCTTTCTACAGACTTTGTACTTTGACTCTCTACCACTGGTCTCCATTGAATTAACTGGTAAAACCCATAGTATGTCAACTGAGAGGGTGAGGAAGGTGTCCAGAAGAATTAAAAAGATAAAGTTTTAAAACAACTGTTATTACTGATTAATAGCACTGGTCAAATGATGGAATACAAAATCCTTGATAAGCCATGAAATTGTGGAGAATCACATAGAACCATTGAGATTGGAAGGGACCTCTTAAGATAATCTAGTCCAACACTCCCTGTTTAAGCAGAGTCAGCTAAAAAGGTAGCCCAGGACTATGTCCAGACAGTTTCTGAGTATCTCCACAGATGGATTCTCCACAGCCTGTCTGGACAAAATGGTCCAGTGTTTGACCTCTCTCAGAGTAAAGTTTTTCTTGTGTTCACATGGAATTTCATGTTTCTCAGTTTGTGTCCATTGCTTCTTGTCCTGTCATTAAGCACTACTGAGAAGAGTCTGTCTCTCTTTTCTTCACTGTCTCGCATAGTTATTTTGCACAATGATAACATTCCCCTTGAGCCTTCTCTTTCTCTAGGCTAAACAATCTCCCCTCTCTCAGCCTTTCCTCACAGAGGTGATGTTCCAGTCCTTTCATCTTTATGGCCTTTTACTGCATTCTCTCCAGTATGTCCATGTCTCTCTTGTACTGGGGAGCCCAGAACAGGAACGAGCACTCCAAGCGTGACCTCACTAATGCTGAGTAGAGGGGATGGATCACCTCCCTCAGCCTGCTGGCAAAACTTTTGCTAATGCAGCTTAGGCTGTTGGCTTTCTTCGCCATGAAGGTTCATTTCTGACTCATGGACAGCTTGTTGTCCACCACAACCCCAAGACTCTTCTCTGCAAGACCTGCCTTCCAGCTGAGAGGCTCCAGTACACAGTGTTATGTGCTCCTCCGTAGATGCAGGTATTTGCGTTTCTCTTTGTAGAACTTCTTGAGGTTCCCATCAGCCCAGTTCTCCAGCTTGCTCAGGTTGCTCTGGATGACAGCCCAATCCTCTCCTGTATCAGCCATTCCTCTCAGTTTTGTATCTTCTGCTAATTTGCTGAGGATGCACTCTGTCCCATTCTCCAGATCATTTACGAAGCTGTCAAACAGCATTGGTCCCAGTCTCAATCCCAGTAGTGAGTGGTCTCCCAGGACCTGACCTGTCATGTTTCATGTTTAACACTTGCATATTTACAGACTTTCAGAAGCAGTTTTCTACCCTATACAGAACAATTTACATAGTTCCTTTGATTTCTGTCAGCAGTGTGTGCGTCAACAGAAGTTAAGCTTTACTACTGAGTCCAAGCAATGCAGAAAAACATTATAGGGCCATGACGTATTCTTCTAGAAATAATTAGTGTCATTCTTGGTTGACAGTTATGCTAATTCTGGTCTTTCTGTTCATATATAATTGTGTCAAAGTACGTGGTATGTGTCTGTGATTAAACTTTTCATCCACACATGAAAGTAAACCAGAGTAACAAATTTGAAACCAGAGAATTTGGATTCAGTTGCCAAACATGAGTGGGAAATTGTGAAATGTGATCTGTTAAAACAATTTTAGTAGAAAAAGATTAATAGTATGCAAAATCAAAGGTCTGATGTCTCCCACTAATTAAGTCTCAGCCAAAGTGTTATTGTTGCTCCCATTAACTTGTCATCTTTCTTTTTAAATTTTAGCTGAAGTGGATAATTTGTCTGAATTTTAAGAAAATTGTTGTGTTTTTTTTTACCAGGTGAATCACTGTTTAATTACAAGGATAGTGTGCTCTCAGTTATGCTGCTATTCATATCACTAATTTCAAAGTGACCCAATAAAAGCTAAATTTTAATTTTGCTATTCTATCTTTTGTCCATGAGCATTATTTTTTTCCCCTGAAACTGAATTCATCAATACTCTCTGAAAGAGCACTGTTTGTTTTTTTACTCTCTGCAACTCTGGATCACTAGTTTAATACCTTGTGGTGCTTTAAAAGGAATCCACATCAAAGTGGTAAGCTTCCTTCTATACCAGACAATAGCGTTGCTAAAGGATAACAATGCCCCCTGGGAAGGAAGTGAAAATGCATTCCTAAACTCTTGTAAGTCAAACCAAAATTGCAACATTCTCTGCATTTGGAGGCAGAATAGCATCAAGAAAAACTATCAGAAAGGGTCTTGACAGATACAAAGCACAAAATGCAAGTTATCAAGATCAGAAAAGTTTTATTTCTTTTTGTCATAGTTTTAAAATAAATAGCTACATAGGGTTAAAATAACCCAGTAAACTTTAAGTGGGAGAAGAAGCCCCTGCATCTGACAAGTAAGAGTATTTTTTATAAATTATAGTCTGTTCTCCATTGGTATATGCAGAGAAATAAACATACCTATTTGTCAAATTGTATCTAGCAAAGCAGGCAAAAAAAGGTCAATCTACATAGGTTTGTAAAACATTACCAAATTAGTAGTTATACTTATTGAATATAGCAAAAAATATTTTGGAGTATTTTTTTTTCTCTGCTATTTTTTTTACTAAACAATCAGGGTTTTTATATTAAGAGGAAAGCCTTACAGAAGACAAAACTGCAAGAGAAGTCATAGATTCCAATAATCCTTTGTTGCTCTCTAAGCTTTCAACATGGTATTTCTTTTATTTCTCAGATGAAACGAAATGCATCAAACCCAGTTCAGTTTTGGCCTTTTTAAATATCGAAGGTGAAAAACAGGAAAGCTGTGAATAATGTGGTAAGCATTCCCTGCTTTGCAAAGAAGGGAATCTTTGTTCTGTATCAGCCATTGTCAGGAAAGAAAAGTGGTGTTTCAAAAAGAGAAATGAGAGACTACGTTTTCTTTATGAATAGAAGGATAATAAGTTCTGCAATAGTATGTGTGTAACGTAGATCTCCACTGAGAAAGTATAATAATAGAGGTAGGGGATAGGGATGATGATAGTTATAGTAATAGAACAAAGGTAGAAATATTGCACAAGGATTCTCATATGAGTGTCAGTTAATTAGACAGTACCAAAAAATACTTCCAAACATCACCCAAGGACAAAAAAATCAATATTTCATTAAGCCATTATCCAAATTTAAGTCAATGTCTAGATTTTTGCTAATTCTATCTCTTCAATGTTTAGCCACTACACTCATATTTATTTACTGTCTCAAGAAAGTTCCCTTACCAGAGAAGACTTCCTATACAAGTCAGGATGTTTGCTGCAGCACCCTCCCTCATCAAGTTGATCTTCACTTCCTCGTCTTTGAGAAAATATAGAGAAAATATATTTACCTTTCCAGAGGCCTGCCAAAATTCAGATCTCACTGAGGACCTGGCTCTGTAGGCCCTACATGACCTCTCTTACAGACTGACCTTATTGTCTTCTGGAATATTTTTCTTACTGTTAGTCATTCATATTCATTACTTTCAAGTATTGCCCTGCCCTCCATCCTTCTCTCCAGTGGACATGGTATCAAATACCATCAGAAGAGCCTTTCTAAAGGTTATTACTATGGTTGAGCTGGGTTTTGCGCTTTTGGCCACAGGTAGATTTGAATAGACTTCCTACAACTCCATATTAGAAGTTTGTTTCCCCATACTGCCTTAGTGGACACAAAAAAAGCAAGTATCTTTTTTTCATGTAGTTGTATGTACTTTTCTTCTTTAGCAAAGTGACTGCATTCATGTTGATATGGAATACGTGGCCTGGTACAACTGAAACAGGGTCCTTTTAGTAGCTAAATAGGGCTATAATTCTCCACAAGTAAAAAGAAAAAATTGAATTCTTTGTCCATTCCTAAATTTCCTCCCTCAAGAAATGCATTTGTAATTAATGGTCCTAGATAGTAAACTATCTCATTACTGAAATTGGGGGTTATGCCTGTCTGTTTAGACTTGTTCAAAATCTGACAAACAGCAACAAAATGGAAATGCTGTTCCTTGCTTTTTCACCTTTTTTGAGCCAAAGATACACAACTGTCATAGTTTTGTGTAGAGCCATTTCTGGTAAGGGGGAAGGGGCTGTAAAGATGGCTCCTGTAAGAAGTTGCTCAAAACTCTCCCCAGCTCTGAGTCAGAACCACTTCTGGGACTGAGCCAATTAGGCATCTCTACAATCTCTTTTAAGAAGTTGGAAGAGGAGGCTTCTTCCTGTTCCTTCTTGCTATTCTTTCTTACTTTTTTTTTTTTTCCCCAGCTGGTGGTGGTGCAAGAAGTGGGAAGAGAGAGAGAAACAATCGTGTGGACTCCAAGGTCAGCCAGGGAAGAGAGGAGGAGGTGTGCTGGAGCAGAGACTCTTCTGCACCCTGTGGAGAGGAGTGGTAAAGCAGAGGTGTGTTTGCTCTTTGTAAAAGACCCTGTGCCGGGGCAGTGACTATGTCCAGAGGAGGGCATGTCCTGTGTGAGGGATCCTGTATCTGCAGAAGCCGCAGCTGCTGGGAAGAACCCACACCAGAAAAGTTCATTAAGGACCCATGGGAGGGACCCTGTATCAGAGCAGTGAAAGAATGCAAGAAGTCGTCCTCATCTCAGAAGAGAGAAGTGGCAGAGACCATCTGTGAGAGACTGATCTCTGATCTCTGCCCCCCTCCCCCCCTCCACCGCCCCGAGCCATTGATGGGGGAGGAGGTAGAGATATCAGGAGCAGTGAGTTGGGCCCGGAAAGAAAGTAGGGATGGGGGAGGGAGATCTTAAAGTGATGGTTGTAATTCTCTCAACATCCGCTGTTTTTACCTTTTGTTCTGTTCTGTTTCTTGTAGGTAGTAGAATAAACTTTCCTTACTTTCCTCTCTAAGTCTAGTAGTGGAGTCTGTTTTGCCCAGAACCATAGTTGGCAGCGAGCCCTCACTGTCCTTGTCTCAATCCACAACATCCTTGTTTATCTTTTTTTCTCCCATTTTGCTGGAGCCTCTGCTATCCTAAGGAGGATGGAGGTCGATGGGGGACAGTGAGCAAGAGACTGTCGTGGTGCTTCATTGCTGGCTGGGCCAAACCACAACACCTAAGGCAATGTAATCACTTTATTAAGATCTTATACTTTTTTTTTTTTTTTTTTGGTATCTCACAAGTCATTGCGTGTGACCTTATTATCTCTTTCTGAAAATGATATAATAATATGTATGTATTCTGGTTATATTTCTTACTTTTCCCAAGTAGTAGTTAAATTTGAACACTTTCTTCTGAAATTCAGGTTGATTCTACAGTGATCTGACTTACACTGCCTTCCTAGAATGAATGAGTAAATTAGTCAAAGGACCTGAGAGATAAGATGTTATTGGACATAAACAGGAACAAAGCACTTTTAGAGTTCTTCTATTTTATATTTCTGTTTCAAAACTAGGTTTATGGTTTCTTTTCAAACCTTCAGACAAGCAAAATTAATACATAGAGAGTTCATTTAACTGCTCCTTTTGTGTGTTGGAAACTTCAGTGGAATTCTGTGGGCTGATACCAGAAGCGTTGTTGTTAGAACCTTCCTAATGCCTTTTGTAACTTGTCAAAATTTGGCTCCTCAAGAGTGAACTCGGCCAATGGTTGTTAGCCTTCAGTGAGCTCTTCATTAAAGTACTCGTCAAAATATCTCACCATCCATCTGTAACTGAATTCTGTACAAATGTGTATTCTATTCATGTGATAATTCCATTTTTGTCCTTTATTGAGCTTTATTGTCAATATTCTTACCTCTGTATGGTGTCATCCTTGTAGAATGACCTCACCTTATTAGTATTTCTATCCTGTTCCATCTGCTCTACTGAGCTCGACAAGTATTGTCATTTGCATTGTTCTATCAGTCTCTTGGCATTTGTTTTATCTTGATCATATTCCTCAGCAGGAGTCTGACTCCCATTCTGAACACATGCTGTTCTTAAACCGCTAGCAGATAGTGTAAATAATTAACCTCTTCACCATTCAGGTTTGTCCACAAAAAAATGGCTTCAAAAGGCATTTACTCTCCTTTACAGAGAAGCACAGAAATCACAGCCTGAGTCTCACTGTTAACCTTTAACACAGTGGTATCAGCCACACTGGAATCAACCAAAATCTCAACCACCAGCCTCATAACAGAGTATAAGTTACATGGGCATCATAATGGGATTCAGAATCCAGGCAATACTGAGTGTGAGTTTATCCCTCTTCTTATGTTCACATTTTAAGCAGTGAAGCAGATGACTTTGGTTTGGCCAGCTGTACTTTTCAGCAGATACCCTTCTGTTTAACTACAGTGCACTGTGGAGTACTAATGGCAGACTATAGGGCCTTCTACTGCTCAAAAATAGACCTGTTAAGTAACACTCTTTTGTTTCCCAGCATTTCAAGGTAATTAGATTCTGGAATCAAGGATGTAACATGGTTTTCCCTAAATAGAATGTGATCTTCACCTGGGATGTTAAAGCATCACAGCTCTGCTGACATCAGTTTATACCAGATGAGGATCTGTCCCATTGATTCTTTATTGACATATAAATATAATCAGTACTACTAATTATCTTTCCAGAAGTCACTAATCTTTCTTTAAGCACTTATATTTTTTTGCAATTTTTTCAATTGTCTTTGCTGCTGATGGAAAGAGGATGCTCACATTAATGATTTCAATGAGGCTTAGAGGAATAAGAATATACACCAAAAAAAAACCAGGCTGGCATGTGGCAACACTTCTGAATTTATAGCATATTTGTTGGTTCACCAAGAATACATTTAGGAGGATAAACTCGTGCATAATTTGGGGCAATTCTATGAACAATTTTGTTCCATGCAAATAAAATTGTTCTATATAAAAGTAGAAAGTCTCCACTCCGCTGATTTGACAGGTAAAATTAGGCAAACAGTGAAAAAAATGTAAGTGAAAGAATGGGGTTTTTTTAAGAACATGGGTATTATTCAACAAACAAGCTAATAGATGAACACTGTCCAAGCAGAAATAGTGTAGAGCAACAGAAAGGTGCTGCTGAATAAAAAACATAACTGCTTTACAGACACAGATTTGCTTTCTGTGTTGTTCTGCATTCCTCTGTTCTTAATTTTCCTCCTTTTTCCTTCTTGCACTTAATCTGACTTTTCTTCCATATAGGGCAGATAATTTCTTTCCCTTTTTTCTCTACTTTTTTCGTCGAACTGAAACTGGATATATCTTTATTACATGATCAGTTCTCAATTATAAGCACATTTTTAAATGCCTACTTTGTATCAGTATAGAGACCTTTTCATTCTCAAACAAATGCAGCTCCAGTTGCACTACATGGCTATTGTGTGAAGTGGGAAACCAAACATGATATTTCGGAGAAGCAAGGTAGGAAATTCTGAAGTCTCACATTAAGTTGTCCTCAGAAGAAGTGGAATAGCTGAATTTACTGGGTCAGTATAAAAATGAGATCTCTGAGTATGCATATTTCCTTTCCCGCATTCTACAGCACCCATGCTTAGAAAACATGTGGTACATTTCTAATGCAGTTATACATCATGTTGCCACTAACAAGGTCAACAAATTCCCAACATTTTCAACTCTGGGTCTCCCAGACTGTGTTCATTACATGCAGACTGCTAGCCAGGATCAGGAAATATTTTTTTTCCCTGCTAACGACTCCTTTTCAGTCTTTCTCAGCTGGTGTTGTACATAGTAACATCGAGGACAAATCTGCTGTCTGTCACTGAGTACCTTATTCATGTTAAAGTGGTTGGAAGAGCAACAAGTTATTTAGTCCACTTTCTTAACGAATGCTGTGAATTCCTGGGGAAAACAGTGAGGACCTCCATTAGTATTAATTAATTCCCTGACTTGGTGTAGTGTGGCAAAAGGCAGCCAATTCAGCTGTAATACCTTTGACAGACACAAAGGGTGCTACATGGAACACTCACATTATTTTATGAATAAGTTTCTTTCCAGTCAGCATGGTGCTGAGTGTGCCCAGCTCTGAAACTAGAGAACACATACATCACCTTTGAGTACAGATTTTTTTTTTATTCTCAGCATTATCCTGACAGTAGGACATTGTACGACTTCTGTCAGAACAGGTTTTCACGGAGACACAGCAGGACTCAGCAAAAAGAAAGAAAGTTTCATATTATCAGTTGAGAACCACTGGAAAAGTGGCTATATAGATACCAGAAAAAAATTTTGAAAAAATTTTGTGTTTAATGTCCAACTATTTTGATAGCCTAATCTAAAATAAGGAAAAACATACATCAGAGTTTAAGCTATCTTTTCTTCTTTAATTTATATGTTTGTACTAGTCCAGGTGTCTTTTCCTAGAAGTCTGCAGAACAGTAGAGGAATAGAGAGACACTACTTATGGGGCATACCCATAACTTGAATTTTCTTGGGGAAAAAAACAAAACAAAGCAAAACAACAAAAAGCCTCCAAATGTAACCAAGTGGTATTTTAACAAAGGTAAGTAACAAAATCTGATATTTTCATTTTATTATTTTCTTTGTCACAGTATACCTATGTAAATTAAAAAACTATTTACTGATTTAAAGGTGTTTTAGTGAAGCACTGGGATTGCTTAAGGACTGAATGATAAACTCTTCAATATATTTTCAATGTCACTATAAATGAAGCAAGAGAGCCATTTATTGATCACGGACATTTACTATGTAAAATTGTGGAGAAATATTTTAAAATTATATACACAAATATATACGATACAATAAATGACACCTGCCTAATACAGGTTCTAACTGCTGTGTAAGGAACACTGTGTCTTACTCCTTTGATTTAATAGAAATTTGTTACATTCAGTGAAGTACAGTGGAGACATCAGCTTCTTTCTTAAATATGAGCCCTGTTACCTTTGCATTTTATGAGTTGCTTGCTCTTTAGTGTTTGGCAAGACAAATAGAATTACATACTGTGAGTGACTCAGAACAGAACTTCACTATCAATCAACTGCCTGACTCTGCACAAATTCTGTAGGGCATTCAGGACATTTTGCTGCCTATGAATATTTCAGACAAGATGAATTCCTAAAAGCTTCCTGGTAGATTAATACTGGAAAATGGAACTTTTTCTTGTTTTATAGATGTTTACCAAAATACTGTTGCCACTACAACTCTACAGTAGAAGCATGTCTCTTTAAATGAACTCACCCAGGGGAATATTTCATACTGCTTTTATCACAAGTCATTTGAAAGTAATGATATTTAATATATTAATATTGTATGAACTACAACAGCAGAAAATGGAGAGTTGTATTAACTTCTAAGTATTTAAAATGGCACTAATGAAAGTCAACTACAATGAATGCTTTAATAAAGCCATGTGAACAGCCAGAACCATCCAAAGTGCAGTCTATGGGCTTGCACCTATTTTAAATCTCTGAAGGGTCCCCAGCAAGCACTATGGGAGGAGAATCCCTTTCCCTGTGGAGGTATGTTCTCTAAATGCAATAAAATTATGTGATTGTTGACTGTCATTTCATATTGACAAGTCCCTTTTTGTGAAACTTTTCACTGTCAGAAACTTTGGAAGGGCACTATTTTATACACAGAAATTACTCTCACGATGTGGACATACACACTCATCACTTTGCATATGTGCATATGATGGAGAATTGTTCTGTAAACATATTTACCTGCCCAAAGACCTCCTGTCACTACTGCAATCAAGGCCTCCCAAATACTTAAGATGTCTCTATCAATAGTAATCACTTTATTTTATACTGACATCTTACCATTTAAGGCTTAAAATGACAGCTTTCTTTTAAATAACATTACTTCTGCTCCTCCACACGTACTCCAGAGACTGTTCTAATTCTCATTTGCTCTAATTTGTGATGTTTTGCTCATAATAATGCATCACTTTAACAAAATGTACTTTTGTGTGCATCCGATTCATTTAATTCATTATCTGTTCATCTAAGTACATAGCTACATAGCAAGTATCCATTAGTAAAGTGTTTATTTCTCTAATCAATCTACAACAAACTAGTCACTATAAGCCAAACATATGGAACCTGAGATAGTCAACAGAGCATTTGTCATAATGTCCAATCTTCAACCAACCCTGATACTATACCTGTACTACTAAAATTTTCTCTTGTTTTTAGTTCATCTCCAGCCTTAAAATGTACTTCTACCTCCTGATAAACACCTACTACATGCCAGTCCAAGGACCACTGCATTTTAATTCATGGGAAAGAATTTCTTTATCTCTCATGACTACCTCTCCAGGTTGTTATAAATATTAATTAAATTCTGCAGAAGTTTAAAGACATTTGGATGCCTGCAAAGTATTATTCATTACAAGCTCACACCAAAAGCAAACATCTTCAGACTTACACAACTCCCAAACAAAGTCATATGTGCCTAAACATTCTTGAATTTTGCAGGAGTTTTCACAAAAAGACATGACATTTGGAGGTCAAGCATACTTTCAGTCAGAACATGAGCCTTTGCAGAACAGAAAGAAAACACACTAACTTTTCTCATTTCAGACTTTGTCAAATGACAGAATATTTTTCTTTATTAGCACAAATATTAAACATGACCTGACTAGTATCACAGCGGTACATCTGTTGTTGTAATGGATATGAATTTGCCAAGCTATTCTCTCATTTTGTTGTAGTAAGAATAAAAAGCCCAGCCCATTAACAAGAACAGGGTAAATGATCTCACTTTATCATTTTCAAAGGGACTGATGGAATATGAAATGAGTTTCATGGCAGTAAAGCATCATGTAATTTTTTGAAATTACATAGCTAAATGGACAGATAGACATCAAACTCGTCTCTTGCATGGTTTTGTGTATATAGGTATTGCATATGCTTGCATATGTGTATATATATAAATGCATTTATATTTAGTTTTTAATACAGAAATAAGACAGTATTGTTTGACTTTTATTTTTATACCTGTGGCATTGTGTATGTCATTGCTGGACACATGCTCACCCATGGCAAATCAAGTTGGTATAAGTACTTACTGTTGTTTCCATCAGTTGATCTCTGGTACTGCATGCATGCCTGTATGTATGTATGTATGTATGTATGTATGTATGTATGTATCTCTATATGTACCAACATATATCATAATGAAACATGGAGTGGAAGTAGTTTTCTTTCTCCATTATAAAATAATATACACCTTTGTAATGTCTTCTACCTCTTTCGATTTAACACAAAAATTAAGAGCTCAGAGAGAAAATCCATGGGAAAGAAGGAAAGGGTTTGAAATTACATTCATATTTAGCTGGGAGGTTGTTTGTTTGTTTGTTTATGGTTAAAGTAATAACTTCATCAGTAGTAGCTGAATTCCTCAGAAAAGTTTTGTTCATCTTCCCAACAAATTTTCTAGAACTGTTCCTCTCATGATATGCTATATCGGATATGCCACAAACTGCTGGAGGTTGTACAGTGTTTCTGGACACAATCTCAGGCTTGTTATCCTTTCGGGAAAAAAAAAACAAACAAACTTTTATTTAGATTTTAAGTGACAAAAGACCCCTACTAAGAATTTGACCATCCCAATATATTCCTTAAAAAAACCACAGAGAAATATCAATTGGCACAAGGTTAAAATAATGAAACTCAGCAGAAATGGGTCAGAGGTTTAAAGCTTTCAGCCAAATGAGGAAAGTAGGATTGTAGAGTTCTATGAAGTCTTTCCTTTAAGAAAATTATGAAATAACACTTGAAGTCATGATGGAAACGATGAGGGATTAGTTTTAAAAATCACAGTTTCATGTTAAAGGAAGCACCACATTTGCACTTTCTGATTCTTTAAGTAAAAACTCATGATGGCTTAACCGATTGTACACTATTTTTGCTAATACTTTGTCTTCACGACACAGCCACCTCAAAAGAGCAAGCTTTCACAACAGCTATGCATCTTAGTGCATCCTAATTTCCATTAATTTGATTTTACAACCCAAAATTTTATTTTTTTTAATGGACTCTTATATATTCCACAATAGAAATGTTTATCATATCATGATTTGCTTTCAAGTCCCTGTTCTTTAGGGAGCAGCCAACCCTCGCTGCACCCTGACAAAAGGGTATTGATAGTCGTTAGGCTGGGATGACTGCCCCTGGCAAAAAACATGCTGAGTTATGAAGGTCATCAAAGAAGAATTATGTTCAGATTCTCTTATTTGCTAGTCAAGTGAGGGCATTTTGTATTTAATCAATATTTTACAGTCAAATGTTACCTTACTAAGATTGTCACAGGATTCAGCAAAATTATGGAGATGTTCAAGAAATATGATCCCTCCTCCAAAAAATAAAAAAGAAAGCAGAAATAAGTGTTATTAATATCAAATGATGATCAACACTTTAGTGCTAAAATACAACTGTAAGAAAGTGAACAGCTTCAGATACATAGAAAATAATATTTTCGTCCCATAAGCACCAATTTGCAAGACACAGACTAGCATCTGTCAGGTGTAAAATGATCCCGTTTCTTAAGAATCCTAGCTGTTCATTGCAGTATATGTCCCCCCAACATCATATATTTTATAATATTTTGTAAATTAAATGTGTGAATAAGTATTCCAAGTTTTAGTGTTGGAAGTGTGAAATTAATTCTGTTCTCACACATATTTTTGATTGCTGGGGATTTAGTCTATCCAGAAGCTTAGCTAGAAAAAAAAAATTGCTTCAAATAGCTTATGCTAAACTTAAAATAATCCATAAAGAACAAGAATAAAATCAAAATAGATTTTTATATAATCTGCCATGTAAAATTAAACACTGATTTTTAATACAGTTTTGAGGATTCAATGGATTTTAAAGTGACCCTTGTTTTAGGCACTAAATAGCCTCTGAGCTGCCTTCACATTATAGTTATCACAAATTCTCTATAACAATAAGATCATTTTGTTTACAAAACCATAATCTTGCAAAAAATTTGCATCACTAATGTAATTAGGTACTTGTACACATGCTAATTTATTCTTCCTAATCTTAGGTTAGCAAATTTTCAATTCTGTGTAAGGATTAGACTTTTTTTCCTTTTAGTAAATGCTTCAGGGTTTAATGACAAAAAAAAAATAACTGTGTAGCATTAGTATATTCCAGGAGACAAAGAAATCTAGACTGCTGGAAATTACCCTGCTACAAACAAACAAACAATAATCTTTTCATGTAAATTTTACATGACTAATGCTAAGATTTGTGTGGAGCTTTTAAGAAATTAAATTACTGTGCTATGTTGAACGATCATTTCATGCTTTAAACTCAGATAAAGTGAATAACTGCTAATCAAATACTCATAATCCAAATCTCATTGGTGTCAGTAGGAGACATTGTGTTTGCTTGGCAGTCTATTAAAAGTCTACTTTGGAAGGATAGGCTAAAATACAACTCTGTCTGAAATGTACTGGTTTGAGGCTAGGTTCTGTCTGTTAAAGCAAACTGCTTTTAGGCATCTGTGCTGTTCCCTGAGGTGGAATACCTAGTCATTGTTACATTAAAATCTCATGATTCTGAAACAGACCTTTCATTAATTACTGCCTAAGAAAGCAATTGGCCTGAGCCAGAAACAATGCAGAATAATTATCACTGACGAAGTGCTCAGTCTCTTGCAGGATGTGATCCTCAATATGGCTATGCAATACACTGCTAATAAGGACTCCTTAGAAAGCATCTTCTTAGTTTAATTTTTTTCTATATTTATTACAAATAAAGTACATGTCTGCTTGATTTTTCTCTGTAAATCCTTTCCATGTTTTTAGCTATGAAAATCCTAAATCAGCTTACTCATTTCTCCACTTTAACTTACATGTAATAGTTGAAATAGTATTTACCACACAGAATCATTAAGAAGAAATTGGTTATCAGGCCAAATCGTCTTTATCTTAGAAGCAAGAGTATCCAGGGCATGGACATAAGTCATATAAATAAAATATGATAAACGTATTGGCAAATTAGCAGAAAGAAGTCTTAAGTCTTCCAGTATGATCAACTGTAATGCATGCAAGGAGTGAAGAAACAGGATATTAAGCACAATAAACACAACTTTAGCATTTCCTATCAAAATAAACAACAGCTAGACTACTTCCCCAGTGCTTAGTACAGCTGTACTGGAGAAGAGACAACTGGAACTGTGTGCGATTTTATCTCCTTGAGATGCTCAGAGTATCTGAGTGGACAGAGGGTAACTCAGAAATCCTATCTACTCATGCATCTAAGATCACTTATTTATGTACTTGTAGTTACAATTACTGCAGATTTACTGTTTCTGAGCAAATTTGGTACCAGATCCTGGGGAAGGGAGCTCCTGGTGATATAGTGTTTCTGAAAATGAAAAAGTTTTCTAACAGAGATTAAATATTACAAAATCAATATTCATAAGATTTTTTTATTATTTTTAAAGCCCCAAATTTATCGTTTAACATTTATCTTTTATTAGTCACTAGTAGTGAACACTTTGTGAACAATTTCTTCTAATGGAGTGTTTGCTTGCTCTTAGTATAGTCTCAGATCTATGTTCAAATGTCACCCATAAACTAAGATAGTCTATTAATTACTGAATATACAGAACCTGTTTTCTTTCTTCCCTGTCTAATATAGTACCTAATTCAGGCATCAAAGCCAAACTTCAAGAATGAATATTGATATCAGACATGACTGATTTGTCATCAGTTTATCACTAATAATTTTTATTTCCAGAGACTGTTCAAGCAATAGGTCATCACATCCCTGCTCACAGAAGCACAGATCTTGATAGAAAAGGGGACTACTCAATTGCTTAATAATTACAGCTGAGGGGATGATAAATTCTTCTGCACACTGCAGTGTCTCTACTTTCAAGACAATACTTGACTTTATAACCTTAGCATTGTTGTCTCAACATCTTTTTTTTCCTGTAGTTTTATAATGAACATACTTGTTGAATATTTAAAGCTTGTCATATCCACTTAGAGTATACTTAAGTACACTTCAGGCCATTGTGAAGCTATATTCATCACACTCTAGAAGTGGAAGACAAATACTAATGATTCAGTAAAGGCAAAGCATTCTAAAACTGCAAGTTTTATGAAGTCCATATGAAATTTTAAAAAATTTAATATAACTTGTAACTTAGTAAAAGATCTGTTCAATAAAACATGTATCTGTACTTATGAGATCATATTAATATATAAAATAAACTGTATCATAACATCATTTAATAATGAAGTAGAAAAATAACCTTCAAATAAACCAAAAATATACTATCATACCACCACCATGAGTATTTTACTGTTTTAAAAAACATAGTTCCAGTTTCCCACATAGCGAAGTTAATAAAAACTATCTGTGTTCATACAGTGAGGTTGAACATTTCTCTAGTTTCTCTGATACATAACATCAACAATCAGTGCCAAATTAAGATGTTTCCAACCCTTTCTTTTTCCATTGATTCCTGAAAGCCATGTCTTGCTGTTTTCTTTTACTGTTTTTTGCACAATTCACTATACTAGTAAATTTTCCCATTTGAATCTTCACAAAAACCCTATCAGAAAAAAGGATATGAAAATTTCTGATGTTTCCAAATGAGATTCCAGTGTCCAAGTTCATATTTGCTCTTCTTTCTCCTGCTGTTCTCCATTATGCTCTTTCCCATCACCAAATACTTTGGCAACCTAGTCAATGCGCTCTCACTTTTCAGGTTTTCCACCACCATCCTTGGGAAAGCTTTCATCCTTCTGCATAAAGAGTCTCTACGTACTACATACAGAGCAAGCCAGCTGGTTCATGATGGATATTGGGCAAGGAAAGAGCAACATACACAAAGGGCAAGGCTATGTAACAAAGTACGCACACACGAGCAGCCCAGGAGGCATGTACATATACTGAACGTTCCTGATGTGTGCTCACTTGTTCACTGATCCTGGATGCTGTGCTTGGATCAAGCATTAAACAACATCACGATAGGTGGAATAAAAACAACAAATTCCTCAAATTAATGTGGTTTGTTTGTATATTTTTGAGAGTGGGAGCATGTTAAAAACACTCAGATCACTAGGTTTACACTTTTGATGTTAGGTAAGGTTTTCATTATTATCTGCAGTTTGTAGTCCACATGTCAATCCCTTCAGATTGTCTTCTTTTAGAGGAAAGAGAAAGCAATACCCTGGTTATTCATATGTGCATGTGGAAGTTGATTTATTTTTAATAGAACTGCAGTACTTTAGGTTTAAATCATATTAATGTAAAAGCACATTTCCTAGCCCATTAAAGCTCAAATTGTGCAGATTAATATACTTTCTCTAATACTGCTCTATTGTGGAAAGCAACCACAATGAAAATTCAGTTCAATCTGAAACAAACGTGTTTTTATTATTATCTTTGATATAACTGGTCTTCCCACTAACAGTATATATTGCCAGTGTAATTTGAGGCAATTGAAACAAATGAGGGTATAGTTATGCCAGACAAAGCATAAGACTGTTTCATTTCCTGTGAAACATCAAAGTTTATGATTCTGATATCTGCAATGGAATAGAACTGAGATAACCACAACCAAAACACCAGCTTCATTTGTGGATTGCAGACACTCCTTGATCTGTGCCAACAGATTACAGTAGTATGTTTTTAAAGAGCTCATCATTTATATAAGAAGACAAGAGTTGAAATGAAAATGTGTAGAGGAAAACAGCCCTCATAAAGTGAAAGAAGCCCAAGATAGCTTTAAGGTGACATAACATTTATCAGTGAAATGGAACAGCCGTCTGGTACAGATAAAAAGTAATTGATTTCAAAGCAGAGGAAAGTCAGGACCAGTCCTGGATTCCTCATCTTAAAGGCTGTCCAAAATGAAGAAAGGAAAAGAAATGAAGAAAATACTAAATGTAAGATTTAAAAACCTCTCCATATCTAGCAGATGCTGGACAAGTATTGGAATAGATAGTGGATTGGTGGGATTCAGTATGCTAATTTTTGTCATTATTTGTGTTCTTGGTATGTATATGCAAATCAGACTTTTTAGAGACAATATAGACATTTTTGAAAGCATCACTCAGATATTTCAAAATTTTAACAGTTTTTTTCCACAAAATAAAACCTGTTAAGCACACAACAATATGAAGACAAATTTATTTGTTATCTGTCTCTAACACAAAAAGTCTTTATGAAAAGTTGCATGTGAAGAAATGATTATTTAAGACAAGACAATTGACAGTAGAAAACCACATCTACAAACCAAACAGGGCTTATGGACTAGCAGATGTTAGCACCATGACATTGTCAGTGAGGTCCAAGGAACAGCTTCAGACCAGGACCCTCCCAGGCTGTGTCTAGACGTGGTACTGGATTTAACTCAGGCCAGAAAACAGTCCCATCAGGTAGTCCAGATGAAGTCAACCTATTTTGAGGTTAGTTTAGCTGTTTGGAAGTGTCCTATAGCTTGACGATTGGCCTGAAGTTAAAGAGGTGTTTGCGGTCTGTTTCATTTATAGGCATGTTTTGCTATCTATCATGAATGTACTATTGAAAAACTCAATGGTTAGTGATGCAGTGACCTCCAGAACAAATTATCCCATAACTATTTTGTAAAAGAGAGGAGGTGCATGCTGTGTCTTTACATTTACTACTGAAGAACATCAGGCTTGGAGAATGGAGAACAAGAGCTGTAAAGCAAGCTGGCTTTTTGGAAGCTGACTTGGAGTAGTGGGTCACTTCTGAAAGATCTCTGTGCCTTCATCTGTAAGATCAGCACCAGACAATTACTGTTTTTTCTCTAGCCTTCACCCTTGATAGACTTGAGTGGACCTTCAGTTATCAAAGAAAGGTGGTTGGTGGTGGTGATGATGATGATTAAAAAGAGGCAGCAAGAGAGCTCATTGTAAAAGGCTTAATTTGGGCAGTAGGATTCATAGACCAAGCAAGAGTTCTGCTCCACACAGTCAGCTTCCAAAAATATGATTGGCAGTCCTGCTGATGGTTCTCCAGTCTTACTATCTCCTATAAAGTATACTGTCCCTATTAGATAAAAAGACTATATATTTACCATCATGGTTTTTGCTAATATCTTTAATATGCTGAAGGACAATCATTGGTTTAATGCATGATGTAATCCATTATGTAGCAAGAACAATATTTACCACCATTCCTGGCATCAGTCATTGCTTTTCAGCCTCTATTGTACCTGAATCAATCTGGGCTTATTTATATCAATCATGAGTTGTTTGTGTAGAAAAAAAGCCAGTTACAAATTGTATGCATGGGTACCATACTATACAGAAGTAAAGGGAGAGCTGAATATTAGAGAAGATAAAAAGAGGAAATTATAAGAATGTTTACTTTTCTTAGATATATAAAGCAAATAGATTAAATAAACAGCACACAAATAATGTTATAGAAAGAAAAATATTCAGGAAACCTAAAGTGAAGATGCAGATAAGCGTATTTAAAAGAAATTGAAGAAGAGCTTTCAAACTAGCAGAATTACCCTCTTATTTGGTGTCTTTAAGAACTTCAATATGAACACTATAAAATGTTGTATACACCATTTCAATGGTGCGGCTCTGTACCAAGTTCAATACATTTGCACTGAGATATATCAACCTCCTCTGCTAAGTCTGCAAGATGGACATTTATTTATTTTCATTTACATTATTGAGGGTTTCTTACACTACACAACAGCCACTGGGTTGAATACCACGTTCTATTTCTTATAAAGGGAGATTAGGTCTAACTTTTTGGTTTACAATTAAACCTAAATATAAACTCATTTGCCCTTTTTTGTTACAAAATTCATTTATCTTATTTAAAACAAATAATAATTTTATGTCCAAAATAGCAACACTGCCATCAAAAGTAAACAATGATTCTCTGGCTCATGACTATTAGAGTTTCCTATGGATATAATATGTTGTAAACCAGTGTATTTTAAAGATGACAGTACATAATAATGCTACATAATATTTAATATATTTCCCAAGGCATACTATAAAAACAGGGTGTAAAAAGTGCTATATCATTTTGAATTAACTGAGTCAGAATTCTTATTTTTCTCTTTAGTTTTTAATATTTATTAACCTATCAACTTGGATGCAAGCCAAAGCTGATTTCCATATTTTTACTAGTGACACATTTTGTTTTCTATTCTTAAACCTTATAAAGGAGTAGATCATAGAGAGCAGTTTCAAACAAAAATAAAAGTAATCTAAACAGTTCAGTTGCAATCATATTTTTTACATCATCAGTTCCATTTGAAAGAGCCAGTTCCCCCAGCATACTCAAGAAATCCCTTGTAAGGTTAATGCCCATTAGGAAACCAAGGGGAGAGTATAAACAATCTTGATATCAAGACAATATTTAACTGTAAGGTTATATATAGCAAAACCTTAGCATTAAAATAATCATAGGGAACAAAAGAAAGAAAATGCTCTAGTTTGAGCCAGGTCATTGGCTGATATTTTGGTAAAGAGATCTAGGAATGACGTCACTTGAAGTGCAATGAAGATGCCTGGATTCTTTTATTCACCAACTACAAGATACAGAACCTTCAAAGATATTCAAGCCATACTATTCTACCTGCTAACACTAATGCCCAAATATATGACACAACAAAGATAAGGACTCAGACTGAGAAAATAATCAGAACCTATTCACACTCAAAAATTTCTAGTACTGCAAGGCTTATATCTCATATTGATTTCCAGGCATGGCTTGTATTATACATCAGACTGTTAAGCACACTGAGGTATTTTAGGAATAGTAAAAACAAAACTTCATAAAGCTTCAGGTGAAAAAGGCTTAGCTTGAGAGGTATCATTATTGATAGGAATTATAGAATTGATAGGTAAGCCGTTAGATTATTACAAGATACAAAAATGTCTTTAAAGGATTCATCCATCTGAAACGGGATTGGAAAAATATGACTGAAGACATTCTTTTTGAGCTGGATATAAGTTCTGCAATGTGATTTATGAAATAGGAATTCCATCCTCTATTACTCTGCGAGCTGAAAAAAAGACTTCAAAATGGCAGTTTTCTTCTAAAATTAAGATTTATTGAAGAGATAATCAGAAGATTAGATTTGTCAATGTCTCCTGATATATGCTCTGAGCACCTCCTTTTTCATTTTGCCAAACTGTTCTTTAAGCTCATAACAAGTTTACTAAAAAACACCGAATGAAGCCTTATTTCCCTAACTTTTTTAAAGAGAATAATGAGGTAACCACCAGATTTATAAGACAGCAGAAGTAATCCAAGACTCTTAACCATTCTTATGTTTCTTACAGGACTATAGGATGAAAAATGTGTGTCTTATTCAATTTTGTTTCTATTTATTCCTTAATTCAATATCTTTATGTAAATATAGAAGCCACCTTGAAAAAAGCAGGTTATATTTCTCAAGTAGAAAGAAATTCTACTGGTATCCCCAGTATTTGATTCATGGTATTAATTAATAAGTCTAGGCACATACTAACGACCCTGAAACATGTCAGGGAAGTAAACTGCTCCATGTTCTAAGTGGTAGGTTATTTACCTATTTGTCCAGTTTCTCCACTGATCTACAAACATATTAGTGCTTTACATTAATTTTTTACTTTGCAACTTGTACATGATGTTTCTGCCTTGTTATCAGATAAAAGATTAAAGAAAGTCTTGGTGTTCTAAAAGAAAACTCTTTTCCCTCTTAGCAACAGCTCATCATCCAAACCTAGGGCCTCCTAAAAACAGCTGCAAAGAAAGAGTGCATGTTCTGTTTTTTCCACTCGCTTTCTGGCCGTCATTTATTTGATTAGCAACACTACAGGGGACCAATTATAACAAGAATAAACAAGATAACTTTTTGGTTTTTCATTATTTGACTGCTGCAGTTCCTTTTCCTCCATCATTGCTTTTCAGCTGATATCACCCTATGTTTTTGCCTATAAACAGGATTTAGGAAGCACACAGAATAATGTTATTCACTGGTGCAGAATAAACTCAATCATGATGTTAAAATGAAGTCTCTGGATTTGTTTCTGCACAACTGCAAGCTTCAGTGTCAATTTCAGTCTGGCCACACCTTACACTGCCTTTGAAAGGGTAATTGCAGTGCTGCTGTGTTTCAAAGACTTTGCCAGCAAAACAGCTTTAGACAGTGGTCTCCTGTAGAGCTTTCAGGAGCTGTACATGAATCAAATAATAGCTGTACCCATGCATCTAGGTCAATGTGGTCAAATTTACAGCCTCTGTCAAAGGCAAGGACAAGTCTTGCTTCTGCCCATATAACTTATGACTAATCTTGTGTATCCTTATGGCTTACAGTGTTTGACCTACCATAATAACCTTGGAGAAGAAGAAAAGCATACACTAAAACCAGAAAATTTTGACTGCATGTCATGATTCGGCCCAGCTAACACAGCAGCACCACAACAGTCTCTTGCTCAGTGGCCCCGTTCACCCCTACCCTCATTAGGATAACAAAGGCCCCAGCGAAATGGGAGTAAAAAGATAAGCGAGGTTGTTGTGGATTAAGACAAGGACAGGGAGGGCTCACTGCCAATTACAGTTCCTGGCAAAACAAACTCCAGTACTCGACTTAGAGAGGAAAGTAGGAAAGTTTATTCTACAAGAAANCACACAGTCCTTAACGAACTTCTCTGGTGTGGGTTGTTCCCAGCAGCTGTGGCTTCTGCCGATATGGGGTCCCTCTCTCGGGACAGAGTCCTTGGTGGATACGTCTGGTGTGGATTCTTTGCCAGGTTTGCAGTTTCTGCAGTCACAGGGTCCCTCTCTCAGGACAAGGCCTCTTCTGGGCACAAGTTTAATAAATTGGTTTGTTATGAGTTCCTTCCCACAGTTACAGCTGTGAATGTTGAGTCCCTTCCTTGGGACACGGCCTGCTCCGGCCATAGTGATAAAGGGACCCTCCTTTGGGGCACGACCTCTTCCGGCCACGATTTTAAAGAAGAAAATCACTGCCCCTGGCTCAGGGTCTGTATTGAAGTAAATCACTTCCCCTGGTCCAGCGTCAGCTTTATCAAAATGAGTCTCTACCACTGTTTTTAAAGAAATGCAAACTAATCTCAGCTTCACCAGTTCTCTCCACAGAGTGCAGGGGAGTCTCTGCTCTTGTACACCTCCTCCTCTCTTTCATCACTGACCTTGGAGTCCGCGTGGTTGTTTCTCTCACTGTTCCTACTCCTTGCACCACCACCAGCCAAGAGAAGAAGAAGAGACAGAAGAAGGAAGAAGCAGGAAGAAAAAAGAGGAAGAAACCTCCTCTTTCGGCTTCTTCTTAAAAAGTGATCTTGGAGGCATCTAATTGGCTCAGCCCCTGACGTGGGTCTGGCTCAGAGCTGGGGAGAGTTGCAAACAACTTCTTACAGGAGTCAACTTTACAGCCCCTACCCCCTTACTAGAAAAGGCTGTCATGTCAAATCATGACACTGCAACAGCCACTTAGCAGATATTTAATAATTGAAGATATTTTTTTCTTTGATACTCCAAACACAGGCTGGATGCAACCCCAAAGTTTGTCTGTGCAAGTGTTTTTTTCTTAAGATTGCAAATCCAGACATAATTTTTTGCTGAAACCCAAATATTTGATACCATATGGACAAGAACTCAGCAAAGGGAAAACTATTCATACATCTATTCACACTAATTAACACTTACAAGATCTGTATTTTTGTGTAAAACTTTCATTCTTTTACATTTGTTTTTTATATGAAATTTTTCTATCATTAATGCTGATATGCTTCCCAAGTTAATTTCTCTCCTATCTGCCCTGTGTTTTTCTAAGCCTTCCGTGACACCATATGCAAACTTTCTTCTTCTAGAAAAAAAACACCTGCCTATCTATCGTCTCAGTATCAAACACACTGACAACATTCATATTAACTATTAACAATCATGTAATAGGATGAGTCATTGTCCTTGTTAAATGTCATTTCTTATGTATGTTAAATAGATTATAAATTCCCTCTACCTGAAAAAGGATTAATAGTTGTAGCTATGTGTTTTGGATAAAAATAAGGCAAGGGTAACAGTGAAGGTGGTGTTGTAGAGGGTTTTAAGTATGACTTAATGGCTGCTGGTTTTGCCTCGAGGCCTCATGTACACAGTGTTACCAATGTACCAGACTTTACGTTGAAAATTGTCTATGGTGGCCTTGGGATATTTCAGCATACTTACTTGCTATTGTATTTTGCTCTTGCTTGAAAATATACGTTTCTTTCTAACTTGTGACAGTCTCATAAAAATACTGTTTCTTCATACAATCTTCAATACAAACAAGTATTTCTATGTTACTTATTTTTTTTTAAGTAGACTTGATATTTGCATTGCACAGGCAGCATCTCTACACTTGACTAAAAGAGTACAATGATTCTATTTTAAGTGATCATTAACAAAACTCTAATTCTCCAGAGAAGAAAATGCAAATAAATTTATTAACTATGTTCCAGATGCAGAAAAAAATAAATGTAAGAACTTCAACTGATGATGAGGTTCTGGCTTACAGTGTTAGAGAAGGAGGTAAGTAATACATCATTTCAATTTCTATTTAGCTTTCGATTTCAGCCAACATCACTTAATAAGTTTATAAATGTGTTTATAGAGATAAAAACAATCTGATTGCGGCACATCTTTTTGAAGATCTATCCTTCATGACTGGCTAAAACTAGTCATGAGCTTCATGGCTAGTTATATGAAACATGAGCTTCTTATTGATACTAATGCTTTTCAAGAAGATAAGTTGCCAGTCACATATAAAGAAGCAGAATTTTTTGCTAAATAAGTCTTCCTCAGATATTAACAATCTCACCAACTGTTTTTCCTTCTCAAACTTGGCAGGAGTGAAGAAAGGCAGTCACAAGATCCCCCTTCAGTTATACTGTCGCTACACACATTTCTGTTGTTTCTCTTAACCTAAGTTTGTAACATCATAAAAGACTTCAATGACTACAGATATTTATGAATAATAAATTATTAGTCACAAATAAGAGAAATCTGTGAAAATATATGCAAGTTCTACTGTTAACCACAATCAATCCACTGCAAGACCTGACAGAAGGAAATAGACACTCATTAATGAGTTCATTCATCAGCCTCCAAAAGGCCCTGAGGTTAGTGCTGTGGAACTGTTGTTCTTCATCTGAGTCTGTGTATGGTATACTCTGAGTCTACGTTCTCATCTTTCTCTAGTACAAAGATGAATGCGAGATAGAGCTTTCAGAAACCTTTCCAAGTGCCTTACAAAGAGAAGAAACTACATTACAATGGCTATAAGAATTTTAACTAAACACAGAAATACTACTTAATATAAGAACTACGTGCTACACTGTGAGGATATCACAATGTTTGTAGTACAAATCCAGTAGACCTATTGCAAAACCTGGATTCACAGCATCAATAACTTACATGATATGTGACTACCAGGGAGATGATGTCTGTCTGATGAATACCTCACAGTGACCACCTACACCTCTGTCACACAGAAACGTCTCACTGGAATGAGCAAGACGTTTATAAATTTGATTTGTAGGCCCATGTCAAGCAGCGCTGATAGGACTATCACTTAGGTGACGTTCATTTGTAATGTATATACTGAATAGCTATCTCTTGAACTTCCTGTTTATTCTTGTTTTGATTTATGTATTTGACTGAGCTCTTTAAAATCCTCAAGTTTTAATGAAGAATAATTCTTCCACTTTTTATTGCTTTTCTAAAGAAGAGTAGAAAGTTTATCTTGGTATAGATGACACATGGTGTTCGGTTCTAGGCCCTAACAAAAAGAAGGATGTTGAGAGGCTGGAGAGTGTCCAGATATAGGCAAAGAAGCTGGGAAAGGATCTGGAGAACACGTCTTATGCAGAGCAGCTGAAGGAACTGAGGTACTTTAGCCTGGGGAAACGGAGGCTTGAGTTGCTCTATCTGGAAACCTAACTGTAGTAGAAGTATTGATAGAGTTATCCTTTTATTTTATCCCAATTTAGTGGCTAGGAAGAAAGTTTCTCATTATCTATATAATAAATCCAAACACTACAGATCTAAATTACACTTTTGACCAACATTTTTCAGTATTTCTTGAAAGAAAGAACATGTTAGGAGGACTAAAATATCTGTGATGTCATGAGAATGAGATTTTTCAGTTCATCATCCTGCAAAACTCCTGTGATGGATATTTTTTTCATTGCACTGAAAGAGGAGACATTGACACCAAAAGAAAAAAAAATCCTGAACAACAATGAAAAATAAAAATTGCTACTTATAGTTTAGGCATAGGCTAAACATTGATATTTTGGTAAAGGAATAATTAAAAGAATAATTATCGCAGTAATACTTTGGCATGGAGTAGAGCATTTTTCTCACGTAGGAACTATTTTTCTCTGACATAACTGCCAAATGTATTGGTCTGATGCCTCCTATAGGATAGCAATTAGAATCAGAAGTCTCCAGGAAAATAGCTAATAGATTCTGAGCAGTATAATGCTACACCTAATCCTGAAAGCTCAACATAAACAGTTTCAGGTAAATGTTCACTGGGGCAGAGAACACTGTGAAACACTGAGTTATCCTCCAGCAAAGCCAATTTCACACCACAATAGGCTCTCAATGCTATTCTCACTTTATAATCGAAATCTAGTAGTCTCTCCTCAGTGCTGAGAAATATTTTGATATGTTTACAATGTTTAAGAAGTACCATCATGACTAAATTTAAACTGTGCCAAAATAAATCAAATCTATTTGGCAGTTGACAGTGCTTTATTTTCTAATCAGCTTTTGAGATGAAATGAAAATAAATCAAATCTATTTGGCAGTTGACAGTGCTTTATTTTCTAATCAGCTTTTGAGATGAAATGAAGGTTTCTTATGCAAAACAAATTAAGACTTTGTGTCTATATCTGCCCATCTTTCCTTCCCTACCAACATGTAAATTTGTTGATCCACTTTCACAAGACAGGGGATTGTGGTTTAAGTTTCTAAAGTTATTACATTAGTACAAGCTTCACAAAAATTGGCAACTGGAAACAGACCAAAATATACATCTCTGATGTGAACAACACAATTGGCTGTGGTTGGAATCAATCAAATGGCCACACAAGCACACATCTCACACCCTGGCTAGCCACAGCATGTGCTTCTGGTGGATGTCATGAGAAAATGAAAAACTTGGGCTTATTTTCTTGGACAACAATAAAATCTGTAGCAAATGACGCATTAATAATTCTACTACTCACAAAATAACTTGTTTTTATTGTGTTTGTTCATGTACTGGTTAATTTAAAAATGATTGGGACTTTTTAAAATTTAAATGTGAATATTTATTATTAATATATAGAAAACAAACAAGTTATTCCCAGAATAAGCGAATTTTAATGGGATACTTTCAGAATCACAGAAAAAGTCATTTCTACCAGTGAGTAGGGGACTGTATTAAAGGAAGAAGTTATTTGCCTAGAATCTAATTTTCCATCTCCTTGACTCACTGCAAAGCTTCTGAATGTAACCTTTACCATACTTTGTTCTCCCTAGTTCCTTGCAACAGTTTTAACAGAGAAAGTCTGGCTGATCCTACTGTTTGATATGCAATTTTTTTGAGAGAAATACTACATTTGAAAGAAAAAGTATAATTATTTTTAGCAAGTCCATTTAGTTATTATCATTATTACTACTACTACTACTATTACTCTTATACTTGCTTCATGCTATTTAAGAGCTAAATAAATAGTGAAATAAATTATAAGGTGATAAAATAGCTGGAGAACAACCAAAATTGTTCATCATTTTTTGCAAATTATTATGCCATTAGTTATGTGGTTTCAATGTCAATACATATGGAAAGCCTGTCTTTTTATATAGAATCCCTGGAATTCTGTATGTTGCAATTCTGAGTTATTTCCTTTCCAAAATTCTGAGATTTTATATGAAGCTAACACTGTCTCCCTAATATGTTCCAGTACAATTATCCACATTACAAAAAATAAAGGATTTCTGACAAAACTGCTAAACTTCCAAGGAGGCATCTGGGATTTAGAAACACTGGTCTCATTGAATTTAACAAGATTAGTGAGACTTTGCTGTATGTAAAGCTTTGACAATTTAGGTGGAACCGTTAAACATTAATGACTATAATGTTTGAACTCAAACAAATTAAAACAATGCAAATAACAATACCATAGTGCCTCACCAGAATTTTATAATAGTTCCTCATAAATAAAGAATAAATCATCAAGCAATTTAATTTTGTTCTTCCTTCAAATATTCCTTTTTGATGTCTCCTGTCAACCATGAGAAATAATTGTCACAGTAATATTTTAGTGCTGCTATAAGCTATTGGTTATTTGTCATTGCGATATTATAGTCAGTTCCAGAATATGTACACACACATATAGACAGTGTGAACTTTTAGGAGACACAAAGGAAAAATGAAAACTAGTGAACTAGTTCTGAAAATACAATATTTGTGTTAATGTTACGATGTGTTTTAGTGATGGGAATGGGAAAAATAGTGGAGAAAGAATCATGATTTTCACTGTGTCTTAAAAAAAAGGAAAATAATAACAAAAATAGTAAATCAAGGTTGAAAAGTCACAGTGTACAAAAGAAATAAAAATAAATCACAGAATCTTAAGAGTTGGAAGAGACCTCATAAGATCATCTAGCCCAACTCCTCTGCCAGAGGAGGTCCACCTAAAGTAGGTCACACAGGAACTCATCCAGGTGGGTTTTGAACGTCTACAGAGAAGGAGACTCAACAATCCATCTGGGTAACCTGTTCCAGCGCTCCCTCACCCTCATAGTGAAGAAATTCTTCCTTGTATTGCTTTGGAACTTCTTGTGTTCCAGCCTATATGCATTAACCCTTGTCCTATCATTAGACATCACTGAGAAGAGCCTGGCTCCATCCTCCCAACAACCACTCTTCACATATTTGTAAACATTGATGAGGTCACCCCTCAGTCTCCTCCAAGCTGAAGAGCCTCAGCTCCATCAGCCTTTCATCAGAAGGGAGATGCTTCCCTCCCTTTAACATCTTGGTGGCCCTGTGCTGAACTCTCTCCAGCAGCTCCCTGTCCTTGAACTGAGGGGCCCAGAACTGGACACAATATTCCAGATGTGGTCTCATGAGGGCAGAGTCAAGTGGGAGGAGAACCTCCCTTGACCTACTGCCCACAGCCCTTCTAATACACCCCAGGATGCCATTGGCCTTCTTGATCATGAGGGTACATGCTGGCTCATGGCCATCCTGCTGTCCACAAGGATCCCCAGGTCTCTTTCCTCTCTAAGAGTTCATTCCCCAGCTTGTACTGGTACATGGGGTTATTCTTTCCCAGATGCAAGACTCTGCTCTTGTCCTTGTTGAATTCAATTAGATTTCTCTCTGCCCAACTCTCCAGCATGTCCAGGTCTCCTTGCATGGCAGCAGAGCCTTCTGGTGTGTCGGCCACTCTCCTCAGATTAGTATCAGCAGCAAACTTGCTGACAATGCCCTCTCTTCCCTCACCAAGATCATTAATGAATATATTAAACAGTACTGGTTCCAGCATCAACCCCTGAGGGACTTCACTATCACAACTTGAGAAATGAACTATTTTAGCCACAAGGAAGTCTGGAATTGGAGATTTTGCATACAAGTGAAGGTGAATTCTGCAGCATGATGCATACATCAGGGAAGGGATTACTGTGAACTCCAAAACACAGAGCTAGTAGCGGGAGCATAAAACCAGAGGAGGTGGCCATCTTCTTTTCTGCTCATCTCTACCTGCTCTTGTCCTTAACATCTCTTTCTAATAATCTGTCTATAGACAATTCCCAAGTAACCTGTAGCTATCTACTGGAAGCCTTCAGAAATGAAGAACAGGAAGGCTGCTTTGATTTCTCAGTGGGAGAGGAATGTGTAGGCCATGGGGGAGACTCCAGCTATAGAAGAAGCCCATGACTGCTGTGCTAGCATTTGATCAGGTGTCTGCTCTCTGCTGAAAGTAAGATGAGCTGCAAAGTGTGACTCCTCTAGAAGGCTTTGCACAGTACAAGATTGATTCATCTGGGCACCAGACAAATATGAGCAAGCACAGCTTCAGGTGCCACTGAACAATAGGGCTGTGAATTTCTCACGTGAAATAGATCGGAGACTGCAGTCAATTTTCTTGATCAACATTCTAGACATTTACAAGCAGAAAAAACCTGCACATTGCACTGTCACCCAAATAAATCCAGTATGCTTTGTTTCCTGAGCTTTATAGGAAAGAATCTTAGTTATAGCAGATTTAAAATAGACATTGCATGTAACACAAATGAAATATTTCAAGTCCATGTCTTTGGGAGGGTACAATGATAGAGAGTTAGAGAAGGCAATTTTGGGTGAGTAGAAAGAGCAAGAGGCATACCATTTTTACCTTTCCATACTTGAGAACTATTTCCCGTGGCCTGTAATTCACCACAAACCTCTCAAATACTTGGAGCACTGCTGACCTTCTGCTGAGATTTATAGACTGAATCATGGGGTTCATGGACAACATTGTGCTTCATGGTAAAAAATATTTTTTGTCAGGTAGTCATATTAAATTTGTAGCTGTAACTAACTGCACTAGTAGCCAGACCTGAAGGGTTTGATCCTGTGAGAACATATCAAAGAGAGTAATTTACATATTGATATAGTGCACATGTTGGTTTCAGAGAGGTTAGTCATATAAACAAAGCTGTGAATGATGTTTTACATATGTTAAGTTGGACGACGTTATCTCACTCCATTCTCTCTTCATGCAATATATTTATTATTCTTAAATAATTCTCCAGGTTATACAAGCAGAAAGAAAGGTCACTTTAGTCAATAAAGCTGTCGACATACAGTTTTGCAATTTGCCTAGTTTTGGAGTAAATTACTTCCCTTCTGTATCTATCATTTAAACAAATAAACAAACTAAATAACAAATAGAAAGTAATGTTTCTGGCTTCTGTAATTTTTCATCCTGACATTACGATTTTACAAATGAGTTAAAAGATCCTCAAAGGTCTTCCAACAAAAGTGTTGTTGTAGTTTGGTAATAGCCTTGGTGCAGAAGGATACCTACAAAACCATCAGTTTAGCTCTACAGCAGGCACTAAACAAGAGAATCATATATAAACTACAGTGTTTCCACCAGAGTTAGTTTCATTCTGACATTTATTTCCACTTATACTCCTTTTATTTCTTACTGATCAAATTATTTCCCAAATCATCTTGGGTTTTTTCCATCATTCCTTATAGTCAAGCACTACTATCAAATTGGTTTTGTTCAATTTACATATTAAATGCAATAAAACGTGTTACCACAGAAATACATGCCTAAGAATGTGACAGTCTGAAAACATACAATTTCCTGTGTTAAAGTGGGCTCAAAAACTATTATTTTTTTTCTTTTTTTCTCGTACTAGGTGGCTATTTTTTTTTATTTTTAGTCTGTCCTGGTGTCAAATTAATTTGTAAGCATTTATCTCACAGTAATAGAAATGCTTTATTCTATAAAACATAAGTTTATATTTTTAAGGTTAAAGTTTGCCATCTTGGCCTAATTAGATGGTGAATCAAAATATACTGATAGAACTAGTGATATTTCACTGAAAACAAAGCAACTATGCTTAATTTGGTCAGAAACAGAAGTGGAAATAGTAGCTTCAATATTGATTTGTACGCAAGCTCTGATATCATAGTAAAAATTCTCAGTGTTTCAGCGCAAGTTAGCTAATCTGACTTTATCATATCTGTTTAAAATTTACAAAGGTTACAGCCTTTTTGACAGTTTAAGTACATGTCAGTTGTTGGAAACCATTGGACTCCTAAGGTCACTTTTCAGCCTGTTTTTAGGCTGCACATTCTCAGTGCTTCTCCGCTGTTCTTCATGCCAGAATGTCGCATCGGAGGGAAGACACGGGCACTCAATATGATTGATCAACGAGCTTCATTATTAATCGCGCTTACCCAATATTTATACTCTAGTTAATTAACTCATACATAGTGCAAAGCTGAGCTCCTAATTGGTGCATGTACAAAGGATCAGTCCCTCCCGCTTTTCCCATGTCTTTCTCACTGCAAGCAACCTGGTATTGTATAGTTGCAACAGTCAAAGATAGTGTGTCCTTGCCATCCCAGCAGCTACACCAGCTGTGTGTGATGTTTAACACATTCCTCCTCGGTCAGCTGCAAAACATCTACATGCTCTTTCTCATGCAACCATTCTTCCACACCAGAAGGATGTGCCTGCACCTGCCTGGTTATGAACTGCAATATACACAACTTTTAGGGCTTTGCAGCATCTCTGGACATTTTATGCTGACCCTTAACAGCAACATTGATTCCTCTGGATCTGCATTAAGCTGAATGAAAGGAAGCTATGAGCATATCTGGGCAGCATAAGCTTTTATTGCAGTTGGCAGGGGAAAAAATGTACCAAGATAGAATCAAGATGTAGAAGACTGGGAATTTGTGTTAATCCAAGTACCTAAGTTAGAAAAGGAAAATAGCATTTATAATAAATGGGTACCCACTTATTTAATTTAAGAATGTGCTTTCCCTTGAAATAATATGCTACTCATTCTATCCATTGCTAGAATAGAGGTTCATCTGAACTTCAGCTTTTTGCACCTATCCAGGATCTTAAATGTTGTATTTACACTATATTCATGACTAGCAATATATTTGTATAGATTTTTCTATCATGATAGCATTCTAAACAGAACACATTTGCCATTTTCATAAATGTTATTCCTAACAACAGAATGGAAATTAATCAAGGTAATTCCTTTCATTGATTCCACTGAGCTTGGAGGTACTTAGGAGATCAGCAAGTTTTACTGCTTTAAGTTGAGTAATATTTTATTGAGCCACACAGAATTATGTAAGCATACAGTGAACTGAATGGTGCTAATGTATGCACTCAAAAACTGGCCTGGGCAGACATTGGTCACAATATACTCACATAATCAGGTAATAAATATCAGTGTACTGGAAACTAAAAAGAACCAAAATCACTGAGTTCCTTAACAGATCACTTTCTTACATTTTAGTGCAACCTCTATTATTAAAAATCCCCAACAGTTATTTCTAGTATTTAACTATTTTGTGTTAATTCACATTAAAAATGGCACATTTCTGACAAATTTTTAAGTTTGTGTGCTAAGTTTATCTTACTTCCTGTTTTTCTCATGCATAGTATAGAAAAGAGTGGGTAAAAATACCAAACAAATTCTGAAAAGTTTAGTTTTTATTCCTTGAAATCTATGTTCTATATTTATCAGGAAGAAGTAAACCTAAAAACATTGCTTAGTTAAATTTCAGTTTATGATTCCTTATGATTTCACTTAAAGGAGTGAAACCTCACCAAGCAGCTTGCAGTTTTTTCCATTTCTCTCATAAAGAGAGTGATTTGAAACAAATTTGTGTCTTCTCCACCTTAGCAGCCACTGGAGATGAAAAGCAAGCCCTTGAGCCAGGCCAGGTATCCAACAGCATTTCTTATCCTGCAGTTTTCCTCTTATTTTCCCCTTCTAACAGTGGATAAGACCAGACTATCTGTATGTATTGACCAAATTTTGAGTTTTCTTACAGTAACTTCAGTTTTATGCAGCTTGATTATGGTACTAAGGCTAATGGAAAGACCATCAGTTACCTATTTCTGTTGGACCGCTGACAAATGACTCTCATCTTTTCCTAAGATTTATTAGCCACTCCATTTTATATCTGGTAGGTGGTATAGATGCTACCAGAAGCGTTTTGAATCTTTTTCTTAGCCAGAAGTTGTGGGTCTTTAATTCTCCTGCAATAGTAACCATATTGCTCTGTAATGTAACAAAATGTGCTGAACCACATATAATAGTTTTCACTTTACTCTCAAGAGGTCCTTCTCAGGATAGGAAATAATTTGGCACAGAAGAAATAACTCCGTAGGACTTTTTGGGGTAGATATTCATGTAGTCCTTGATGTGGGACGATGGCTGTATGGTCAGAAATCTCTGGCTAACAAATGTTTGCTATCGTTTGATCTTCCATTTTATTAGGTCAATTCTTTAAATTTATTTTGTAAAGTATTGATCTTCCCTCATTAATACCATTATCAATAGTTAATCTTGTTTAATGAGACAGGAAGACAAGAATTCTAACTACATGCAGACCTTACTCTTGAATTATGTGATAAGCCTTCAGTCAGGCTGTGATGTTCTCAAAGAGGTTTTCTTGCATTCTCTTCAGTATTTTCAGATGAATGACCATTTTGAGTGTTCATGGATTCATAAAGAAGAGCCATCCTTGCCTCAAATTTGGTTATACTTCACAGAATAAGAAAAAAAACATCAGTGCATACTTTGCATCAGGACTAATCTCTAAGACGTGGGTCTTATGGAAATATGTGTGTACGGGGAAGGGTGTATATGATACACGTCAGACAGGATTTGGCACTGGATAAGGTTTGTGGTGAGCATAGCCTTCACACGAAAGTGATCTGTACATCTTGAGTTCATAAATGCTTAAATTTATATTCCTTCACTAGACTATAAACCTAGTTCAATATCAGGCTGCTCTTTTGTTGTCTGGGAATTCTGGAACTGTTTAAAATCAAGTATAATAACAAAGTACTTATCGGTTTCTTTACCATGTTGCTCTGTATATAACTCAATCAAATGTATCTTTCCTATTCTTTTTATCCCCAGTCTGGTTGCACTGCTGAGTTTAGGGCTGAGGTAATTTTAAAAATGTTTATCAGTTCTAGTGTTAAAAATAAATTGGATCAACTTGGTGTTTTCAGCTCTCTGAGTTCAAAAGTGAGAATTATAACAAGCTATTCTGGGAACCAGAGATTCACTGAACTTAAAGCTTTTCTCTGGGCAGAGGAAGCTACACTCATGCTTGTCAAGGAGATTAACGAGAAATCTGATTGACTCTGGAAGGCTATTGCTGCAGTGGATTACAAGTTTGATCTTCTCTTTTTTCAGGGATAAACAACCTCAAGGGCTAGGACACTGGCACAGAAAAGGAGATACTATCACTGTCTGTGAAGAAAAAGTGTGGCCATATGGCAGACCCAATAAATGAAGAAAAATGAAAGTGAAGCAATCTATGCAATAAAAGTATGGCTATGTGCTGTTGTACAAAATCATTACTTTTTATATTTATAGATTAACATGTACCCTTTTTTCCAGCTCCTTTCTATCTTATTTATTCAGACTGCATATTCTTTGGAGAGGCCAGACTGGTGTTAGGCATATGTGCTGGATCTTGGAGCTATCATAGTGCAAATGTTTAAAATCGAGTCTTTGAATAATCAGAATAAATACAGGGATAAAGATTTAGTGCTGTTGATGGAGTGTGGAATTTCTGAAACCGCATAGTACACTACGTAATAAGGAGGGAAATTCAGGAGAATTTAGCAGCTGACAAAAGAAATGTATCTTCTAATTGTTTGATCTCAAGGACCTTAAGAATATTCAGAGAATACTTACCATATTAAAAAAAAAAACCCACAAAAACTACCTGCCCTAGAATAACACACAAAAAGTAAATCACAGTAACACCCAAAAGCATTAATGCCATGATAGCACATCTGCACTACATGTGACTTTCTCACTTCTCAGTGAATGCTCTCTGAGTAAGATCAAGAAAGGGATTCTGATGATTTTATCTTTATCCTAAAGCAAGATGATCACTGAATAAGACAAACTATTAATCTGTTGAAAGCTTATAACTCATATTTTGCCAAGGTTGAGATGCTTTGCAGCAGAAAGCAACCAGAATGCTTCCTGCCAAGAATGAGACATCTCATGCATGTTTCATAAATATGTTTCTCCACTGAAAACACAAGGATTAAGCAAACACTAGTTCAGCTTGAAAACCCTTCCACTAACAATTTTTAAATAACTCCAAAAGAAATCTCGGGTATATTTAAATCAACAGTAAATTCTTATTGTATTGACATCATCCAATGTTTTACCTCCAATTTTTAGTCGCGATAGATATCATTCAATTTTAAATGAGAATAAGTCATATGAGTACTCTAAATATTGTGGTGGCTATTTTTATTATATTTGTTAAATAGCTAAACACCCAAACACTCAAATAAATGTATTTTCCCTATTGAGTAAAATCTCTGTAATGGGTGCCTGGAAGATCTCTGATTGTAACGCGAGGGGTGAAGAGGAAGTGAAAGGGATGGCACAGGGCAGAGAGAGAGGAGGTGCTTATGCCAGCAGATATAAGGGCATAACATCAACAATAAAGTGGAGACTGAGCATCATCCACACCGTGTGTGCAGTGATCTCTTTCCCCTCCGCAGTCAGTGAGCTGGGAGATCAGTCTGGACTGCCAGGTAGTGTTGCCAGCAACAGCAACAAATCTCCTTAAAATTAACAGATTAACAGTTACCTGCATTAATTGTTCATAGCAAATATTAACATTAAGAAGTTAAGATTTCTCAATAAAGCTCTGTCCTTTGCAACAGAATCAAAATTTTATGTGAAATTTATCAAGTCTCAAGGAAGCAAGCCTTAAGGAAGCACCTTTTATAGGAAAAGACATTTCAACAAAATATGTCCAACAAAATGCTATAGTTTAAAATGTTGATAAAGAATCCTCCTTTACTTAGAAAATTGTCAACTTGATGCAAAACCAGAGAAATAAATAAAATAACCAGCAAAGTTTCCTTTTCAAGTATGCTGAGGTGCCAACATATAACATTAAAACACCCTAATAGGCATGATCCTTGATATGCATTATGAGCATAATCACTACCATAGCCCCTCACACACCTGAGAACCCAGTGAAGAGAAGAGAAAGAAAAATTTTCTTTTCCTGGCAGTAAAAGGGTAAGAGAGCTGTTCACAACGAGTAACTGGGTGACTGCAGCAGCTTCCACTGCCCTAATGATGCACAGATGTACATGCAGCTGGAAAGGCTTGGAGAGCTGGCACAGCACACCATTTGGTGGCTTGTTTCCAGCCCCAGCAACACAGAGCTCAGCCCTAGAAATCCTGCCTACTGCTTGCTCAACAGGACTGCTTCTCTTTTAAGAGCTGTCATCCCCATATAGATTCAGATGCAAAAGAACACATCGTGCCCATGACGCAGAGAAGAGCATAGGCTGTTTAAATGCCACAGGAGATGAGCTCTCTGTAGTGGCTGCAAGCACATCACCATATTGTGACAAATGAAGTGAAAAAAGAAAAAAAAAATCATGTGTGTATATTATACTTACATACAAGACATATATTATGTGTGCATATATGTGCACACTTCAGTAGAAACATTCTATACTCACAGCTGTACAAAAATCACTTCTTGTTTAAAATGTACATCCTTCATCCTATTTGTATATGACAGTGCACAAACATTAAAAAAAAAAAAAAAAGGATTCCTGAGGCTCTCTTTACTTCAATCTAAAAACCATCAAAGAAACAGCCTAAACCTTCAGTCTTGCCCTTTAAAATCATTAAGCAGACTGCATAAATCCACAAGGCAGAGGGCAGCACTGCACAGCAGTAACTGAGAGAGCTCTGGACAAGCTGGCCTGGACAGCCGTGTCCTTATGGTAGCATTAGGTAGCTTTGCAGTGTGCTGGCTCATGTGGCTAGACTGCTACTAGTGTGAAAAAAAATAGGCTTGTTTGTCCTGATTCGTGGAATATAGCATTTTGCTGAACTGGTTTCCTTAAGGGTTAGGGCATTCTTGAAAGTGAACTGTATGGTCTTTTAACTGCTGGCGTTGGCAAGAACACCCAAGCACACCTCTCACCAGAAATCAGAAGTTAATTTTTCTTCTCTGTTGGAAGTTACATGAGTAAATTAGTCCTATGAAAATTAATATAGTCAAGATTGCTTAAAAAAGCAAAGTTTATTTGGCTTTGGAAACTAAGATAAAATCCAAACTAGTATGTATTCTCCAGAATTAGTGTTGAGTAAAAAAAAAAAAAAAATCTGTGAAAACTGACCTTGTTAAACGTCTTCGTATGCATGTCTGTATGTTGTGTCATCTCTGACACCTTGGATCACTAAATTGGCTTTTGTGAACCGTGTCTACTGAACTGAAAACCTGATTCTAGAGGGAAATTTTAGTCTCATTCAAACCAATCAAAAAAGTTCATTTGACTACAGTGATATGAAAATACCACTCTGGGAGCTCCTTTCTTTGTCTCTGACCCTAAAAGAGCCAATAGGCTCTTAATACAAAGTCTACTGTAGCTTATGAGGAACTCTTTTACTTTCAACAGGTTTTGTATCGCTCTTTGTGCAAAACTGGTTAGAAGCAAGAAACATTACATATTGCACTTCTGAATCTACAGATACCTACTTTGTATGAACTTTACAGCAGAAAACAACATAGTACAGAATGCAAATACCCTTCCCTTGTGTCCTTTACAAATGCACTTTTAAATCAAGCTTATATATTACTATACTCTTCGTGTACGTGGCACTTTTTTTTCCTTTCTGTTTAAAGTATCAAATCACACAGTCATACAATCTTCAAATAGATAATAATCTTCTACCTATTTAATGTAGCATGAATTCCCTTTTTCAGATATTGTTGTGTCCACGATATAATATCCCTTCTCTTTCAGAGAAGTCAGCTTGTTGGCAGATATTTTTGTATCAAGGCAGCTTTCTGAGGCAAATTCTACAAAGTTTTACTCGGGTCACTTAACTTTCCTGCATACTCAGAAAGCTGGTGTTACAGCTGAAATGAGATGCTGATGGGAAAAGGTGCTATTTCTTTTTAGCACGGAAGTAGCCAGTGATGCTAGTATGTCAGGAAACAGCATAGCCTGACAGAAGGAAAGCTCTTAACAAGCAGATTTATGAGTGAAGAGGATTTCTCAGGTTAGTAAGCAGAAACTCGGGCTATCTAGCTGAAGAAAGGATGAGAGAATAAAGACTGTAGACAAGAAAAATTGAGACCTTAGGCAACACATCTATGCACATTTATATACTGCTGTCACAGAGGTTTGGGTTTTTTTTTCCAAAAAATGCAACACACAAAGAAACAAAAAATTCATCCAATTTTCTATGTCAAAATTAATGTACAAAAGCATTTCCCTGTGACAATAATTTGTAATGGAGGAATTCATTACGCTTCCACTGCACATTTTACATCCTTTGATTTCCTACACCTGAGTGAGCAGGCCACTTGTTTCTGTCTCTCCATTCTCCTTGCTTTGGATATAACAAATCTCTCTTTCTGGGATCTCAAAAAGCTCATTCTTCTTTCCCATAAAAGCTCTTGGTAATGGCTGAGAAATACATCAAAATACATCCAAGTAGAATTTGAGATACACCACTGGACTGTTTATTTTGTGTTTGATGTGCACACAGGTAGATAATGGAACATTAAGAGCTCTGCTGTTTCTGAAGCATACTGTTTAAGCTCCATGAGGTGGTGAATGCAGCTATGTGACTCATTTGACTGCTGGGGCAAGCACCTAGGCTTCAGGATTAGGAGGTCTATTTCTATGCACAATATAAATCAAGTCTATCTGCCTGACCACTGCATGTTGTGCTCCGTAGTGGAACTAATTATTTGGCAAGATATTCTAAATTCGAGGATGCCAATTTAACTTTGTTCACTGTCTTTTACTCATTATCAGCTCAAGCTCACGTTATTAAATTTTAGAATTTTTTAAAACTTGTCTAATCTTTACTATAGGTACCAGGGTGTGAAAGATTTGCTTTGATATGAGAAACAGGTAAGTTTGAATCATCTTTTTTATCTTCACCACATAAATATTGCATGACAGTCTAGATCCCCTTTAAACACATGGATGTTATAGCCAGGGCTATTAGTCAGCTCTTGACCTTATTCACCTTTGCCAGGGACAGATAAAACCAAACAATTCCTAGGGCCCTGGATAAAGAGTAGGTCAGGTGGTGGTTCTTCACTACCTGTCCATCCATTCATGAGAAAGAGTCTTTCATATTTAGCTGTTGTGTCACCAGCATAAAGCAGCTCCTGGAAATCTGGAAATCTGCTGAATAAGAATTTGTTGACCAATTCTTTCCAGTAATGCAGGTATTTTATTTTCATACATAAAAGTAAAATTAGATTTAAGATGTAAGACTTTCTGAAACCATTTTCCTGTTTGAAAGTGTAAGACAAGTTTTGTTCAGCTACAATATTGCAGGGTGAGATGTAAAATAATGTGATCTTAAACTAATATAAACAGGTACTGACACTGAAATCATTAAGAGAAAGCATATCAAATTAAAATACATATGATTCAGACATGATTCATAGAATCATAGAATGGTAGGATTGGAAGGGACCTTTAGAGGTCATCTAGTCCATACATACATTTTACATTACTTAAGAGTTCTAGAAATAAGTAAATCTTTAAATGTAATGCTATTACAAGGCTATGTTGAAAGAATGTTATCTGCAAACTCAATCATAAACTCATTTTCATTTTTATTTCACACTTTTGCACTAATACAAAATTTGTCATTAGTAGTCTAAGTTCAGAACAGGGTACACCAGACTTTCTTATTTAGTTATTCTGCCTTTTTTTTTTATTTTATTTTATTCTGAGTAATAACTTAAACCCATTGGAATATCATACTTTCATTTTCATTCTCAGCCCACTTCTCACCGCATCCTAATAGGCCAAGCAGCTGTGGTGTGAGCAACTTCAGTCTTTGTCAAATACATTTAGAAACTGATGGACATAAACAGAGAAAGTTCCTGTGCTAAAACCAAGGCCTTGCTGTACTTGATGTACTAAAACTAATGCAGCTCCATCTGCCTATTCTGTCACATGTACATTACATCTAGAAAAGAAAAGATAAAAGAAAAGATAAAAGAAAAGATAAAAGAAAAGATAAAAGAAAAGATAAAAGAAAAGATAAAAGAAAAGATAAAAGAAAAGATAAAAGAAAAGATAAAAGAAAAGATAAAAGAAAAGATAAAAGAAAAGATAAAAGAAAAGATAAAAGAAAAGATAAAAGAAAAGATAAAAGAAAAGATAAAAGAAAAGATAAAAGAAAAGATAAAAGAAAAGATAAAAGAAAAGATAAAAGAAAAGATAAAAGAAAAGATAAAAGAAAAGATAAAAGAAAAGATAAAAGAAAAGATAAAAGAAAAGATAAAAGAAAAGATAAAAGAAAAGATAAAAGAAAAGATAAAAGAAAAGATAAAAGAAAAGATAAAAGAAAAGATAAAAGAAAAGATAAAAGAAAAGATAAAAGAAAAGATAAAAGAAAAGATAAAAGAAAAGATAAAAGAAAAGATAAAAGAAAAGATAAAAGAAAAGATAAAAGAAAAGATAAAAGAAAAGATAAAAGAAAAGATAAAAGAAAAGATAAAAGAAAAGATAAAAGAAAAGATAAAAGAAAAGATAAAAGAAAAGATAAAAGAAAAGATAAAAGAAAAGATAAAAGAAAAGATAAAAGAAAAGATAAAAGAAAAGATAAAAGAAAAGATAAAAGAAAAGATAAAAGAAAAGATAAAAGAAAAGATAAAAGAAAAGATAAAAGAAAAGATAAAAGAAAAGATAAAAGAAAAGATAAAAGAAAAGATAAAAGAAAAGATAAAAGAAAAGATAAAAGAAAAGATAAAAGAAAAGATAAAAGAAAAGATAAAAGAAAAGATAAAAGAAAAGATAAAAGAAAAGATAAAAGAAAAGATAAAAGAAAAGATAAAAGAAAAGATAAAAGAAAAGATAAAAGAAAAGATAAAAGAAGATGGAAAGGAAAGGAAAGGGGAAAGGGGAAAAAGGGGAAATGTAATCGGTACTGTGGAACTCTCATGAGATTCAATTCTATTTTTAAACAGCTAGGACCAAAATCTTCATTCAGACACACTGGTGACACTCCATTAAATTCCAGCAGCGGCACCACTGGTAGAGAAAGAACGGCAGTCAGATTTTTCACCATTAAATAATCTGTTTTCATTACCTTCTCAGCAGTTTGTTTCATTTGCCTGCAGTAGGGAAACTAAAATTAGAAAACATTTCATGTTCATTGTTAGTTTGCTTCCAATGTAAAAAAAAAAATTGATAATTTTGTCTATTGGGTTATGTCTTGCGCAGTTCTACTAAAAAAGTTGTCCTTACATTATAGTGATGAACTGTAAATGGCATAGTGCATTATTTTGTCCAAAGTAATTCAAATTAATGACCCCAGAAATATTACATGAAGTGTCTAAGTTATAAAGCATTGGTAATATTCATTAATATTACCAGCAGAATTCCTATTGTTCTTTGAAATAAATGCATTGCTATGTGTTAATGAACTATGTTCCGATTGTCTTGAGAACTCACTCTCTTGCCTGAGTTCCACATGCCAGTCTTCTATCAGTTTTAGTAGCAAATGAATGTCAGGTAAACACTCAATCTATTAAAAGTTCAAATGCATTATTCTTGCTTTGACTTGCATACTTAAGTTCTCATTTCACATTGCCTAAAGTAATACTGATTCTGACTGAAAACAGAAAAAGAGCAAGTCAAAGCATGGTGACCTCAAAGGCTTTTCAGATTGTAACAGTGAGAATAACATTTTTGAAAGTCTAAAAATTGCTTTTTAGTTTAATTTACATGATTTTTTTTAAAAAAGAAGAAAAACATGTAGAATATGCTTCAGTTTTAGATAAATGTTACTCTGGATGTAAAAAATACATTTGCTTCTCAAGAACAGAAGGGGTATGTATTTTCTTGCATTGTTCTGGCTCATGCCATTCTTAGTAAGAAAGTGTTAAGTCTTACCCCACCATAGATAATAATATTTGAAATTATTAAAAGAACTCAAAGTTCATCCAAGCCGGATGAAACCAGAATTAACACACATTTGGGAAACATGCCATCATGCTGTTATCCAGAGACACTCCTAAGAAGCTTACAGATCAGAGAAGGAGATCAAATGATTTGGGCTTCACGGGAATTTCGCATGACTAAATACTGATGCCAAAATCACTTTGAAGGAAAAGTGGAGGGATCATGAAATCATGAAAACATGGAGTCAATCAGCTTCTGAATTTCAGGAGAGGACTGAAGAGTAAAGTTTTCCCTGAAGTAATATAAAAAAAACCCATTCTACTGTGGCAACAGTGCAAGAGAACACCTGTTTTTTTGCTTTCTCACAGACCTGTTGTTCCTCACCTTACCCTGGACAAAGGGTTTTCTAGCTCATACAGTAGTTTTCATACTAAGACTGGCCAATTAGTAAAAAAAATGGTCTAAATATCTTTTTTAAATTCCTGTCATAACTTTTCAACCTTTCTTTGTGACAAAGTATTGCAGTCCAATCATCATTAAACATACATTTGGTCATTCAATAGTCACACATCAAAAAATTTTGAAAGGTAGAGGTTGAGAATAGATCTGAAATGTATTTGCTCAGATGATCTTTGGCTAGAAATCCCATGCAAAATAGTAATTATTCTTTCATATTAGGTGTGACCTTCTAATTTCCTAGAGGTGGTTGGATATTTTTTACTCAGAAGGAACTTTTCTTACTGCCAGCAAGTAACATAAACCCTTCTTACTGATTATACTAAAAATATAACCGAAGGAAATACAGTACAGCATCCTACATGGAGTACTTGTTCCTGTGCCAAAACTATGGAAATCTGTCATTCTTTCTATTCTAGGTGGGAAGAATTCATTTAAGATTTGATCATCCTGCTGCATATAAGGAGTGCTCTTAAGGAAGTGGAGAAAGCAAGCTGACAGGGGCAGGCACAATGCTGTATTGTAAAAATAACAAACAAATCTTCTGCATGTGGCCCATTTTCGTGACATTCAGATCAGCCCTACACTGGTCATTCAAAAAAAAACCCCAAAACCTGCCACAAAGTGGAACGTAGCTGTTGTATTCATCCTAGTCAAAACATGACACAGTAGAGTACAGTCTCTTTCAGATAACGTGACATCTACTTACACGCCATGGTGGGAATCAAGAACTTCAGTTTTCCTAGTAATGCCGAGATTTAGTTGTTTCAGAAAAGTTAACAGCCAAAGACGAACATTGGAAAACAAAATCCTGGAAATCAAAATCTTTTCTTCATACTTTCTTCAAGGAATAGTATCCTTGACTTCATGAAGAAGAAAGAGATAGAAGGTAGCTTTAAAGAAGCTTTAAAGTAAATGGTTGACTGTTTTAATACAGATAAAATATTGCCAAGCTGTGAAAACAGCTCTCTTTTAGCAATGATACACTACAAACCACAGAAGTGCAAATAAACGTACTGGATACTGATAGACCACCAGCAAGCAGTTATAAACTAGGGCCAAGCACATGCTTTGTTTTACATGGAATAGATGCCTCCTCTGAAAACTCACAGAGGAAGGAATTTAAGGCCTTGTATGACTGGAATGTTAAGAATAAAACTAATATATTAAATAAGAAATAAAAAAAGAAACAGAGACTAACAAAGTGCATTTCTATGTTTAAAAAAAAGATATTAAAAATTAAAATTACTGAAGAAATAGCATCAGATTACAGAAACAAACTACTAGGGGATAAACACACACATATATATGTATATATACACACTCTTAATTGGAACATGTCAAAAAACGTTGAACTTTTAGGGAATGGAGGATCAGACATTGTTAAGCAAGAGCTTAATTTTTGCCCAGAGAAACTGACAGATCTACAGCAAGAAGTCTAGCTTAAATGTTCTATAGATCTGAGCATTCAACAAAAATACCTACATTGTGTGGAAACAAAAAATAGCATAATAATGTTTCCATGAAAATAAGGAGTTACTGGTTGAGCTCTAAGTCACACAAAATATGCAGCACTGCTCATTTGACTTGGTGTCTTTTTGGAAATTATGCAACAGATTTCAATTACTGAATGATTCAAGCATTAAAGACTGAGAAACAAATTTTTTGTGACATGTATTAGTTTTAAGTTTGGCAGGTAATAGTGACTATTGTGTGTTTAGCATTTAAAATTGGACAGAAGTGTATCCCCAAAAAAGAAGCAACTGTTCCCTCAAGATAACGGCCTTCAGAATGAAATATGATGGTTTTACCATGGAAGAGTTAAAAGTTACACGTATGCTGCTATGAGGAAAGAAGTAGCATTACATGAATTGCCTTTTTGTTTTCTAGTCAACCCATTCTTAAAGCTTTAAATAGGTTAGGTACTTGTGAAATCTACGTTGAAATATGTCAAGGGCAGATTATTTAAGTGCCTTTATTACGAAAAACACATCCTCTTCAGCTGTGACCAGTCTTGTCTCACTAAGAATCAGGATGACTTTCCAGTGAAATCCAAAGGGACTAACAATCAGCAAGTTACAAGAACACTTTTCCATTTTAACATGTGACATTTTCAAAACCGAAGTGTTGCAACAGAATGTTCTACTTCGTAAAATATTCGGATCCAGATTGCAACCACAGCCCCCAAGGATGCTTACAGACTTTGTCCACCACTGAAAACATCAATTCATTTTCTTCTTCGGACTCTGTGTCAACCTCTCAAAAAAGCAAGTGAATCTCCCACTTTGGTATGTAATGAAGATAATCTGAACTGCTACCAAATAAACCGCATTCAACTGACCTGTAAGGTTTTTCCATTTTTTTCCAAATATGAAGTCTTTGTAGATATTTGTTATCTTGCAGTCAATTGCCACAGAACAGTTTTTCTTCTGCAACAAATGTTCTTGCTGCTCAGTTTCTTTGACCTATCCTTATTTGTAACAGCAGCTATAGCCATCTGCATTCTCAGCGTCCACTTCAAGCATACTGACACGTATCAAGACAGGAACAGCTGCACTCTATCAGACAGTCCAGAATTATACCCCTTACTCAAGGAAATGCCAGATGTTCACAAAACTGCACAATGAAAAACCTACCGTAAGTTACAAACTTGCAAAGATTTTTTTGTCTTCCTAGAGCAAGACTCAGCCAAGTACTTAAGAATGAGAATTAGCCCTTGCTGAAAAGTTTTTTGTTCTTACATGACAATCTAATTATTTCTTTAATCCTGTACCCTGTTGTTTCCTTTCCTTAAAGGCGATCCTTGAGTATGTTTCTAGAATTTTATTTTTTTAAGAGTGTCTTCTTGTTTCTTAACAAATTATGACTCAAAAAAACCCTCAAACCCAAACAATCAAATAATCCCCACCAGCATCCTTTTGCAGAGCTTAAGCCTTTTTTTATCTCTTCCTTCCTTCCAGCAACATATGGCAACATCCGTTACCTGCCTGCTGGACTATGACTTGTTATCATTGACTTGTCTGCTACCAAAATGTCTTAAAAGTCAAAAAAATGGGTGCAAATAAAATTATACACACATGCTTTCAAGTTCTTGCAGCTTGGCATGCTGTATAAACATGTAATTATTACTCTAAAGTCAACAGGCTGAGTATGAAGGCCACCAAGACAGCTTTGCGTTCTTGTTGAAGACACATCAATCGGCTTTTGCTTACTGGTAACACCACAAGTAGATATTCTCATTTTACAAATCTAGAGTAAAGAATAGACACTTCAAGTTTCAGACATTTATTAAGCCTCATCTAAACACTTTCAAATGCATGACCGAATGCAGGGTGAGGCGAGTTTCTTTCCTGGATGACTGATGGAGCGCGGCAATTGTGCGGACGGCTTCCGGAAGACCTTTCTGTGCAGCTTATGGAGATGAGTGTGCTTTTCAGAAATCAGGACGGTCCTTCTTCAGTCTACTGTAGTCTACGTTAACTGAGTAGAACTAGGAAAGAAAGGGAGAAAAGAAATGAGTAAAAGCTCAACTAGTCATTTTTCATGGTATTTACTAAAAGACATGCATAATTTGAACTCATATCAGGAAACTGAAAATTTAGTTTGAGTCTGCGCACTAGACAATAATAAATAAAGAATTTAAACTCTTTGAAGAGCAGCAAGTTCTTAACTTCATTCTGCATACAGTATTAAAAGCTCTGCATTTAAAATGAGGCAGCACTTGTGCTCACAACTAGAAAAAAAACACAGTAAAAAAAACCCAAACAGTATCTCTTCTTTCTTCCCCAGAATTAAATATCCTTTCACAGAAAGTTCTAACTACTGCTGAGCTTATGCTTTTTATCAAAAAATCTATGTGCTTCTGTATACTGAAGGCAACACACAGCTTCCCAAGTGGCACAAAGCATGCAAACACAGTGTCAAAAAGAGAGCAGTGCTGCAAAAGCCAAGTTTGGTTTAAGTAGCTGTATCTAGAACTGCAAGGTATGACAAGAAGGAAAGTAACAAGAGACACAGTTCACACTCAGTTCATATTAGTAAAGTTGAATCCCATCGTAAGGAATTAAAATCAGCCCAAGTAGCCGCTGGGGACAATGAATTTACAGACAAAAAGCGTGTTTTGGCATTCCAGACCGAGTTGCCATCAACATGTGATGCTACATTTTTTCTTAAAAAAAAAAAAGAAATCTTTATCTGTTACTTCATTACTTTTAGCTATGTCCCAAATTATTCTTTACTTAACTTCCTCAGACAAAACAAAACAGCCTACAGAACATTCCAATTACAGCCTTCTGTGCAACTCCTGTAGAAATGAACAAGCCTTCAACTTTTTTCTTTGGGAAGACTGAAGAAGTCGGTATGACAAAGAGAAGCTTACAGAAGAAAAGTGGTTTTGTCAAAAGCTAAAACTCGTTATACCAGAGCTTTTTACTAAACAGTAATTTTCAGTTTAGAATATCTGTCTTTCCATTTCCCACAGTGCAGATTCGGAAAAACATCCCCAGTGATACACATCCCCAAATATGGTAAACCCTGAGGTTGTGTTTGCATGCTAAGACAGAAGAGGAATGCTACACAAGGCATGTTCTCTTCAAAAGAATTTCATCTGTGCACTATGTTTAATTTGACATTTTTAGATATTTAAGAAACAGCAACATTCCAGAAACAGCAATGAAAACAAGTTTATATTCCTCCTGGACCTTTAAGGGAACACAACATATTTAATTTGGGGGTGTGAGGTGTGGTTTTTTTGCTTACTTCAACATCTGGAATAGCAAGATAGGGTACTGAATAAACACCACCTTTCACAACATGGTAAGTTTGGTTTTTATAGTATCTTGAGGATAATATTAAAACATCCTTCACAGAAACCTAACAAAATACCACTTTAGTAAAACAGGATAAAAAAATGATTTCTGTAAACTACAAAATGTTTTCTACATCATTGTATGCTTCCTAATCAGGCCAGTAAAAAACCATGAGTATTACTTACTGAACACTTCTGCTGCATCTAGTTACTTACAGACAATTGTTCCGTTTTCAAACAATCAACTGTAGAACTGAATTAGTGTTTAACATAAACAGTGACATTTGCCTGCTTTGCTTCTCATGAGTAAAGGCCAACAGTTTAGCGCATTGAAAGCTTTAGTTGAGAACTTAGGAGGTTTTGTCCTTCTCTGTAGTTTACTTCTAAGTATCATGAGCTAGTATATTCTTCCTCTCACATATAATTTCTCATTCTCTTACAGTGCAATACATATGACTCTGTGTAAGGTCCTTTAACCCTATTATCAGCTAACTCCAGGAAAGTTTTAAATCTCAAACTCAGCTTCCTCTGCTCTGAGTTATAAAGACAAACAAACGCTGAACATCAGAGGAAACACATCATTTGTTCACCTACTTTCCAGTATACAAAGACATCCTAAAGCAGTAGGCTACATCTTTGGCATTATCTTCCCCCCAAAAAATCTGTATTTTTCATTTTACCTTGTACTGGTCATTGGGAGCCATTTTGTTCCACGGTTCTGGATTATTTTTCCTGTCCCAGCTATGAACAAAAATGCAAGATATGAAAACATGTAAAGAGAATCAAACTACCTTCAAAACAAATACAATTTCTACGTGTAGTGTGGTTACATAGGCTGTGGAGAGTCACCTGTTCAAATATTCAAAGAAGTTTCCACAGAATAAGACTCAATCCTTTGTCGGGAATCTCTAAATATCATGTGGTAAACAAACCACATCCCGAAAGAAGGAAATCTCCACACACTTGGTGCCAGTTGATATTGGAGCAAGACATTAAACCTCCAAAAACCAAGGCACTGAAGTTTACTTCAAGACACGTGGGCAAGAGGACTGTGCACTGTGAGTTACTTGATACTTACGAGACATCAGGGTTGAACACTGCCAAACGCATGAGGTACAGGCCTGCACCAACGCCTCCAGATCCAATGATCACGAACAGAGGAATAAGCTAAAAGAGAAACAACAATAAAAAAACAGTTAGATGTCACACCGCAACGTAACAAAACAGTGTTATTACGTGGCATTTCTGATGGCAGCAACGACAAAACAAACAAAAAGCTTGCAGGCTTTAAGCCATAAGGTGTAGCCCTCTAAAAACCCGTGTGCTGGACATCGGCTCCCTACGTGCCAGACATCCCTGGGGTCAAAGGTCAACTACCAGCTACCAAGAGGCAGACATGAAAAATAACACAGCTAACAACCAAACTCTAACAGCACGTTTCGAACCAGCCAATATCAGTCCCTCCACTGCCCAACAGCGCGTCCATCATCTGCATCCCGATCGTACAGTCAGAAAACGACGGGAGAGGTGTAGGGAGAAAAAAAAAACAAGCAAGAAGAAGGGAAGAGGCACCTTGAGGCCCTGCTGCTGCAGCACGAGAGAGGCCCACGCGTGCCGCAGCACGAAGGGGAGCCCACGGCGTGCCGCCGGTCAGCCCCGCGCTGCGCACGGGCATCCCGAGGGCGGCCAGCCGGACACCGGCGCGGGCAAGCGCGACCGCCATCAGGGGAGCGCGCGGCGCGGGGGCAGCGGCCGCCGGGCACTCACGCTGGGGTGCTTCTTGGCGTGGCTGAGAATCACGCGGAACATGGCGGCGGCGGCGGCGGCGGCCAAACCGAAGGGGCTCTCGCTCTCTGCCGAGCTGCCGCGTCCGTCCTCCCGCTGCGGCTGCCGAGGCCCAATGTCACCCGAGGCCCCCGGCGCGGCAGGTGCCCGCCGCCGCCACCCGGATGTAGCTGCCGCGGCGTTCGCCTGTCGGCCCCCCCCC
>WBNH01006373.1:4108-15247 GCA_013401255.1 Urocolius indicus
GTCCATAGGAATGCAGGACCACAGGGATATTTAGGGAGGGAGTGAGGAGGAGGCAATGCTCAGCTTCCACCCCAATTAACCCAAATTTGACACCAGCTGCAGCAAACCAGCCTGACCCCCACCCTAGGGGCAAGGATTTTGCCTTCTGCCCCACTGAGGCCCTGCCAGGGATAGCAAAGGCTCAGCCCTGGCTGTAAAAAGAAGAAATCTACTGGGTAATGGGCCTTTCAGGAGTGGTTTCACATTGCCAGAGCAGTGGGTGCCCATCAGGCTGCAGGAAGGCAGATGGTGAGAATGGCAGTCTGCAGCCTTTATTACGTTTACAAAGCTGTGTAGTTATACAAATTTTTTTAAACAATAACAATATATGAATATCAGAATATCCTACAAGACATTAAAACCTTGTACAGGATGCAGACATACAGAGCAATTTGGTTTGTACTATATAGGAAAAAAACAGAAAACAAAACAACTCCCCTTCCTCACAAGAGCCCCACACAAACCCCAGACAGAGGCATTCAGCTGCCTCCCTCAGTCCAGTCTGGCCTATTTACAAGGAGAAAAGGGGTGTCAAAGTCGAGACAAACAGAGCCCCTCCCGACATACATTGAGCCCCTCATCAAGCCCCAGCCTGGGGATGGGGAAGAGAAACAAAAGAGGCCCGGGAAACCCTTCCCGGGCCCCATCCCCAGTGCCCAGGAGGCTATAGAGTGCCTGGGAGTGCTGCTATCAAGTCTGTGATGGGAGTGCAATCCTTAATTTAAAAAAAAAAAAAAAATTAAATCCAAATAACTAAAACCTACACTGACAACATCCCATGTTTCCTGACCTTTGGAGTCGGGCTATTACACAATTCCCGTGCCACTTTCCTTTGGTTCTCACTGTGTCTGGCTGTTAGGTACCATCCATCTGTTGATGCAGGCACTTTCATATATTTTTGTCACTCCCCAGGAAGAGTGGGACAGAAAACTTCCCCGAGGAGAGCTGCACTCCTTGGGGCTTGTGTGCTTTTGTGTTTGGTTTAAGTTGGTCCCTTGCCCAGAGGGTGCAGGCAGCCAGTGCCGCTCTGCTCCTGCCTGGAACACGGCAGCACCTTCCCACACTTGCCCTCTCACTGAAGCCTCCTGGCTAAAGGCACTGTAGTCTTGGTTTTATTTGTTATTTTATTTTTTTTTTTAACCCAATGTGGGGATAGGAGAAGGTAGGAAGGATGGGGAAGAATGAGAAAGAAAAAGTGCTCAAACATGGTGTGGAAGCCGTGGCAGTGAGTTGGGAGCCGGTGATGGGAGGGGGAGTCCCATGCAGGCTCACCCAGTGCTACCAAAGCATCCCCCAATGGTTTAGACACCTCCCAGCTGAAATTTCCAGGTGGCACCCAGTGCTGCCCATCATCCCCGGGGAGGTGGCAGCTCCCTTGTGAAGGACAGAGCAATATTCAGCAGGGCTTCTGCTCCCACTCCCAGAGCGTCCAGCCCTCCACCAGCAACTTGCAAGCAGAAATAAGCTGGGAAAATAAAAATAACCTACTTACTGTGCATAAAGGGAAGATCTTGTGTGAGGCTTTGCCTGAAACATCGTCCAGGGAGCACATAAGGAAAGCAAAACCAAACAGAAATGTGCACGGCACATTGAAGCTGGGGGGCAATGCTGGTAAGCAATACTCGATGCCGACAAATGGACCACTGGTCCCAGCTGGTCACAGGCACCACGTTTATCAGATCTAGTGCCAAAAAAAACCCAACCCACCCCAACCCAACCCCAAATAAACAAAAAAATGCAGGGCATGGGGAGAAGGAGCAGATTTTGGCTTCTGTACTTGGCCCTTACCTGTGTAGCCAGGTACAAGAGAGAGGGATGGGGAGGAGTGAAAAAGTGTTAGAGAAACTGAGCAGCACCTGTGTGGTTCCCAGCTCTGGCATGCAGCTTCCATAAGTTAAAATGCAAAAAAAACCCACTCCCCAAAACACCCCTCCCTCCCAAAAAAAATTAAAAAATATCCAACCACATTTATGTGTCTTATTTGCATTTTAAATTAATCTGGTCAATCAATAGAAAATATGTATAGTTAATTTTTTCTTCCAATATACACATATATATTTATATATGTATATATAATATATATATACATATATAAAAGCCATCCAGGAGTCCATGTGTGGTCGCTGCTTAGGTCAAGGCAGAGGACACGCTGCCGTTGACAGCTGCTTTGTGGCAGCGTCCGGTGGCGGGCAGCAGCGGGTGGCAGTTCGAGGCGCCGTTGAGCATNGCAAAAAAAACCCACTCCCCAAAACACCCCTCCCTCCCAAAAAAAATTAAAAAATATCCAACCACATTTATGTGTCTTATTTGCATTTTAAATTAATCTGGTCAATCAATAGAAAATATGTATAGTTAATTTTTTCTTCCAATATACACATATATATTTATATATGTATATATAATATATATATACATATATAAAAGCCATCCAGGAGTCCATGTGTGGTCGCTGCTTAGGTCAAGGCAGAGGACACGCTGCCGTTGACAGCTGCTTTGTGGCAGCGTCCGGTGGCGGGCAGCAGCGGGTGGCAGTTCGAGGCGCCGTTGAGCATAGGGCCAGCTGTTGGGCCGCTGCCGGCGGTGGAGCTGGGCGAGCCGTGGGACGGGGTGGTGGGGCTGGGCAGGGAGGAGGAGGTGGCAGGCAGCGTGGCGGGGCTGTGGGCTTTGTCGCTGAGCGACTCGCACTCAGAAGCGCCGCTGGTGTTGGTGCACTTGGAGGTGTCTGGGTGGGTGAGCTTGAGCTGCTTGCAGGAGGGTTGGACGCGGTATTTCAGAGGCAGAGGCCTGTTCTGCAAGTGGGAGAGGGGCAGATGCATGGCAACCCAGCACCCTGTGCCACCAGGCACCAGCCACCAACCCTCCCACATGGAGAAACCCTCCTTTTCCTGGAGAAAGTGGGAGAAAGGCACATGCAGCCTCCCCATGCCACCTAAAAAAAATCACCCCTGGAGCAAACATCTCTGTAAAGTGCTGAGTGATATGGTTTAGTTCTTAGGATGGGCCTGACAAGTGTGAGGGCAGTGATTGGACTCAATGATCTTTAAAGGTCTTTTCCAACCATAATGATTCTATGAATGTAAGGAGAGGACATCCAGGATTTAATTGCTTGAAATGCTCCAATTTTTAAGCTCTCTAATATTTCAGCTTCTCAAAGGAGTTTTTCCAATTGTTAAATTTTTCAAAATTTAGGTAAGTTGTCCAAACTGTCAGGTTTTTAAGCTGTTTAATGCCTTGAGCCTTCCCCTAAAGGACTGCTTTTCTACTCTCTTCTCTGAGACAAGCCCTGACGCCAATGCCCGTGGCAGGGAAGGGGGCAGCTCTGCTTACCCTCCTCCAGGGATAGATGTAGGCAATGTCCATCAGGGTGTAATACTCCTTCAGGGGCTCATCTTTGTAGAGGACTTCCACCTGGTGCAGGGGACAGCATCAGTCCCACAGCACAGGGGCAAGAGGCACCACCAGCCCCACTGGAGCTGCTTATCAGGGCTTCATTATTCCCATGTGTCTCTCCCAGAGCCAGGGGCTGCAGGGGGTCTCGAGACTCCTGGAGCTAACTCCCAGCTTAGAGGCAACATGCTACAAAGGATGGATGGTAGCCCAGAGCCCTCCCAGTGAGGCAAATCCACAAAGCAGAGCCGTGCTCTTTGGAAGTAGAGCAAAGCAGGGGGTGACCACAACAGGCTATCAGCCCCCCACAAGCCCCCCTGAGCACTCACTCACCTTGTACTTGCTGGGCACATCCATCTTGTTGTGGAGGAACTTGGCCAAGTGCATGACGGTCATGGCAGCGGGACAGCGCAGGAACCGCAGCCCGTTCCTCTGGGGGCCAGGGGGAGAGGCCTTGGCTGAGAGTGGGCAGCTCCCACCACCCTCAGCACACAGTTTCAGGGGCCCCTCCTGTCTCCTGTGCCACCCAGGAGGCAGCTGGACACAGAGCTCTCTGTGCCATGATCCCACCACACTCACCTTCTCCTTCTCCAGGTCCCCGTTCTCGACGTCCCCTTTCTTCTCCTCTCTGAGGGAGCGGGGAAAGCAAACACAGGACAAAGTTTATGGAAGGGTAAAAAGAGAGAAAAAATAACTCACCAGAAGAGCTGTGTCCCCAGAGGGGCTGCAAGGGGAACATCCAGTGACCTTCAGCCAAGCTCTGGCTTGGCCACTCCCGACCATGTACATGCCCAAGTTACTGCATTTCTAATCCATCCCACTGCAACCAGTGCCTGGGCTGCTGCCTTCCCTGCCTCCCTCTGCACTGCTTCTCCAGATGCTGGTGACATCCTCGGAGGCCATCACGAGCACCAAGGATATGGCAGCCACTGAGCTCTGCTGCCTGAGCAGGACCCTTTCCCTGCCTGCCTAGGGGGCAGCGATGCAAGGACTCTGCTGCCATATCAAGCACCCACAGAGGCTGCAGGAACGGGGACGAGGGCAGATGGGTTTTGGGGCTCTTTTGTCCATTCAAGCACTCTGGGATAGGCTGAGCCCTGAGCACAGGCTGTGTCAGTCACCCCCTCACTTCTCCACTCCATCTCCGGAGCGGGAAGAACAGGTGGGAGTTTATTCACAACCCCAAACCCAGGCAGAGGCTTAGGAGCAGCCAGATAACACTACCTCGACCCTTCATAGAACTCTATGGACAGGCTGACGATCTCATCGTCCGTCAGGTTCCCCTTGTCCCGCTCAGAGGCTTCCCCGCAATCCTCGTTGGACCTGCTGGGCACTGTGAGAGCAGAGGGAGGGGGAGGCTGAGCTGTCGGGGAGGGGGCACAGCCGGGGATGAGAGGGGGTCCCCAGGGCTGACACTCACCCTCTGCCACAGGGTAGATCGCGTAGAAGTCGCGCCGCCTCTTCATCTCATCTGCAGGAGGAAAGGAAGAGAGAGCGCCGTGAGGGGGAATAAACCCCACACCAAGGGGGAGATGGGTGTGAAGAAAGGAGCAAGAGGAAGCCCTGGATTGTCAAGCTGCCTTCTACCCACTGCCAGCTCCAGCATGGGCTGCCTGCTACAGGTGGGCCTGGAGGAGAGTGGCTGCTTTGGCACAGGCGATCAAGTCGTACCAGTAACACCCTCAGAGTGGCTGCAAATCCGCTGCTGGGAGAATGGCCTTTATGGTGACTCAACTGGCTTTGAGTCTTTCTGCACCTGTAGACCCCCACACTTTTTCCCCCCAAGGATGGGTGGGGACTCAGAGAGCAAATTTGTGGCTCCTGCTCCCAGCTTTTTTTCATGGGTTCCTCCCATCAGCAGTCCAGAGTGTGGGACGGGCACTATCCAGAGGGCCTCGTTCCCTGTCTGTTCACACCACATATTTAGTTCCACTTAAACACAAGGAGAAACTCCTTTGGTGTTGAGGTGAGGGAGCCCTGGCCCAAGCTGCCCAGGGAGGGTGTGGAGGCTTCTTCTCGGGAGGTTTCCAAACCCACCTGGACACGTTTCTGTGCCCCCTGATCGAGGGGAACCTGCTTTAGCAGGAGGTTGGGCTGGATGAGCTCTGGAGGGCCCTTCCTACTCACACCAATTGTGTGATTGTCCTGCTGTCCCCGTCACATGGGGCAGGGATGTGCATGAATCTGGGGGCACCACACTGGTGGGTAGGAGTGAGTTCCAAACAACCCCAAAAACCACACAATTAGCATTATCCATGGTTGTACCTTTGAAAAGCCCTGGGACCAGTTTGTACACTATGTCCTGTAGGGTTTTGTCCGATCTAGGGGAAAAAATAAAGAAATAGGAAAAGAGAGAGAAGTCAGCTGGATTTGGGAGCCACTTGCTTCCCCAGACTGCTGACCCAGCCCTGCACCATGTGCCAGCCCAAATCCTCCCTATCTCCCTTCCCAGCAGCTCTCAGCACAGATCCCCACATCCCATCCTGTGCCGGTGCCACAACTCCACCTCACAGGCAAACGAACCCTCCTGCCCTCACGCTCACCACAAAGCGTTAACTCTGGAAAAAGAAAGAAAAACATTTCTAAAAGCCTTGTAACTGCTATGGGCTGGTGACAGCAGGATTTTGGGGCCAGGATGCATTTCAGTATTCAAAATGATCACAAAAACACATTGAGAACTCATAACTCCCCCCAATAATCTAAGATCAGAAAACGTTTCTGAAAGTTTTAATTTACATCTCATTTTAATTTTGGCCTCAGCTGCAGTTCAAAGCCCAGGCTCTGTTTATCCTCTGTTGTTAAGAATAGCAGGAGAGCATCCAGTCAGGTTGTTAAAGCCCATTTAGGACTCCCTAAAATGTGAAGATCTGAAGGCAGGATCTTCTAAAGGGCTTGGGAAACTGAGGAAGCTCAAGTCTCACGTTCAGCATGGAACTGGGAACGGGATCTGGCTGGAAAGGAGAGGCTTGGGCTCAGGACCCTGCAGGCCTGGCACAATTTAAAACCAGCAGCTAAGGTGAATTAAAAAAAAATGTAAAAAAAACAAAGGGAGAACAGTGGGACTGATGAAAAGTAAATTATATCTGCAGCTATTTCAATTTTTACAATGAGGCCTTTATTTTAAAGAAAAACAAACGCCCATAGCCTGTATTTTTAGCCCACCCAGGCCTTTCATCCCCAGTTCCTCGGTGATGTCACTCTGGTTCACAAGGCCCCGCTGTGATTTGATTTATAATACACACCCAGCGAGTTTGTTTGATAATTTACAGCAAGCTAATGAAAAAAAAAAAANGTTCAGCATGGAACTGGGAACGGGATCTGGCTGGAAAGGAGAGGCTTGGGCTCAGGACCCTGCAGGCCTGGCACAATTTAAAACCAGCAGCTAAGGTGAATTAAAAAAAAATGTAAAAAAAACAAAGGGAGAACAGTGGGACTGATGAAAAGTAAATTATATCTGCAGCTATTTCAATTTTTACAATGAGGCCTTTATTTTAAAGAAAAACAAACGCCCATAGCCTGTATTTTTAGCCCACCCAGGCCTTTCATCCCCAGTTCCTCGGTGATGTCACTCTGGTTCACAAGGCCCCGCTGTGATTTGATTTATAATACACACCCAGCGAGTTTGTTTGATAATTTACAGCAAGCTAATGAAAAAAAAAAAACAAACCACACATGGTCTCAGCGGCTTGATTGGCAGCTTAATTACTCTGGTGTGAGTCAACCCCACCCAGGGCTGTGCTGGGGCAGGGGGATGGGGTGCCATGGGTGGGGGACAAAATTGGGCAGCACCCTTATCACCTGGATCTGGTTTGGAGAAAAGGGGGAAATAAGCCCCTCACAGGTGCTGAAAGTTTTCTACAGCTTCACGCGTGGGTCAGTGCTGTCACCTGCAGCAGCACTTCTGCCCATATTTCCTTCCCCTGGGAGGCTCTGTCTCTATCTCCACATGCAGAAAGGGATGTTTTGGTGAGGGAACCCTGGCAGACAGAATGTAAATATTTCATAATGAACCACAAAAGGCAACAAAAAAGAAGGGAAAAAAAAAGGCAGAAAAAAGTGTTACTACGGAAACAGATTTACATGGCAGAGGCTGAAAAAAGGAGGATAAAACCCCCCAGCCAGTGATATATTGCAGCCTTTCATGGTTTCTATGCCAACAGTGATGGGACATGTCTGGCTTTCCCCAGGCAGGCACTGGGCTGGGGCAGAGTTAGCACAAAGCCATGGCCACCACAGCTGGGCACCCTGGCACCTCTGAGCTCATCCTCGCATCCCCCAAGGGACATGGCACCATCTCTATGGGGGACAGAGCAATCCTGGGTTAAACTATGCCCAGTGGGACTGTGGGGATGGATGGATGGATGAAGGTCTATGGCCTGAGACACGCAGCGATGGGCACAGCCTCCTCCTGCTGCCACAGAGGAGATGTCCCTGGGTCCTGTCCCCTCCATTTCTAAACATCCCCATTCCCTTTTCACACTAAACACCTGCTGCTGTGGGGTGAAGGTTCAGGAGCAGAGAGGTTTCATGCTACAAGAGCATCATGACCCTGGGATGGCACAGAGCTCCATTCCCCATTCGGAGGTGCTGCAGTGGTTTTGCCTGGAACTGTCTTTTTTTTTTTTTTTTTGTGCCCAATGTGGGGCTGAAGGATCCTAAGGAATTTGAGATAAGGATTGTAATTGAGAATGGTAATGGGCAAAGCATGGACTGAATGGTGTTAGAATGGAATGATTGTGGAGAATTTTGGTTTGTTTTAATTGTGGTGAACGGACAAGGGATGGATTGTATGGAAATCGTCCACTTTTTTTAGGTGTTGTGACGATGTTATTTTCATTTTGGGTGTGGTGAATTATTTTTTGTTATTTTGAGTGAAGATTGTGAAAGTTGTGTGATAAATCTTTTTTTTTTTTTTTAATGATAATTCTTAAATACGTGATTCACGGAGGTGAAGGGTGGAATGTAGTGTTTTTTTCTAGACCAGCTTTTGGTAGCGAGGGGAGCTACAGGGGTGGCTTCTTTAAACAAATACCTGCCAGAAGCTTCCCCTATAGCTGACAGGGCTAATGTCAGTCAATTCTAAGATGTACCCACAGCTGACCCAGGCCTGGCCAATTAGTGACTGAGGTAATGCCTCTGTGATTAATGTATTTGAGAAGGGGAAGAAGTTGTTGCACAGTTGCAAAACTACAGCAGCAACCGGGAGGGAGAATGTGAAAACACCTCCCCAGACACCAAGGTGAGTGGAGAAGGAGGGGGAGGAGGGTGCTTAGGCCTTGAAAGACCCCTGTGGTGTAGCCCATGGTGAGGCAGCTGTGCCCCTGCAGTCCATGGAGGCCAGCAGGGAGCAGAGATCCACTCACAACCCGTGGAGGACCCCATGCCAGAGCGGGTGGATGCCTGAAGAAAGCTGTGACTCTGTGGGAAGCTCACCCTGGAGCAAGTTCCTGGCAGGACCTGGGAGTCTGTGGGGAGAGAGGAGCCCACACCACTCAGGCTGGAGCAGGACTGTTCTCCCTGTGGATGACCCACGCTGGGGTAGTTTGTGAGGAGCTGCCCCTGTGGGAGGCCCCATGTTGGAGCAGTGTGTGAAGAACTGTAGTGCATGGGAAAGACCCACGCTGGAGAAGTTCATGAAGGACTGTCTCCTGTGGGAGGGACCCCACAGTGTAGCAGTGGGAAGTGTGAGGAGGCCTCCCCCGAGAAGAAGCAGCGGCAAAGTCCATCTGTAATGAACTGACTGCAAACCCCATCCCCCATCCCCTGCACTGCTGAGAGGGAAGGAATGAGAGTCCTAGGAAGAGGGAGAAGTGGGGGGAGGTGTTTTAAGATTCAGTTTTATTTTTCATCTCCCTGCTGTGTTCCACAGTCACTCAGGGCTGCACCCCAGGGTGGGCACAGGCTGCAGCCACGTAGGGCTGGGGCTCGGTGCCACGTGGGGACACGGCACGCAGAGAGCCCCCAAAGCTCACCTGATGCTGAGGAGGGGTCTGGTTTTGTGCACTTGGACATCACACATGGGGCAGTACTTGTTTGTCTCCAGGTAGCGAATGATGCAGGTTTTGCAGACTGTGGGGAGAGACTCAGCATGAGCAGATGGACAAGAGGAGGGTGCAGAGCCCCTGTGCCAGCCCAGTGAAACATCCTGTGCCCCTGCACTGCCTCGGGGCCGGGACCCCTGCCCCATCCCCAATCCTGCAGCTCCACATGGCAGCAAAACCCACCTCGGGGTGGGTTTGGGCCCTATGGAAGGGTCTTGGCACAGCACGACCACCCTTCCTGGGGCTGGGGGCATCCCTGGGTGTGTGAGGGCCCAAGACACTCACAGGCGTGCAGACACTCCACGATGGTGGTGGCATCTATGAAGTAGCCGCCGCACAAGGCGCACATCAGGTGGGGGTTGAGCTCGGTCATCTTTATCCTGGTGGTTCTGTGCATTTTGGAACAGCACCACGACAGATCCTTCCTGCAGGAAAACACCTAGGGTCCCCCTTAACGGCTGCTTTGGCCAAGGATGGGGTCTATGGCACCCACTTCACCCCTTAACGAACAAAGCCAGGGCAGGGTGGGGGTGCCTGGTGCTCCCTGATGTGCCACGCTTGGCCCTGGGAGCACTGGGACAACCCCAGTCCCGGGTGCAACACCCACACTCCTCCCCATGCAGCCCCCTGCCCAGCTCCCTCTGCCTCGTGTGCATCTCCTTGAGGGTCCTCCAAGTGGGTCCCCACCATGGCAAGAGGGGACAAACCCTTCCACGTTAGCCAGCCCCTTGCCTGCATCTCCCCGGGCTGCACACATACACATGCACAAACACACCTCTTAAGTGTGGTTTTGTTTTGTTGGATGGAGAACAAGCATTTTCAGCCTCTGCCTCACGGTTTCTATGGAAACCCCCCGAGGCTGGTGTTGGCCACTGGCCTGTGGCCAGGAGCCACCTGCAGCACTGCACGTCCTGGTGTGCTGGGGAGAATCACTGCCCCCGCCCACTCCGGCACTTCCACATTTACAATGGGAACCCGGGCCCGAAATCAATGCAGTTTTGTTGTTTCCATGGCAACCTTGATACTTGGAAAGGAGCCAGAATATTATTACAGCTATCTGAGGCAAAGGGGAGAGGGAACCCCTGGGCTTGTGTAAATGACTGTGGGTGTGATGGCAGAACCCGGGTGTGCCGACAGCAGCCTCCACAGCACACCCAGCTACCCACGGGAGGTGTACACACACGTGTGTACACACAGACCACATACACAGGGATGGAAGATGCTGCAGAGTTGAGGACACCACGAGGATGAGGATGTAGATGCTGTAGGGTTGGGAACATGATGGGGATGGAGATACAGCTGTAGAATTGGGGACACCACAGGAATGAGGATGGAACTGCTGTAAGGTTGGGGATGCCACACAGGTGGAGATGCTGCAAGGTTGGGGACACCATGGGGACAGAGATGGAGATGCTACAGGTATGGGGACACCACAGGGATGAGGATGGAGATGGTGAAGGGTTGGGACACCATGGGGATGAGTAGGGAGATTCTGCAGGGTTGATGACACCATGGGGACAAAGATGGAGATACTACAGGACTGGGAACACCACAGAGGTGGGGATGCTGCAGGGATGGGCTCACCACAGGGATGGGGATCTTAAGGACACTCCTATGCTAGAGGGACAAGGTCTGCCTTGCAGAGGGACGCAGGGGCAGCAGGGTGTTTGGG
>WBNH01006374.1:0-21523 GCA_013401255.1 Urocolius indicus
TGCCCTGTCCCTGCGTGTCCCCCGCGGAGCCGTGGCGCGGGGGCAGTTGCGGGGGCCGGCGGGGCGGGGGCAGCCTGAGGTTCCCCGTGCCCCGGCGCTTCCCCCCCGGCCGTGAGGCTCCGCTTTCCTCCCCGCCGGGAGCTCATTGGGCCGATGCGCAGGGACCGGCCCGGGGCTGCGGCGGCTCCGGCGGCGCTGGGTGAGAGCCGGGGCCGGGGGGAGCCGCGTCCTGCGGCGGGGAAGGNTTGCTGCGGGGCGGGGGAGCATCCCCGTGCCCGGTACCTGCATCCCCGCAGCTCTGCTCCCACGCTGCCGTACCCCGGAGCCTGCTCCGCCGTGCCCGCAGCTCTACAGAGAGCAGCCGGAGCTGTTCGGAGGGGGAAAAAATCCCTCTCCTTGCTGCCGCAGCCCCTCTCCAGGCGCCTGTGAGGGCACAGACCAAGTGGAGCACAGTCAGCGGAGCGGTTTCACCTGCAGAGCCAGGCCGGGCTGTTTGACAAGGCACAGCTGGAACGTTCCCGGGGGAGGGGGGTGAAGGGCATCTACCTGAGGGACTGGAGCCTCTGGCACCGCTTTGCAGACAGACCCCGATTCCCTGCTGCCATCAGCCGGGATTTTCGCTTCGGTTTCGCGGGTAGAGGTGGATAAAGCACTGCTGACTCTCAACGGGGATGTTCCCGTTGGCTGCTGCAGGGGGTTAGGCAAGAGCAGGCTTAGGAGAGTGACAGGAATGCTTCTGGCTGTGGGGACATGGACCCCCCCCAACCCCACGACTCCCAGGAGCACACAGACAACGGTAGGGTGGTCTTTGCTGCTCCCTCAAACAGCAGAAGCTCAGATGTACCCATTTCCCTCACCACACCACGGGGCTTCACTTTTTTCATTTGAGAAACTAAAAAGACAGATAAAAACCTCCTTTTGTTTTGCTTAAGCCCCCCCCCCCCAAAAAAAAAGACTTTCCTGAAGTTCTTCACTCTCAGAGAGTATCAGAATGGGGATTGGCCACAGGCTGGAGGACCCTCAGCATCTGCAAAGAGGCTGATTTAATGAACTCATAACAAAAAAAAACAATAGAGACAAGCAGAGACTGTCATATTTTCCACTTTTGAAACTTTCTCTGGTATGAAGCAACCATCATGTCCTGACCCAGAGGGATATTCTGGCCACTGGAGGTAGGGCAATGCTGCTTTAATTCAGAGCAAACCATCTATATTTTAGGCTTGTGCCTTGCATTTCTTGCCTTCTCCGCAGGGAAAGCTTCCCCCAGCAGCCACGGGAAGCCCGTGGGAGGATGGAGATGGTTGGCAGAGTTTGACTGAGAGGCTTGTGCAGCAGCACTGCTGGCCTGGGGCTCTGGGACTGGAAGGGAAATGCGTGTCCTGGTGCAGCCCTGGGAATAGCTGTTGGGCTGAGCAGTTGGGAGTCAGTTTGTCTCAGGGGCACTGGGGGCAAAGAAGCTTTCCTTATTCTTTATTTTAAGCTTCCCTACGAGTCAGCCCAGCTTTGATCTCCTGGTGGGGGAAATACCATAGATTAATCATTAGAGGAGCAGGGGGGGACTGCAAATCCTCCTTGTAACCTCCAAGCTGGTCCAGGGGGTTAAATGGGCACCTGCATGGTGACAGCTTGTACCACCATAGGAGTGGGGTACAACATCCCCCAGGGTCCTGGAGCCAGACCCTCAGCTCTGCAGAACCACCCAGCTCCGGGACTCAGGGAGGTTGTGTGTCAGAGCAATACAGTTGATTTGTTATGGGATGAAACCTCCCATTGCTGAGCTGGGCAGAGCTCATGGTCAGCACAGAGTCCCTGCCTGGGTGAGCACTGGCACTGCCTGAAACATCCCCAGGACGTTTGCTATGGAGGGGCAGGATGGCACCAGGCAGGTTTCTCTCCCAATCCTGGTCTGCATCTCTCTGTGCCTCAGTTTCTTCACCTGCACAAAAGGGAAAGGATGATCTGAGACCTGCAGATTTGGGGTGGTGATTCCCAACAGCGGAAGGAATTGTCCTAAAAGGGAGTTTGTGGCTGCACCCACAACCCCACATCACCTGGGGATTTTAGCAAGCTCGTTGGCAGCTCACCATCTTTGCAGTTTCAGAAGGATGCTTCTTTCTGTGTTGCCTCCCCTTAGAGCCACTCTTTTTCCTCAAAGTTTAATCAGAAAGACTGATTCTTTCTTGAACTGGCATATGTTTAAGGTGTTTCTCTTCTTCTCCTCCCTCCTTTAACTGCTGCCATCCAGAGGCCAGCTGCTCTGTTTGAAGTAGATATTGTATAAATTAGACACTGTTAGTGACCATCTTCAGCTTCTTCCATGTTTGTCCTCTGTGAGAAAAACCAAAGTCTCTTTATTTGTGACTTGGTTAGTGCTGCCTCCGCAGACAGGACTTTGCTGGGCCAAAGAACTTGTGTTTTAAAGAGCAGATGATGAGGTTTTGGTGTGTTATGTGGAGAGAAAATGCAGCTTTACAATGTTGTGTGGATTAAGAAATTACAGATCATTGTTCTGTCCTCAGTGCCTGGACCTGGCAGCATATTTCGTGTGACACAGGTCCCTTCCCTGACACCCCACAAGCCCCCAGTGCCACCTCCTGCCAGTGCCATCCCCTGGGGTGAATCAGGAATGGGGCAAAGTGGGTTGGTGCCTGGGGGATGTGTTCCTGGGAACAGCATGGGAATGGTTGTGTCCCTGCTCCCCTCTGCCTTGGCACAGCAATTGTCCTGCCCTGGCCTCTTGGGCTGCCCTTGGAGGGTCTGTGCACACCCAGCACCATCCCTCTCACCCTGGGATGGTAGAATCCCAGCATGGTGAGGGCTGGAAGGGCCCTGCAGAGCTCATCCAGCCCCAGCCCCTGCTAAAGCAGGTTCCCCTGGCTCAGGGGGCACAGGAACGTGTCCAGGTGGGGTTGGAAACCTCCTGAGCAGGAGCCTCCACACCCTCCCTGGGCAGCCTGGGCCAGGGCTCCCTCACCTCAGCACCAAAGGAGCTTCTCCTGGTGTTTAAGTGGAACTGTTTGTGTTCCAGCTTGTGCCCATCACCCCTTGTCCTGTCACTGGGCATCCCAGTACACTTTAGGTACTTCTAAGTGTTGCTGAGCTCCCCCCTCAGCCTTCTCCAGGCTGAGCAGCCCCAGGTCTCAGCCTTTCCTCCTCACACAGATGTCTCAGTTCCCTCAGCAGCCCTGTGCTGGGCTCTCTGCAGCAGTTCCCTGTGAGGGCCTGGCCCCATCCCCACAGCTCCATCAGATGCCCTGGTCAGCCCCTGTGTGCTCAGCCCGCTCTGCTCTGCTTGCAGCGCTCCCTGCTGAAGGCTGAGATGCTGTAGGAGCCAGAACAGCCAAACCTGGTGGTGCCACAGCCTGGGGAGAGGAACGGGACATGCACTGCACCGGCTGCCTCCTGCTGGGACTCCTCCTCCTCCTCCTCAGCGTGAGCAGCACAGGCAGCTTTCCCCGGGCAGGGTAAGGCTGCTTTTTGTGTGCATCTCTCAGGTGAGCCCGGCTGCGTGTCACAGCAAGGTGTATCTTGTCTGGGTGGGGAGAGCCCAGCCCAGGCAGCTGCACCTGGGCTGCTGAGCCTTGTTCCAGCTCCTCAGCAGCCCCTTCACTGCTGTTTGGTTTTTCACCGGAGCAAATAAACCCGAGAGAAACTCCCTGATTCCATTCAACTCCGTGCAGGGGACACAAAGACACTCTGGGCTTTCTATCTGGCAGAGTCACAAGCTCACCAGGCCCTGAGCTGTTCCTGGGTTATTATTGTCTCTTTGAATTGTGCTTTTGCACAAAATTAGGGGCACAAGCTTGCTGTCACCCCGAGCAAGGCTGGAGAAAAAGCTGTCAGAGGAGGATGCTCTGGTGGGGTGTTGCCTGGGATGCTGCAGGCCAGGGCTCCTCATGCCCAGGGGTGGCAGCTCCAGCAATTCCCCTTCCCTGCCTGGGTAAGAGGCCAGATCCAGTGCCCTGGATGCCAGCACTGACTGGGCAGGCACAGCTCAGCTCCCACTGGGCCCAGAGGAAGCCCAGAGCTCAGTGCCCCACGTTCTTCCCCAGCCCAAAGGAGCTCGAGCTCCCCAGCTCACACTTTCTCCAAGGTTTATTTTCCCACTGAAATACTCTCCCCCAGTGTTAAACCTTTTGCATTCTGCTTGTAACAGAAGCCAGGGGCTGGATTCCTCACTCCCAGGCTGCAGCTCCAGCTTTATTCTCAATTTTACCAGGCAAACTGGTGCCATTTCAAATGTGCATCTTCTAGAGCGTTCACCAGTGAGGCTGAGGGGAGTTTGCTGGGGTTAATGGGAGCCATCTGATGGCCATGCTCATTCCCAGGCTTTTTGATTCTAGTTTCTAATTGGGCTGGGAGCCTGAGACAAGCAGATGAGTTCCTCAGTGGGACTGACCTGCTTGGGCTGGAAAATGTTGGGAAAGAAAAAAAAGAGTTGTTAACCCAGACCCCTTTGGCTGTTAACCTTGGGAAAGTTTTTGACTGGATCCCAGTTGTCTTTGGGAGACTGGGAGGGCAACTTTTATCTGGCCTCTACTTGTGGCGAGCCTGATCCCTCCTGTGAAACCATTAATGTCTCAGTGGCCACAGAGGCGTCTATTTGAGGAATGTGAAAGCTTCAGCAAGGAAAAGTCTGCTCCGAAAGTGAGTGATGTTCAGGGGAAGGGGAGTGGTGAGTGGAAGGAGAACTGCTTAGGGTAAATCCCCCCCCTAAATCTGGGCCCCAAGTGCTGTCTGGGACAGAGGGACCGTGGCAGGGTGAGTGTACGAGGAGGTGTCAGTGCCCTCACACAGGGGCTCGAGCCCCAGCTCAAGCTTTGTGTCGCTGCCCTGAAACAGCCTGAAGTAGCCTCCTGGGTCCCTGGGGCAATCAGGCACTGCCATTTAACTAGCCCTGTGTGGAGAGGGACTGTCAGGCCAGGTCCCAGGCCGGTGTAAAGCAGGGCTGGGGTGGTTTCTGGCTGGGGTCTGACCCGTTTCTCTCCCTGCAGCCGCAGGGTCTGTGCCGTGGCGCCGCAGGGCCGGGCGGCCACCTACAGCGAGTCCCACGTGCAGCCCATCTACCAGCCCTACCTCACCACCTGCCCTGGCCCTCGCCTCTGCAGCACCTACAGGTGAGAGCTGCTCCTGCACCGGGGCCTGGGCACCCAGCCAGGCAGCCCCCACAAAGGCCTGACTCCATCCGTGGGGAAGGGGCACGGGGGGGGCTGAGCCATGGGCATGGGAATGGGATGGGGGGGCTTGGGGTAGGGGTTCAGGCCCTCAGCACAGCCCCATCCCTGTATTGCAGGACCATCTACAGAGTTGCCTACCGGCAGGTACAAAGGCAGCTGCCCCAGCCCCTGGGCTCGTGCTGTCCCGGCTGGAGCAGGGCAAACAGCCACACATTTGGCTGCAACAGAGGTAAGAGGCTGCTGTGCCACCCTGTGCCAGCCCTTGCCCCAGACCCCCATGACCCCAGCAGCTCAGGTCCCTGGCAGCCAGCTCGCTCGTTGCCCAGCGCTCTGCCTGTCAGGGGGATGCTCCCTGCAGGAAAGCATCTCCACCTTCAGCTTCACAACCAACTGTGGTTCCACTGCTGATGAATTCCCAGCTTTTCTCTGCTGCCTTGCAGGGCTTTTTCCTTTGGGATTGCTTATTAACTTTACAGTGAACAGAGGAGAAATGAAACAAGTCCTTTCCAAACAAATCAGCAGTAATGGAAGGGAAATGCTTTCAGGAGCCAATCGTGATGTACAGCCCAAAACAAACACAAAATGCCTCAGCAGCTAGCCTGGGCCCTGATGAGCTGAGAGAGCAGCTCCAGGGGCTTCTGCTGCCCACTGGCCCTGCTCTCACCTGCATGTGCTGGCTGCAGCCACCCCTCAGCTTCTTACCAGGCTGCAAAACCCAAGTCCTGTTCATCCCACCCAACCTGTGCCCATCAGGTCAGCTCAACCCCACTGCTGGGGCACAGCATCCTGTCCTGGGCTGGTGCTGGTTGTGTTTTGGGGGGCTGTGTGTGTGTGTACTCCCATCCTCGCTGGCAGGGGAGGGATCTGGTGTCCCCAGAGCCGTGCTGTGACGCTGTGCTGGTGTTTGGTCCCACAGCTGTGTGCTGGGAGCCGTGTCAGAACGGAGGCAGCTGCACCTTCCCCGACCGATGCGCCTGCCCGCCCGGCTGGGCAGGGACAGCCTGCCAGACAGGTACTGCTGCTCCTCTGCACACACACAGACCCTTTAGTGGGGACAGGGACCAGCACTGGGGCTCCTCACAAGCCCTGGCACACACCTGATGCTGCTCAGATCAGAACCAGTGGGTGATCCCCTGGCACACACACACACACACACTCACACACACTCACTCACCTACGTGTGTTGCTCCAGGGCGGTGATGCCTGATGGTCTGGCCAGGAAAGGACAGGCAGCCCCGCTCCCAGGGGAGCTCTGACCTTCCTTTGGCTGCCTCGGTGCTCCCAGCTCTCTCGGGCAGCCCTGGCCTCCACGTTTTCTCTGTGCTGGGTCAGTGGCTGTACTCTGCAAATGCTTTCTGCAGGGCAGCCCCAGATTGTGTATTTGTAGCGACCCCTCTCCCAGGCTTTGGAAACTCTCCCTGTAAACTAAAACACCCATTTACTGCAGAGACTAAAACAAAACTGTCTGGGGGTGGAGGGAAACCTGTCAATCTCCAGGCAACCAGCTCCTCTCCAGCAGGAGAGCAGCCTGATGCTCCTCACCAGAGCTCGGGGAGACGAGGCAGCGTGGTGCACACCAGCACTGTGCCAACCCCGGCTTTGTGCCCCCGGTGAGGCAGAGCAGGAGCGTGTGGCATCGCCCCGGGCTGGGCCAAGCACAGCCCTGACAGCTCCAGCCCCAGCACAGAGGGGAGGAAGGATGTTCCCACTGCCTGGAACAGACTCTGCCGGGCGTGGGAAGCGGTTCAGCTCATTTTGCTTTGTGGGAACAGCTTTAATAACTCCCCCGTGTGAGAAGAGGTTACTGGGGTTTGCACACACTCCACAGGCCGAGAGCTCCTCACCACGGCTGCCTGCAACCAAAACCCCGGCCGTCAGCCCAGGAGGAGAGCAGAGCCCAGCACTGCCTGCACCCCCCTGACCACAGCTTGTGCTCCTGATGTCCTGGGGGGGATGGGGGGAGCAGGCAGAGGGGAGGAGGCCACATCCCCCTGGTAGTTAGCCCAGGTTTACTCCAGCCGGGTGTAAGGGCTGGCCCCTAACCTTGTGCTCCCACCCTGCAGCTCTGAGGGCACCCAGAGCTGTGCCCAGTGCTGGCACCAGCTCAGGCTGGGGTCTCATACACCCCCAGCCCCTGGGGCTGAGCCCTCCCTGCCCCTCGCCCCCCGTGAGCACCTCCTGCCCTCACCCAGCCCTCCCTGTGCTTTCAGACGTGGATGAGTGTGCGGGGCAGAGCCACGGCTGCTCTCAGCTCTGCACCAACACGGCCGGGAGCTTCCTCTGCGCCTGCCGGGACGGCTTCAGCCTCGCTGCCGACCACAAGACCTGCCAGCCCCTGCTGCCAGCACCCCAGCCAGAAACCTCCAGCCAAGCAGGTAACCTGTTCCCCTGCTCCAGGGCAGCCCTGGCTGCTCAGAGCCTCTGCTGAAAGCTGGGATCACTCAGCATCGCAGGCTGGCTGGAGCAGGACTGGCGAGAGACAGGAGGAGGGACAAGAGCCAGAACCCCACGGCGTCATCGTCGGTGACCCGGCGTCTCTCTGCCACCCAAACCACCCTCCCCTGTGCACTCATCTGCTGCACCCGCAGGGGTGAGCCAGCCTGGCTGTGCTGGGCTGTGCTGTGCAGGGGTTGGGACGTGGCTGCTCTCTGCATCAGCGTCGTCCTTGCCACAGGGCAGCTCCGGAGCCGCGAGGAGCCGCTGGTGACAGCCCATTATTACTTTTGGTACGCGCTGTGACACTTCAAACTCGTACCGTGAGTAATAATGCGCCGTGGCCAGCCCAGGCAGCACGCAGGGAGTGCCCAGGACAGCGGGGCACCCTCCTCTCCTGCCCTCACCCCCTGCCCGCAGCAGGGATGAGCCTTTGTGCAGAGCCGGCTGGTAACTAACCCGACCACACGGGCACCAAGGGCCAAGCTTCAACTGACACCTTTTGTCCTTTGAACGTCACCCCACTGCCTCAAAGCTTCCCCACTCGCTTGCAGGTGCTCCAGCAGCGTGTGTGGTAGCAGCAGGACTATAGATGCCAGAGCTTGCAGCAGGCGTTGGATCCCACTGATGCTCTGGGGGGGCTGAGCCCAGACCCGCGGGGGCTCGCTAAGAGGGGAGTGGAAAGCAGCAGACCTTGGCCTGAGCCCTGCAGCGATGGCTCTTCCCAGCACCTTCCACTTCACCTCAGGCAATGGGCTTTTACTCACTGACCTCTTGGTGGCTTTTACAGATCCCTCCAGTGAAATGAAGGCAGAAATGAAAGACCTGAAGAGCAGAGTGGAAGCGCTGGAGCAGGTGAGTGCTCAGCACACACCTCTGCCCTTCCCTGTCCTGCCCTGGCAGCTGGAAGCTGTGCTCAGCCAGCTCCCACTCCGGGCTGTTTGCAGCCAGGGTTTCCCTCTGCCCCAGCTCTATTTTTACCACCCTGCTGGCCTGGTGCCTCAGCCATCCCATCTGTGCTCCTCACTGCCAGCAGCACCCACGCAGCAGCTCCTCCAGCCCAGCAGCCCTTTGCATGCCACCAGAGCCCCGTGAGCTGGCTGCTGGGTCCCCTGGTAGCCAGGTGATCCTCCTGGTTTGAGGGAGTGCAAAACCACTCCCAGCTGCCCTTCTCCCTGCAGAAACTCCAGCTGGTGCTGGCACCCTTCCACAACCTCATGCCCTCGGCGCCAGAGGACGTGGGCACGGACCCCATCAGCCGCCTGTCGCACTCCCTGCAGCAACTGGACAGAATCGAGTCCCTGAGCGAGCAGATCTCGTTCCTGGAGGAGCGCCTGGAGACGTGTAAGTGCCTGGAAAAAAGCAGGGCTGAAGTCTTTCACACTCCCCACACTGGCCACAGGGAGCAGATGTGGGCCAGAGAGATCAGTGACACACATGCCACAATTAATCTGTAACTCCCCCCACCCGAGCTCTGCAGCCTGTAATTAACAAATGACAAACACAAACAGCCCATCAGCTGCATTTCAAAGCTGCTTCATCTGGCTGCACTATTCATTCGCCTGCCCTTGGAGCAGCCACAGCTCGTTAAGATGAGCAGAGGAGCCCACTCTGAGCAGCGGGTCCCAGCCTGCACCCACACTGGTTCTGTGGTCCCTTCCTGCACAGTCAGAACTTAGTCCTCAGGGAAGAAGCTCCAGCTCTCAGGAAATTAACAACCCGAAAACCCAATCAGGGGGAGTTGGGGGAGCAGTGCAGAAGTTGGCAGATTTATGAGCCTGGGAAGTTTGAGGCGTTTCTCTTTGAAGTCCACTGAGCAGCCTTTTGCCAAGCGCTGCCCCACAGACAGTGTCCCAGGTAGGGAGCTCTAAAGGAGAGGTGACCCAAGTCCTGCCATCCCCTGTGCTCCCCAGGCTGTGTGAGCTCTCCCACATCCACACTTTGCTTTTGATAGGCAGCTCGTTTTCCCATTAAACCAATTCCAGCCCAGCTCGGGAGCTGCTGGGTGCTCAGGGCAGAGGGGTGAGGGGGCTTGGGAAGAGTAAGGGGAAACTTTCAGGGCACATCCAGTCCCAGGTCACTGCTTGCATTGAAAAAAAGACTTCAAAGAATTTGTTTGAAGACGAAGTGGCTTCAAATAGACACTTAAAAAACACTTCTCAGAAGGGGGTAATCACCAGCAGCAGGGTGTTCCAGCAGCCCGGGTTTCCTCCTCGTGCCCTGTGCACGTTGTTAGTGCCAGCACTGAGGAATGTGAGCAGTATCACAAGGTGACATGGATTTGTTCCAAGGGATGACTCCTAAGTCCTGCAATTAACTTCTGCCAAGCCTGTTCCAGCACGCACAACTTGTTTTCCGTCCCTCTCATGGTCTTGGGAGTCCCTGGAGGACAGACCAGACTGTCCTTTCATCCTCAGCAAACAGGGGAGCTTGCAGGGCAGCCCATGGGGAGGGAGTTAAGGGCCATCTCAGTGCCTCATCAAGCATTTCACAGCCCACTGCTAAGACACAACTGCACCCTCCAATTATCTGCCCAGTGGGGCTGATTTTAAGGGCTAAAACCCAATTTCTCTTCTTTAAACCATCACTGAGGGCACAAGGTCAGAGCTCTTAAAGCCCAGAACCATTTAGCCCCGGTCCAGCTCAGGACTGGCTGTCAGTGCTCAACTGGGACAGGGCTGGGGAGCAGCAGGAGCAGCTCCCAGCTGGCTGTGGCCGTCACCCCCCAGCTCGGTGACTGGGGCCCTTGGTAACCAGCAGCAGCTGCTTCAGGTGACCAGCACACAGAGCCACCAGCTCAGCCTGTGCCCTTGAGCCTCTTTGCATGGGAATTGCCAGGCCTGGGTGGTGGCTGGGACGTGTTGGGGAGGTGAGGGGGATGCTCCCAGATGTGGTGGGACAGAGCCAGCCTGGGGGTGGCTGCCAAAGGGAAAGCAGCACCCATCAGAGGCTGAGGTCTACCTCATCCTTCTTGGGGAAAGAGACAAAACCTGGCTGGGTTGTTGTACTTTTTTTTTCCCCCCCTCATCTTCCCAGGTTCCTGCAAGACCGAACTGTAGCTGAGCACCTGAGGAAGCAGAGCAAGCTGAGCACAGCCTCACTCCCTGGCCCAGGCTGGGGACAGAGCCACGTCACCTCCAGGCAGGCACCAGGGAGCAGGAGAAGGCTCCTTCCCCATCATTTTTCTCTTCTAACTCACTTGATCAAAGACCACATGGTTACCTACAAACTGAACTCTGGGCCCTCAGCACCTCTGCTGGAGAGGTGGCAAATAAACCCCTTCCCTTGTGCTGGCAGTGCCTGAGCCAGGCACAGGGAGCCACGTGGGGCTGAGCTCTGCTGGGCTGTCACTTCGTGTTCCCCTGGAACAGCATCTCCCAGGGGCTGCCCCCACACTCCTGCCTGCTCCCACCCAGAGGCAGCTCCTGCCTGTGGAGGGCTGGTGGCAGCCCCAAGGCAGCGCTGGGAAGGTGCCTCCTCCTTTTCCACACTTGCTGCTCCTTCTGGCCCTCCCCTGTGCCAGCCCTGGGCCCTGCAGAGCAGTAACAAGGACAAAGCTTCTCCCAAAGGCCTGAAGGCACAGACAGTGTTTTCACTTTGCTTCCTATTAAAACCATTCCCTGCAACGCTCCCCTCATCAACCCAGAGCAGACAAGGACAAACCTGTGCCTGCAGGGTGGGTGAGGCCAAGGAGGGAGGAACAAGCCTCTGCCCACCCAGGAGGCTGGGCCAGTGCTGTGTTTGCCCTGGCACAAGCCCCAGCCGTGGTGCTGTGGGCCCATGGCACACACAGATACCTGCCAGCAGCCTTTGCTCCAGCCCAAGGACAGCAGCAGACGTGGCTTGACCCGGTACGAGGCTTTTCCTGCATGCCCAGAGCTGCAGGAGCCCTGTGGGCAAAGGGGAGGGCTGTGCTGAAATAAAGCCTCCTGCTGCCCACACCAAGGCTGGGGGTTGTTACTGGCTGGGAAGGTGCTTGGCCAGGGCTCTGCTGCCACCTCCTTCCTCTGCCCCTTTGAGAGGTCCTGCTGGCATCTCCTCACTGAGGCCAGGCTGGGGAGCAGAAGCACAAGCCCCGGTGCCTGTGGAGCACAGGGAGGGGACAAGGACCTGCCCTTCCCTTTTAGACACCAAACCACAAACTTGCTCCCTGCAGGAGCTGCAGGGCCATCCCCTTCTCCCTCCCACACCCCCCTCAGCCCCCACACAAGACCAGCACTCTCCTTTAATGCAAAAAACCAAAGGTGTGCTTAGTTGTTTCTTTTTTTAAAGCACATATTATCCTCAGCCCCCTCAGAAGTGAACAGCAGACAAGTGCACACAGAGGCACTGCTCCCAGAAATCCCTCTGAGGCCGTGGTTGCCCCTCCTGGGTTCCACCTCCCTGACAGCCCTTTGTCTGCTGCCCTACAAAGTGCTGTTGCATTCCCCCTCCTCCCCCCCAACCCAACCCACAGTGGGTCTGAGCCCTGAGTCTGTACTTTAAAGCCCCTCTGCTAAAGCCCCTGTGCTCCCTCCCTCGGGGCCCCACAGCTCCCCACTGCCACCAGCACAGAGCCAGGCTGGCTGCAGCAGCCTCGTGCTGGTTCCCCAAGTCACACCAGGCACCTTATCTCCAGGTTACACACCTGCACCACGAGAGCAGAGCTAAAGCCTCCCCGGAACAGTGTTAAGAGAGGAAGGTCACCCTGGAACCTGCCTCATTCTTCACCACCCAGCTCCCAGCGAGGGCTCTGGGGCTGAGCCGGGGCAGGAGCCCCCCGGAGCGGCCGGGGACGGAGCTGCGGCTCCCTCAGCCTGCGATGCTCCTCCAGCAGCTCCTCCCCGGCCGCACACACGCGGGACAGGCACCATCTCTTGGCCAGTGCTGACCATGACAAGTGATAAACCGAGCACGACCGAGCCGTCCCCCTGCAGCAGCCGGGTCGGCAGCAGCTTCCCACGGCCCGGGTAAGCTCCAAACCAGCGCTGGTGCACAGCTCCCAGCACCTGCAGGTGTGCTGTCACAGGTCACACACAAGGACCAGGGCTGACAGAGCTGTGCACTTTCTAAAAGCCAAGCTGGTGACTCTGAGTGGTAGAAACAAGTGGGGGGGTTTGTTCTGAGAGCAGCAGCTCTGGCTGGGGCACGCTGCAGCTTCCCTGTGCCCTGCTGCAGCCAAAGCAGCCCAGGCTGGAGAGGCACTGCAGGGCTGACTGGCCCCACACCTTGCCCTTTGCAGCCCAGCTGAGGTCACTGGCCCCAGGTGCTTCCTTCAGCAGTGAAAGATTTGGGTCAGGAGTGCCTGGGTAACACAAAGGCCCAGCACAAGATGCTGCTGTGCCAGGGGAGGTTACTGGCAGCAGTGGGGTTGCAAAGAGCCAGAGTCAGGCTGTTCACCCAATTCCCATCCCTGTTTGAGCAGCACCAAGGTTGTGCAGCTGCAAACTGCTGCCTGGTGGGTTCCAGCCAGGGCAGCACGAGGCTGGGCCAGCACTAGCTGAGCCTGCAGGGACGCTCACGTGAGGCTTCAGCCAGGTTTTCCTTGTCACCCCCTCACCAGCTGCCTGAGCTGAGGGAAACTCACCTCTCTGGTCACTGAGCCCTCGGTAACACAAGTTGGATGCCTGAGAAATTCACAGAAAAGGAGAAGTTTGAGTGTGGGATCATGAACTCACAAGAGAAATCCACTGCCTGGGGAAGCTCAGCACTGCTCAGCACCCCACGTGTGTCAGTCCACAGTGTTCCCAGAGTTACAAGTCACTGCAGAGGAAGAGAAGTCCCTTTGGTATTTGGCAACAGACAGGTCCCTTCAGCCACCAGCACACGGTGATGCCACTGAAGAAGCAACTAGGAGGAGTCCTTTGCCTCCTTTGGACGGCCTGACAGCTTGAAGAGTGTCTCCCTCATGGTGTGGAAGCATCTGTCAGTGAGGTCAGAAACGTCATCTGCTGTCAGGCCTTTGGTCTCTATTGGAGGCAGAACCTCCACTTTGATTTTGCCTGGGAACAAAAGAAGAGCTGGTCAGAAAGACAGACACCACAGGAGCACTGCTCTCTGCCTTCCCATCACCCTGGGCAGCCCCAGCACAACCCTTCCCCTTCCCAGGGCTCCAGGCACCCATCCCCAGAGGCTGTGCTGGTCTCAAGGGTAAGACATTGCTCTGAGGATTAGCCTCTGCTCTCCAACAGCTACACCCAGCAGGGGATTGCCCTCAAACTGCCTAAAAATGCCAGCCCAGTCAGAGCTTTCCCCTTGCTGGGGCTGGCACTTGCTCTGTCCTCAACCTGCTGGCCTGGGGAGCAGGGGAACAAGGGGCCAGGGGCCTGCTCTGCTCCAGGGCCATGCCAGGCACAGACAGTACCATGTGCTCCCTCCCTCTCCTCCTGCCCAGCCCCCTCCCTTTGGCAGAGCATGGCTTCCTCCCAAAAACGAGGTTCTCATAACTGTGCTGGTTATGAGAAGGAGAGGTGGTGTCCAATTTGTACGAAAACATCCCTCACTGCACTTAATGACACGCTTCCCTGAGTTAATCCAGCCCAGGCTGTGGTGCCAAGAGCTTTCAACCCACTCCACACCTCTCCCAGAGGGACTCCTGTTCACCCCAGCTCCACTTCCCTCTCCCATCCTGTGAGTCACACCTCACATGGCCAAGGCATCTGCCCTGTCTCCAACTGACTGGAAAGACCCTCAGGCTCTTTAGTACCTGATGTAAACAGCTTCTTCTTTGGGTTATAGAAGGCAGTGAAGGAGGAATACACCACAGGGATCACTGGGACCTTGGGGGAAGAAGGAGGAAAAGAGAAGTTATTTGCACAGGGGAGGTCAGAGATGAGCAGCAAATCCCACTCAGAGCTGACCCAGCTTTCAGGCACACAGAGCCACACAAGCATGACCCACATCCAAGGGCTGGGATGCTCAGGAGTCAAAGGGGATCAAAACCACTCCCCAGCAACTCAAGGCACAGGGACACTAAAGACACTAGGGCCAAGCCACATTCCAGCTTCAGGTCAGCACTGGCTCTGCTTCTCTTCAAAACTCAGCTATCTGCTGCCCTGCCAAGGCTGGAGGATGCTGTTTTGACAGGCCTCACCGTGCTGCTCAGCCCATGTTTGGGGCAGGTGAGCTGGTGTGCCTTCAGCTTCTAAAAAAAGGAGTCACCAGTTGCAATCAATTGCTCCCAGGGAAGCTTCAGACAGGCAGACACAGCCAGGAGGGCAGGCAGAGAGCACATTGCATCTGTGCAGATAAACACAGACTACATCTGCAGCTGGTGACTCAGGAGTGGCAGCAGAGGCCAAGTACAAGTTCCGCTGTTGTCCCTTCCTTTCAGCAGCTGCCAGTCCCCACCTTGGTTGCATCACCCCAGCAAGAATGAGGAGGCTGCAACACAGGCTACACCCTGGCCTTGGCCAATCAAACCCAGCAAGACATCAGGCACCTACTTCAGGATCCCTGCTAGACCTCTTCTGGGGAAAGCAGTTTCCCCCTAAGGCCTCGAGTCATCCCAGCCCTAAGAAGTGAGGCAGAGCATGCACAGGAAAGCAAAGCACCCACCTCTCCAGCACCCAGGCTGTGGGGTCAGGCTCCAGCAGCCACCTGGGCCCGGGGAGCACAGCCAGGGCTCAGTGTGCCCAGCACATGACCCCAGAGCTCTGCCCAGGCAAGTACTGCTACTCCTTCAGCAGCACTGACAGCTCTAGCTGTCTGAAGCCAAGGAGTTCTTTGTCTGCTCCTCCTCTAGCTGCTGATGGATGTTGTAATTTTGGAGAGAGAAGGCATTTAAGACATAACAAGAAGTGTCATATGGTTTCTGGGAGGGAGCAGCTCTTTCCACACAGAGCAAGCCCAGTTATGGCTCTAAAGCACTAACAATCCTGAAGCAACAGTGCACTGTTGCAACCTGGGGGACAGAGAAACATCATCAGCTTTGGGATGCCTTTGGGCAGGCTCACAAAGTACAGCACCCCCTGGGCTCCCTGCCAGGAGCAACTCTGGGCTGTGGCCACGCTCCCAGGAGTGGATGCTGCCCAGTGGCTGCCTGCAAGGCCTAGAGCTGGGGGTGAAGTGTGCCTGGCCCCATGGGAGTGGGAGCCAGTGTCCCTCTCCACATGGGACACTGAGGCCATCAGGAGAGAGGATGAGGCAGCTTCTCTGCCAGCTGTGGTCACTCAGCCAGAGCAGTGAATGGAAAAGGCTCTTGGCTCCTGCTGGGAGCACTTGTAACACCTGAAGGTGGTTTATCTGAGCAGCTGAGCTGTGACCAGGGAACAGAGCCCATTGGAGAGCAAAGAAACCAGGCCAGAGCACCACCAGCCTGCAGTGCCACTGCAAAAGCAGCCAGGGGGGCCGTGCAGGAGCAAAGCGCCGTTACCTGGGCCTGGATGGCGAGGTGAAATGCTCCTTTCTTGAATGGCAGAAAGTCCCCAGTGCAGTTCCTCGTGCCTTCAGGGTACACCCACACCTTCACCTACACATGGGGAGATAAGGCTCTGCTCCAGCAAGCCACTTGCCAAGGCACTAGCCAGCCCTGCTCGGAGCTGCAGATGGCTGTCACTCCAGGCGAGGCTGGGGCAGGGGTGTCCCATCCCCCTGGGCCAGCCCAGGATGCCCAGGCTCGTTGCCACCCCACCAAGCACCACAGTCACACTCACATTTTCAGCTATCATTGTCTTGGCCACCTCTGCCATCACAATCTTGGCACTGGAGGTGCTTTTCCTGTTGATGAAGATGACGCCGCCAAGGTAGATGATGAGCCCCACGGTGCCAGTGTACATCAGCTCCTTCTTGGCCCCCTGGGCACAGTTGTCAGGCAGGATCTCCATCAGCCCTAAAACGATGGTAGAAGGTGAGACCCAGCAGCAAACCCCCTGCCTGGGTTCAGAGATGACAACCTGAGCACAGGGGTGAGTACCAGGGACAGGCCTCATCTCTCTGCTGGCTTCTGTTGCCACCAACAGAGCAGAAGGAGACTCAGCACACGGTGAAGTTCCAAGGGCAGGGCAGCTGCAGGTCATAGCCAGACCCCCTCAGCCCATGATGCCAGGCTGGCAGGGATGCCAGAGGGAGCCAAGCAGCACCAGGAGCTGAGCAGTACATGAGAGTGAGCCCCTTCCTGCAGCCAGCACCAACAGAAAGCAGGATGAGTTGGCTCAGTAGCACAGACTGGCCTGGGCAGGGGGCTGCTTGGAGCATCATTTCTCTGATGGGGAGAAAGAGAAGTGCTCCCTCCTTCCCTCCCTCCCACCATCTCCTCACCCATCATGTCGAGGATGCTTTGGTGGTTGGACACAATGATAGCAGGGCCTTCCACCTCGAAGTTCTCCAGTCCCTTCACCTCAAACTTCAGGCCAAAGAAATACTTGAAGGTCTTGACCACATTTTTGATGATTCTGCAGAAAAGCAGAGCAGTCAGCAGCAGGCCAGGGGGGCTCTGCTAGCCCCAGGGTGGGCAGAGGGAGACAAAAGCAGCTCTGTGACAAAGAACCTCCAAGTCCCGTTTGCCCTGTGAGCCACCCAGCTGCCTGTCCTCCACGGTCCCATGTGCTCAAGGTGCTTCAGTTGCCTGCTAAGCCCTGTCCATCCATCCCAGTGTGGGAATCCTACTGAAAACCTGAGGGATGCTGGTGGTAAGTTTGAGGCCAGCACAGCCAGACTCGATGGCCCATCCTTCCTTCAAGCTGAGCACATCAGCTCCCAACAAGGCTTCACTATGGGAAGAGACAAGTCCAGCCCAGCAGAGCTGCCACAGCCCCACAAACACAGGGCAACTGGGGATCTCTCAGAGTCCAGGAGGGAGAGATGCTGGATCAGGGACCACTCCTGCTGCCAGTCCTGCCTCCAGTGCTATATGTTTCCCTCCTGTGCTGGGACACAGCCTGCCCTGATGCTACCAACGTTTCCCTCCTGCAATCAGCAGAGCCACACAAGTTGTTCACACAACTTTCCTTGGAGCTGCCACTCCCCAGCACACGAGTATTAGCCTGCACACCCACCACCCAAGGAAAAGTGCTGCCAATCCTGCTCCTTGCAGTGCTGGAAGATGCTGCTTAGTGATACAAACACACACAAAGGTGCCCAAGAACAGAGGAGAATGAGGGTGAGAACCATCTCCCCTGTGCAACACCAGATGCAAGCAGCAATGGGATGCACCCCACGCAGCTTGGCAGGGGCACGGTGCCCCTGGCAAAACCATCTTCAAGGAAATAGCTTTTACCTGCCAGTTCACTTCCCCAGCAGATCTACAGGTCTGTCCACAAAGCTCTCAGCTTCCTTCCCCTGCACAGAGGGCTGGGGGCCCCGAGGGTAGGGGACACTAAGCCCTGCTACTGAATGCAACAGGCTGCTGGGCTCCTGCTGGGCTCACCCAGTCTGGGCTTGCTGGGCCAGGCCACAGCAGCAGTGCCTGTCTATGCCACCCCCAGACAGGTGGGAGCTGGGGATCCTCCAACTTGGTCAAAGGACACAGCCAAAAGCTGGCAGCACACAGGAGCTATTTTTGGCAGGGGAGCTGCTGTTTTCCAGAACAGGAGGCAGCATTGCTTGCACGTGAACAAAGCACCCAGCAGCAGCCATCAGCTCTGCTCTGCTTTCCCCTAGAGCAGATTCAGGAGCTGACCTGCCCTCCAGTAAGCATCTGGATGCCCTGCCTCAGAGCCTACCTTCTCCCCAGCAGACAGGGGATGGAGCTTTTCTCTCTGCAAGGGGAAACCAGGGACAGCATGAGCTTCTCCCCCCATCACAGGGTCCAGCTGGAGAGCCGCACAGCACCATCAGCCTGGGAAGCATCCCTGTCACCCAGGGTGGGAGGTGAGCACCCAGTCAGCATCTCATCCTGGCTTGGCAGCAGCTCCCAGAATCTGCTCCCCAAAAGCAACCCCACCCCTGCCATCAGCTCTTCAACCACACACCTCTGCCAACGTGACTTTGCCCAGCTTGCTCCTACCCACAGCAGGGCTGAGCCCTCCATGGGGTGTCCTGTCACACAGCCCATCCTGGCACTGCCTGTGACACTAGAGTTTGGGCCAGGCCAATGACCACAGGTGACCCAGCTGAGTGACACCACTGCTATCAGCCCTTGTCATTCCAACTTGCTGCAAAGGTTAGAGCTGCAATCAGGGAAAGGACAAGGGGAGGCACACGGGGCTGCAGAGCTCCTGAGCACCACAGGCCAGGGTAACAGACAAAGGGGTAGGTGAGGAGAGGCAGGGTGACACGAGTCAGGGAGGTCACAGGGGATGCCATGCCACCAGACTGACCTAAATCCCACTTCTCCTCCCTCCTGACTGCCAAGCGGGAGGTCACTGCTCTGGAAGTCACACTGCTCAGTTGTTGCCCGGAGAGGCTGGTTACACATTACTCAAGAGCAACCATCCAGCTTCCTCCTACCAGTGAGGAGGCAGCGTTTCCTTGCACAAGATGTGGCCTGAGCCACTGAAAGAGGCAAAGGGGCAGAGCTCAGAGCAAGTGGAGAGCCGTGGGGTGACCAGCAGCTCAGCTGAGCTGGCCACGTCATCCACGAGGTTACGCAGATGGGTTCTGCTCCCCTCCAGCCTTGCAAGGTATGAATGATCCTGACTTGTACAGCTCTCAGTAGCTGTGACTGTACCACCTGATGCACTTAAGGCCAGACCTAAGAAGAGAGTAGAGAAAGGAGAGGGAAATGTGCCACTTTAGGGTATCTGTAACAGCCCAAACCTGAAAGCCAGCAGCCCCCAGCCTCGCGTGCTCTGCCCCACAGCCTGTGACAGAGGCCTTTTTAGGCTCCTCTGATTTTCAAGGATTAAAGAAGTGTGCTTACCAGATTAGAAGCTCTTGCAAGAGGTTTCACCACTAGATCTATAGCTCTATCTCTACCAGCCCTCTTTCAAGTCACACCAGTTTGGCACTGGAGCCAGGAGCACAGCAGGGACGGGATGTTCTGTGCCACACAGTGACACTATTATCACTGTCTCTCCATCAGCATGTGCTCTGCTCCCACCCCCTTCCCCAAGCCACAACAAGCAGACTTGGGATGCTGTAGAAAGAAGGAGCTTGCTGGATCACCTTGGCCACAGACCTCCCAGAGGCTGGGCTACATGACCAACTTCATCAGCTGGTGCCAGTACATGGAAAAAAAAGGGCTTAAGTTACAGGAAAAGGGCGTTTCTGGCCAAAATTCAGCTCTCAGTTTCAACATGAGTTGCCCAGTGCAAGGAGTTCTTGTTCCCAAAGAGCTCCTTTGAAGTTTACAGGAGATTTACAAAGTTTTATGGGTGGTTAAAAAAAAAAAGAAGAGACTGCCTCTGTGACTGACATCATAAATTCTTCCAGCTGCAAAGCTGGTTGTGCATTGGCAAACTGCTCCTGAGCAAACCAAAGCAACCAAAGCTGGAGACAGCCAGGCTGGAGATCCCAAAGCTGATTGTTGTCACCAGTGCCCGAGATGCCAGCACCACAGTGGATCCCAGACCGTTGGTTTGGGCAGGCAGGGCCTACAAGGCAGCACACCCGTGCCATGTGCCCATTCGACTCCACCCAGAGCCCTGCAAAGCAAAGTCCAGTTCCACCAGCTTAAGATACTGCCCAACCTTTGATCTATAAGGATGTATTCCCTTTCCCCTGCACCCATCTAACGTAGCCCAGGCACGGGTGGTTAGGGTAAGTAAAAAGCTGCCTACAGGGAAGTGAAGCAAGAAGCCTGAGCTCTCCTGTGCTGACAGCAGAAGTGCCAGCTCTGCTCTGCTCGTGCCTTTGCGTGTAGAGGTGCTGCCCTTTTCCAGCAGCTCCTCAGCCACTGCCCCAGGCTCCTGTCAGAGGACACAAACACAGCAAGGCCTGACAGCAACAAGCGTGGCTCGCTGTGCTGTCACATCAAACACCGTGCTGACACAGCCACTGCTTCTGGAGGGGGAAACCCCCCCCAGACAAGCCCTGCTCTTGGATAACTACCTCCAAAACCCACGTAGTCGCTGAAGCACGGTCACCCTGCCTCCACGCTCACGCCTGCGAGCGTGCCCAGCCCCACACCGCGCTGTCTGCAGGCGAGGGCACAGCCACGAGCCAAAAAGCAGCCCCTCAGCCACGAGGGCAGCACTGCTGTCACACACCTGATTTGTTTGGAAAGGACTTGCTTCATTTCTCCTCTGTTCACTGGAAAGTTAATAAGCAATCCCAAAGGAGGAAAAAAAAAACCAAAACCCACCCTGCAAGGCAGCAGAGAGAAAAGCTGGGACTTCATCAGCAGTGGAACCACAGTTGGTTGTGAAGCTGAAGGTGGAAATGCTTTCCTGCAGGGAGCATCCCCCTGACAGGCAGAGCGCTGGGCAACGAGCGAGCTGGCTGCCAGGGACCTGAGCTGCTGGGGTCATGGGGGTCTGGGGCAAGGGCTGGCACAGGGTGGCACAGCAGCCTCTTACCTCTGTTGCAGCCAAATGTGTGGCTGTTTGCACCCTGCTCCAGCCGGGACAGCACGAGCCCAGGGGCTGGTGCAGCTGCTTTCTCACCACCCCCTTGCTCTCTCCTAAGCTGGGGCTGGCACTGAAACTCATCTCCCCAGCTCGTGGTTTCAACTCTCACAGCCCCTTCCTCACCTCATGTTCTTGACGGTGCGGCCGCCGTTGACCAGGAGGCAGACTGGAGCGATGAGAAGCGAGGCCAGGACACACAGCAGACAGTAGAAACCGATGCGCAGCCCGAAGTTAACGGCGGGGCTGAGCTCCATGAGGAAATGGAGCAGCAGCAGCACCGCCGCTCCCCACAGCAACCAGCCCAGCTCCATCGCTACCGCCTGAGCCCTCCTAACCCACCCAGGACACAAGAGCCGGGGGTAGCTTGGCTCTCGCTCTCTCTCCACAGCCACAGCCGTGCCCCAGGGCTGTGCTCGGCTCCCGCCTTATGTGGGCGGTGCTGCCCCGGTCCCGCCCGCGGAGGATGGAGATGGAGGGGGGGGGGGG
>WBNH01006374.1:30491-47364 GCA_013401255.1 Urocolius indicus
CCTCCCCTCCCCTCCCCTCCTCCCCCTCCCCAACCCTCGGTATCGAAACGGGGGGGTCGCGGGTCCGGCCATGCCCCCCGGAGTGTGAGACCCGCGGCCGCGGGGTGCCCGCAGCATGCGCAGGATCCGGCGGCTGGTGCATCTGGTGCTGTTCTGCCCCTTGTCCAAGGGTCTGCAGGTACGGCTGGGGGGCTGCGGGGGAGCTGCGGGGGGCCGGTTCGGGACGGAGCGGGGTGATGGGGGTCGGCGGTACCCGGCTTCGCATCCTGGCACCGGGCGCGCACAAAGGGACGCGCCGCCGCGGTCCCGCTGCGGGAGGCTCCGGGGGGCTGCGGGAGGCTCCGGGGGGCTGCGGGAGGCTCCGGGGGGCTGCGGGAGGCTCTGGGGGGGCTGCAGAGCCCCGGGGCTGTTGTATAACGCGCTGTGCAAGGCTGGGGCAGCCGCAGCGGCCGTGCAGCCCCTCGCTCAGCCCCGGCGCTGGGCTGCAGCCGCCGCAGCGCTCAGGGATGGCCGCTGCTCTCTTTCGCTTTCCTTTCATTTTCTCCCAGTGCCGAGTTGCCGCGGTGGCGGCCCCGGGGATGCTGCCCCGGGGGTGTTTTCTCTGCAGCCGTGGGATGAGAAAGCCCGAGGCCCTGGCGAAGGTTCGGGAGGGCTGTGGCGGGCACGGGCTGCCGGCAGGACGGGGCTGCTCCCAGGGCAGATGGACCTTGGGCTGCCCGAGCCGTGTCCGTGGAGACCCTGTGCCGGGGTCACCTCTGTGGATGCATCGTGGGAGGAGGGTGGCAGCGGCAGCTTTGGCACCGTCCCCAGTGCTGAGACCCCCGGGAAACGGCCGCCGGGTCGCCAGGGTGCTGCAGGGGATGGAGGAGGAGTCTGGGGTGCTTCTGAAGTCATGTCCAGCGCAAAGTCACAGTCCTGACCCCTTTTCTGCCCAGGGGACCTGATGGGTTCTATGCTTGAATCAGCACAAAGGGACATTTTGGCTTTGCTGGCCCCAGATGTGTTTCCAGTGGGGAATCCATGGAAAGGGCACAGCCCCAGCACTGGGTGTTGTTGGGGGCTGGTGTGGGCTGCAGCCTGTGCAGCAGGTTACTGCTGTGGGGCAGAGCCCTTGGAGCTCTGGGGAGGAGGCACTTTGGAGGTGAGAGCACGTTGGGGCTCTTGTAGCCAGGTGAGGATCCCTGGCAGGCTGGGACAGTGCCACATCTGCTCAGATCCAGCCCTGTGCCAGCAGCAGGTCGTGGTCTGGAGGGGCTGGTACAGTGCAAGGAGAGAGGAGGCTTTGGGGGTGGTGGCCACTGGCCAAGGGCTCTCTTGGCCTGGCATGAAGCAGGAGCAGAAACCACAGGGAATGGGGTGACTGACACATGGGTTAGGAATGGCCAGGGGTCTGTTAGAGTGTCACACAGTGTCACCAGCTGCTCCTGCAGGGAGGCTGGATGGCAGCAGCGCTGCTGGGCACGGGCAGAGGGGAAGGAAAATAACCTCCCAGCAGCTCACAGGGAGCGAGAGCCACGAGCTGCCAGCTTTGTCACTCACCTGCTCCCACGCAGGAGCTGGCAGCAGCAGCCCTCCCCGTGCCTGTGGGGCTGTGCAAGGGGCAAGTCTGGTGAGGAGGGTGCCCTAGGGCAGGAGCAGAGCCTCTCACAGCCCCAGGGCTGCAGAGGGCAGCGGGCTCTGCCCTGCCTCTGGCAGGACGCAGCTGTAGCTCCTGGGCACGGGGATGAGCCACATCCAGCTCCTCACAGCCCAGTGCTGTCATCTCCCTGCTTTTAGGGGATTTGGTGACCTACTTGCAGCAGGAGTTGCATAATGGGCTGGTGAATATCTATTAAGAACCCCCAGCCTGCAGGTTTCACCGATGCTGAGGCTGGTTTTGTAGAGAAGAGGTTTGTCCTTGTCTGGCTGCTGCCCTGTGCAGAGCCTCGGCCTTCACCAGCACTTTCCTTCCCTTCCAGAGTCGCCTCCCGGGCATCAAGGTGAAATACCTGCTGGTGGTGTGGCTGGGCATCTTTGTGGGCAGCTGGGTGGCATACATGCACTACTCCTCCTACTCTGAGCTCTGCCGTGGCCACATCTGCCGGATGATCATCGTGAGTCCCGCTGCAGGGGGTGATAGGGGGGGTGTCAGTGTGGTTGTGGGACCCCCATTCCCAGCACCCCCCCAAGCCTTAGGGCAGCATCCTGCATGGGAGCTGAGCCCAGGAGTCCTCCTGGCAGCTGGGACAGGGAGAGGTGACCTTATGCCACCGGGGCAAGAGGAGTTAATGAGATGTCACCGGGACCTGGGCCAGGGCAGGTTGGTGTCTGTGTGATGAAGCTGCAATGTCAGAGCAGGAGCTGCAGGCAGGGACCATCCTGCCAGCCCCTGAGCTCTCCAGAGCCAGAGGCAAAAAGGGATCACTCTGTGGGCACCTCTGTAACTAAAGAAGGCACGAGGCTGCAGGCAGAGCAGCCCTGTGCTGGTCCCATGTGCTTTGCCCCTGCCAGGGGTTGCAGCTGCTCACTGCAGCATCCCTGGGGCTGCCCTGTGCCCGGGTGAGGAGGGGAGATGCCAGGTTGTGTCTGTTCCTCAGTCCCTCAGCAGGAGGGAGCCAGGAATTGCCATAACAACAGCACCAAGGGGTTGATTTGATTTTGTGCGTGACTCTGACCATGGGCTGGGCGCTGGGTCTGTGTCTGGCATGTCCCTGGAGCAGCTCCAAGGGTTAATTCCCATCCCCAGAGGGGAAAAATAGGGGAAAAGATGCAGTGACTTTCTGCAGCTCCTGTCTCCAGCCCTGAGGCTGTTGTGCCCTCACTGAGAAGCTGCAGAGCTGCAGCCTCCCCTGCCCAGGGATGCCTCCAGCTCCCCACTGAGCTGGGATCTGATGCCACTCATGGATCAGAGCCACTGTCTGTCCCTGTCCCTGCCACTGCCTGGCCTGGGGCCAGCCCCTTTCTGCACAGGGGCTGCTGCTTCCCTGTGCTTGGGGTGCTCCAGCTCATGAGCTGTGGGACTGAGCCCAGATCTGTCACATTGCATTGGGCACACGGGGAGCTGCCCCTGCTGAGCTCATCTCTCTGCCTTCCCCTCCCCAGTGTGACCAGTACAAGAAAGGAATCATTTCTGGCTCCACGTGCAAAGACCTGTGTGAGGAGCGCAGCCTCTTCTTCCAGCACTGCCTCTCCTCATCTCCCACCCAGCAGGTAGGTCTGTGCCTCCCCAGCACAACCACTGCAGGGCAGGGGATGGCTGCAGGCATCAAAGCTGGGAGGTATCCTCTCCCACAGCTGCTCCTCAGCCCATTCCCAGTGCCTGTCCTGAACCAAACCAGAAACCATCTCTCTGCACTTGCTGATGTTTCCCCGGTCTCTGTGTGCTGTTCCCTGCCCTTTGCTGTAGGTTTACATCGGGCTCTGGAGGGAGAGGGAGGTGATCATCAAATGCAGCATCGAGGAAGCGCTGAAGGCCGACAGCCACCCAGACTCAGTGCCCAGGAGGGATGTGGTTCTCTTTGACAAACCCACACGAGGGACATCGATGGATGAGTTCAAAGAAATGCTCCTCAACTTCCTGAAGGTCAGTGCAGAGGGTCCTGCAGGCCCAGGAGGCCACTCATGAGTTGGAGAAGACTAATTAATGGTGTCCTTCCTTCCTCTGAAATGAGAGCTCCTCCTTCCCCTCAGCCCTGGCTGCTGGGCAGGGCTCCTCACCACATGCTGCAGAGCAAGTACTGCATGAGCTGGGAAAAGCTCTCCATTCCCACACAGGAATTCTTACGGGCAAGGTTTTAGTAGCTGTTTCGTAGAGCAGCAGGTTGAGGGAGGTTCTGCTCCCCCTCTCCTCTGCCCTGCTGAGGCCACATCTGGAATCCTTTGTCCAGTTCTGGGCTCTCCAGCTCCAGAGAGACAGGGAACTGCTGCAGAGAGGCCAGTGCAAGGACACCAAGGTGCTGAGAGGATGGAATGTGTGTGTGAGGAGGAAAGGCTGCGGGACCTGGGGCTGTTCAGCCTGGAGAAGGCTGAGAGGGGAATCTCATCACCACTCAGAACTCAGGAGGGTGTCAGGAGGATGGGGCCTGTAGCTCCCAGTGACAGGACAAGGGGTGATGGGTATCAGCTGGAACACAAACAGTTCCACTGGAACACAAGGAGCAACTCCTTTGGTGCTGAGGTGAGGGAGCCCTGGCTCAGGCTGCCCAGGGAGGGTGTGGAGGCTCCTTTTCAGGAGGTTTCCAAACCCACCTGGACACGTTCCTGTGCCCCCTGAGCCAGGGGAAGGTGCTTGAGGAGGGGCTGGGGCTGGAGGAGCTCTGCAGTGCCCTTCCCAGCCCCAGCACGCTGGGATTCTGGGAAGTTGCTTGAGCACAGTGGCTGTTTCCCCCTCTCCCAGTTCTTTGCTTCCCCAGTTCAGTTTTATGCCCTGAAGCCTGAGCACGGATTCCTGCACAGGTCTGAGGCCACTTCTCCTTCTGTTCACAGTCCAAGCTGGGAGATCAACCTTCTCTTGCAGCCTTGGTGGGCCGGATCATCGCCATGGCAGACGTCAACCGGGACGGGAAAGTGTCTTTAGCAGAGGCCAAATCCATCTGGGCGCTCCTGCAGCTCAACGAGTTTCTCCTCATGCTGTCCTTGCACGAGAAAGAGCACACGTCCAAGCTGCTGGGGCACTGCGGGGACCTCTACGTCACCGAGAAGATCCCTCACACCTCCCTGTACGGGGTGGACGTTCCCCCTTTCCTGCAGTCGCTGTTGCCTTCGGTCGTTCACCAAATCATCCACCAGTGGTTCGCACCGGCCTGGCCGCGGCGCGCCAAGATCGCCATCGGGTTGTTGGAGCTGGTGGAGGAAATCTTCCACGGCACCTACGGCAGCTTCTACATCTGCGACGCCAGCCCCAACAACGTGGGCTACAACGACAAGTACGACTTCAAAATGCTCAACCTGAGGAAGGTGGCGACGGAGACGACGGTCAGAGGCTTCCTCAAAGGCCGCCGCTGCGAGCGTAACGTGGACTGCACGTACGGCGAGGATTGCACGGCCACGTGTGACAAGCTGCTGAAGCAATGTAAGAGCGAGATGGTGCAGCCCAACCTGGCCAAGGCCTGCAGGCTGCTGCAGGATTACCTGCTGTACGGGGCGCCGCTGGAGCTCAAGGAAGAGCTGCAGAAACAGCTCCGAACTTGTATGACCCTCAGCGGCCTGGCCAGCCAGATGGAAGTCCATCACTCCCTCGTGCTTAACAACCTCAAGACCTTGCTGTGGAAGAAGATTTCAAACACCAAATATTCCTAACAGGGGTGAAGCACGGCCCTGGGGTTTAGAGTCTGCAAGCCTGGAGGGAAGGCTGAGGGTTGAAAGCCCGTTTTTCCATCTTTTTTCCCCTCCCCACAGGAAAAAACATACCCTGCACAGAGAGCTCGACACAGCTGCAGCCCCTTCTCCTTCATGGAAAACCAACAAGCATCGTGACTCCCAGTGCCCAGGAGGATCGTGGCTGTGGCTGGCAGGAGCGTGGTGTGAGGTGGGCCGGGGGACGTGCAGCACAGGGGCGCAGTGAGGGAGTGAAGCCCGGCTGCATGGACACCTCTGGGTGTTCCTTGATGAACAGGAAGGCAGTGCTGGGAGATAACGAGTGAGTCATTCATGCTGTACCTTGTCACATCTTCTTTTGATGAACGTCTCTGATGTAAATAAACAGCTTTTACGTGAATCACGTCAGAACCTCAATAGCGAAGCAGCAGCCTGGTAACTCCCAGCTTGTGCTCTAAGGAGGAAAAGGTAGATTTCCCCATTCAGAAGCCTCTCCTGAAGCAGCTGAGTCACTCACTGTCAGACCCAGCTGCAGCTCAGGAAGCAGATAAGCTGCTTTCTCCCCAGCAGACAACCCTGGTCACTCGTTCACTCTGTTTTTAAGTGCCTGACCCCAGCTTCTGCCCAAAACGGGCCTCACTGGCTGCTCTCTCTCCTGGCAGCATCCCAGGCCAAAAGCAGCTTTAGGGCAAAGGGTTAAAAGGGAACAATCCTCAGNCAGCCTGGAGAAGGCTGAGAGGGGAATCTCATCACCACTCAGAACTCAGGAGGGTGTCAGGAGGATGGGGCCTGTAGCTCCCAGTGACAGGACAAGGGGTGATGGGTATCAGCTGGAACACAAACAGTTCCACTGGAACACAAGGAGCAACTCCTTTGGTGCTGAGGTGAGGGAGCCCTGGCTCAGGCTGCCCAGGGAGGGTGTGGAGGCTCCTTTTCAGGAGGTTTCCAAACCCACCTGGACACGTTCCTGTGCCCCCTGAGCCAGGGGAAGGTGCTTGAGGAGGGGCTGGGGCTGGAGGAGCTCTGCAGTGCCCTTCCCAGCCCCAGCACGCTGGGATTCTGGGAAGTTGCTTGAGCACAGTGGCTGTTTCCCCCTCTCCCAGTTCTTTGCTTCCCCAGTTCAGTTTTATGCCCTGAAGCCTGGCACAGATTCCTGCACAGGTCTGAGGCTTCTCCTTCTCTTCACAGTCCAAGCTGGGAGATCAACCTTCTCTTGCAGCCTTGGTGGGCCGGATCATCGCCATGGCAGACGTCAACCGGGACGGGAAAGTGTCTTTAGCAGAGGCCAAATCCATCTGGGCGCTCCTGCAGCTCAACGAGTTTCTCCTCATGCTGTCCTTGCACGAGAAAGAGCACACGTCCAAGCTGCTGGGGCACTGCGGGGACCTCTACGTCACCGAGAAGATCCCTCACACCTCCCTGTACGGGGTGGACGTTCCCCCTTTCCTGCAGTCGCTGTTGCCTTCGGTCGTTCACCAAATCATCCACCAGTGGTTCGCACCGGCCTGGCCGCGGCGCGCCAAGATCGCCATCGGGTTGTTGGAGCTGGTGGAGGAAATCTTCCACGGCACCTACGGCAGCTTCTACATCTGCGACGCCAGCCCCAACAACGTGGGCTACAACGACAAGTACGACTTCAAAATGCTCAACCTGAGGAAGGTGGCGACGGAGACGACGGTCAGAGGCTTCCTCAAAGGCCGCCGCTGCGAGCGTAACGTGGACTGCACGTACGGCGAGGATTGCACGGCCACGTGTGACAAGCTGCTGAAGCAATGTAAGAGCGAGATGGTGCAGCCCAACCTGGCCAAGGCCTGCAGGCTGCTGCAGGATTACCTGCTGTACGGGGCGCCGCTGGAGCTCAAGGAAGAGCTGCAGAAACAGCTCCGAACTTGTATGACCCTCAGCGGCCTGGCCAGCCAGATGGAAGTCCATCACTCCCTCGTGCTTAACAACCTCAAGACCTTGCTGTGGAAGAAGATTTCAAACACCAAATATTCCTAACAGGGGTGAAGCACGGCCCTGGGGTTTAGAGTCTGCAAGCCTGGAGGGAAGGCTGAGGGTTGAAAGCCCGTTTTTCCATCTTTTTTCCCCCTCCCCACAGGAAAAAACATACCCTGCACAGAGAGCTCGACACAGCTGCAGCCCCTTCTCCTTCATGGAAAACCAACAAGCATCGTGACTCCCAGTGCCCAGGAGGATCGTGGCTGTGGCTGGCAGGAGCGTGGTGTGAGGTGGGCCGGGGGACGTGCAGCACAGGGGCGCAGTGAGGGAGTGAAGCCCGGCTGCATGGACACCTCTGGGTGTTCCTTGATGAACAGGAAGGCAGTGCTGGGAGATAACGAGTGAGTCATTCATGCTGTACCTTGTCACATCTTCTTTTGATGAACGTCTCTGATGTAAATAAACAGCTTTTACGTGAATCACGTCAGAACCTCAATAGCGAAGCAGCAGCCTGGTAACTCCCAGCTTGTGCTCTAAGGAGGAAAAGGTAGATTTCCCCATTCAGAAGCCTCTCCTGAAGCAGCTGAGTCACTCACTGTCAGACCCAGCTGCAGCTCAGGAAGCAGATAAGCTGCTTTCTCCCCAGCAGACAACCCTGGTCACTCGTTCACTCTGTTTTTAAGTGCCTGACCCCAGCTCCTGCCCAAAACGGGCCTCACTGGCTGCTCTCTCTCCTGGCAGCATCCCAGGCCAAAAGCAGCTTTAGGGCAAAGGGTTAAAAGGGAACAATCCTCAGTAGTTCCACAACTCTACAACACCCAGCACAGGGATAAACCAGCCTCTCACTTCACTTCTCCCAAAAGCAAGGCAGGCTCGTGCTGCAGAGGTTAGAGATGAACACCAGAGTCACGCAGCGCCTCTCGTGATTGAAATGACTTCCCTGACATTTGTCTGGCTGTGTAAACACCACCAGGTCTCTATCTATAGTCTGCTTCATTTAAATACTTGATTATAGCAACCTTTTTCAACTAGAAGAGGTGGAGTTATAAACCACCCTGTCCCCAGGACAATGCCATCCCTGCTGAGGGACTGGACAGCAGGGCTCTTGCCAGCAGCTGCTTAGCTGAGGTGCAATCACCAAGGGATCCATCTGAGAGTATATAGAGCCTGTGAATGCAATCAGCAGTGTCAGGGCTGAGAGTTTATGAGCCCTTTGGAGGAGAGGCACCAGTTATTTCCTTCTAGTAGATCTATAGGATTGTCATTACTCCTCACTATAATTTACGGAGGAAACGTTTCAGTGTGTAGAGTGACGCCGCTCACTTCCCACCCAGGAGCTGGCTTCACAGTACAGCTCATCTGTGGAAGGGTTCAGTGTCTGTAAGGTTCCTCAGCCCCTCAGGGCCCCACCTGCTGGGGCTGCACAGGAGCAGTTTCATGGAGGACAGGGGCTGGGGTTTGGTAGAGGCTCCTCCTCTCTTGTCCTGCATTCCCATGGCAACCAGCTCCACTGGGGAATTAATTCTCTATTAGAGAAAGGAACCTGACAACCATGTCACATCCTCTCCCTAGACTGCCAGGAAAGCCATTTTTCACCCTCCCCTCTGTTGGAAACCTACTAGCAATTAAAGTGGCATCCCCACCATGCTTCACCCCCACTGCTCCCTTCCCCAAAAGCAGATAAGGCAGGAGGTCAGCCCCTGAAGAGGACAACCACCACGTTCCTTGCTTATCCACCCAATCTCAGCTATCAGAATCTCTTTAAAGCATTTATTTTTCTCAGGGAGGAAGAACCCTCAGATGCTACAGAAGCAAGGCAGCTTTAGTCCAATCCAGCCCTTCTGCCATGGACTGGTCTCCATCCACCCCCCCAGCCACCTCTCCCAGGGTTGCTCACCCCCACAGCACCAGGTTTTGTTCATCACCAATAAGGACAAACATTTTTTCAGACACGTGCTTGTGGTTTTACAAGCGACACTGCAACATGGGAGAAAAATGACTAAAGCAAAGCTGTTTTACACTCAGAGCTTCTCTTCTCCAGATTTCCCATGTTAGCTGGAGAAAAAGAGGCAAAGGCAGAACGCTGCAAGGCTTGACAATGTGATCTTGCCAGATGCTGCAGTTTTAGCAGCACAGGTTTGTGTCACAAGGGTTTGGAGGTAAGCAGCAAGGCTTCTTCCTTTCATTGTTGGAAGGAAATGCAACATCCTCATTCTCACCTTCACAGATAAGTCTGAAATCCTAGAATGGTTAAAAAAAACAACACTACTTGAGGTGCTACACATGCAGCAGCAGAATCATTCCAGACTTACTGTAGGTGGCATCTTTATTTAGCTTAAAATCCTTTACCATCTAGAGAAAATGGATTGAAGCACCAGAATATGGCTGTGATATGAGCAGAGAGGACAGGGCAAGACTGCAGCCCCAACAGCTGCTCAACACAGCCCAGCAAAAGCAGAAAGGACAACACTTGGAGCAGGACAGCTCTGGTTGTCATTAATCAGGCATCTGAGGACACCATGAGCAGGGCAGCTCTGATGGGAGCACAGAGGTTGCAGCAAGTGCTCAGAAGTGCCAGCAGCGTGGTGTTCCCTCTGCTTGGCTCTCGAGATGCTTCAGGCCACGGGTGAGGAAGGATGGAAGGTTTGGGACTGCACAGACTCTTCAGACGCAGATGTTGCCAACCATGTCGTTTGCTAGAAATTCTAAAGGCCAAAGCATCATCTGCAAAAGTAAAGAAAGGCCCAGGATGTCAGACAAGTACAGCCAGTTAGCAACAAAATGTCAATGCACTGCTCCTCGCTGGGACAGAGAGCTGCTCTTCATGTCAAAGGCAACGTTTTCTGGCTGACTGAAGAATCCTGTCAGGTTTGTGTCACCACACTGCCCAAAGATTTTTCACATCCCAGGGGATTAAAAAGACTCCATACAATGAAAACAAACTTTAGAGCAGTCATTAGCTGGGCTTGGTTGTGATGGTTTCCAGGGAAACTTGACAGAACTACAGGGAACAGTTGAAGTTTCTGTGCTGCCACAGTGGAAGCCAAGTGCCTGCAAACTCGTGTGGCTCAGGACCCAGAGCCATGGCAGAAAGCAGACAGCACTGATAAATGAGACTGATTTAGGAGAGATGCTTTGGATCAGAAAGGGCTTGGAAAAAAATATCTTCTGGCTGGGCAGGCTCTGATGAGTCCAGAAAGAGGGAATGTAACAGCAGGGTGGCTGGAGCCTGCTCTTGGTTACACTTTCATTCCTAAGCTCCCTAAAATTCAAAGGGGAGTTTGCCAGCCTCAGTGCAGAGGCACAAAAGCTGAGCTTATTCCAGCATTCAAAGCCATGACATAACATGCAGAAAGACTTTGAATTTAATCTCAAACCTGCTTGAATACAAACCATTCATCTTTTCCACAGCTGAGAGCCAGGCAGTTCTCTCACTACAGCAATACTCACAGCCTGAGACTGCTGCTCTGCCTTGGCAAGGTGGTTAACAGCAAACTCTGGTAGGAGGCCTCATACAGCCAAGTTCCAAAGAGCCTCATCGGGCACTCCCCACCCCAGGACCTTTGATGTGAATAAGGGATGGTGAAAAAACCCAAAAGATCCATTTCAGGGTTAAAAGAAGTCAAGAAACCTAAACAAAAGGGTGAGATCTAAAGGCATGGCTCTTTGCATGACCATATCCCCCACCAGCTCATTAGCATTCCTTCCCAAAGCCACTGCTGGTAGGCACTGACTTTTCCCAATTAAATGGCTCATTTTGCAGGCAGCAGCTACTGCCTTGGTGAAGGGCACCTTTGCCCCTCCTAATGCCCATTTAATGAGGACATTTTCCACCATTTAGCACTGCCAGGTTTTGTCAAGCCCTTAAGTCACTGCCAAAGCCTCTAAGAGTTCCACGGTAAGAGCTGTGTGTTGCCAGAGCTGCTTCTCTCACAGCTTCTTTTAGTAACAGCAGCACAGCAGAGGCTCCTGCATAGCCCAGAAAGGACAGTGGCACCGAACTGTGGGGCTGTCACTATCCGTGCTCCCCAGCCTCACAAGCTCATTTCCTTTGCCAGCACATGAACACAGCAGGAACCAACCAGAACATCACATTTGTGCTCAAATGGCTTTTTGTCTGCTGTGCTACCAGCTAAAACAGGATACACAGTGAAGCCAGATCTGTCTTGGGACACAGGGCAAAACACCCCTCTGCTGCACTGAAGGAAATGCTTGGGAAGACTTTAAAAAGGCTTCAGGTTTTATCAGAGATCTTTTTGCTGGGATGACTAAATCATTACCTTTACCTTTTTTCTTCCTGATGCTGAAGACACAACGACAGCACCTTGCACAGCCAGGACAAGCATCTTTCAGTGGTGGTGTGTGTCAGGCTGCAGTGCTACCAGGTCTGTTCTGAGAACCTCAGGCACTTTAATACATGAAAAGCCTAAGCTCTCAACAAAAGTGTCTTGTTCTGATCAACAGCTGCTCCTGCACTTCACCTGAAGGAGAGGTTTGTAGGAGAAAAAAAAAAAGATGAAGCAGCACTGAATTTGAAGTTCTTTCTGCAAGTCTGCACTAGAAGCATTTTTATGCATTTAATTTGTGTCTCTTAAGTCAAAAGAACAAGATGTACAGTCCCAAGGAAGGGCTTCCAACCCAGACACTGCTGGGAACACACTGAGAACTGATGCAATACCCACCTTCAACACCTTGAAGCAAACTCCAGAACTCAAGTCCCATTCTCAAAATTAACTGTAAGAAGGAAAAACATCTTCAGTTTGGGTTGTGTTTTTTTTCCCTTTGTAGGAGGAGTGTTGGGTTGGGTTTTTATGTGTGTGGTTTGTTGCCCTTCCCACAAGGCAGCACGAGCACAAAGCTGCACTGCAGAAGATTGCTGACTGCACCTTCTGGTCAAACTGACTCACTGCCCTTGGACCTCGGTGTTGGCCGAGTTTTATGAACACTAGGCAGGGTGCAATTTTCTCCACATGCTCAATCCACACCCAGCTGTTTCTAAATCACACCAAGATTTTGGAAACAACAAACTCAAGTGCCCCTTTCCCCATTCTCCTCCATTCCCAGGTGCAATTCTCCCTATCTACTTAATGCTAAACCCTGCAGAATTCAAGTGGTGCCCTCTCCCAGGCAGAAGCAGCAAGCAGGGGTGTCTTGCAGGTCATTAAGGATTGTTGGAGGGCAAAAATAGAATTCAACAATAGAGCTGGCACTTCTGTTTGTCCTTGGAAAAAAAACAACAGAAGGACCTTGCCCTGCTGCAGTTAAAATTGGCACCACATGAACTGCTTTTCAAAGGAGTTTTGCTCCATCTTCTGCTGATTCCTCTGGAGGAAAGAGGTAAACATGGAAACACCACCAAGCTGCTACAAGCTTCAGGCACAGGAAGCCACATCATCTGTGTCCCCTAGTGATACCAACATGCCAGAAAAGCAAATCTCTAAGGACTGTGACAATTAAAGAATACTGCAGTTTGCCTTTCCTCCAGAACAATAAAAGATGTGCCATGCAAGAAACCCAAAGGAGCTTTTAACACAGTGTTAGTAGAACATGGAAGTTTCACTTCTAAAGCCTAGCACAGAAAAGTCACTCACATGTGTGGGAAAAACATCCCAGGAAAAGCAAGAAATAATTGTCAGGTTGCTCATCCTTCCCGAGTGCTCACAGGTTTTAGAGCACTGGCAAAGACAAAGCCTGTTCCTTTCTGCCACCTAATGACACACACACGGCACTGCAGCCGTGCCTGCAACACGAGATGGGGCAGGGAGCTCAACCTACATCCACCTCTGCTCACCTCAGGTCCTTGAGAGCGCCTCCTGGCTCTGCCGTGTCACTGGCTTTCTCTGAAAAAGAAGTGGAAAATATATACGGTGTTATCTTTATGCTCAGTTTCTCAAAAGTGTCCTATTAACCATCCTATTTATAAACCATGTCAGGCTATCAATCACTCAGAGTGCCCACGGGTTGCAGAACAAACGAGCGTAGAACATAGCCTGTCCCTCTCTGCCACCTAATGACACAAAGGTGCCACAGCAGCCACCTCTGCAACGCCTGTGGCAGCTTAGAAATCCCCTCCCCCAGACCCACCACGACTGAAACACATTACAAGTCTCTTTAAAAAGATCCCATCACCTACTCAGAAAGGGACAGGACAAAGGTATTCGGTGCGTTGTGTCGATAGTAAATGCGACACGCGGCTCAGCCAGACGGCTGAAGGTCACCTGGGCAGCCTTTGTGTTAGCACCACTTACTCGTGGCAATCACGCACTGTTTTTCACCTCCCCCTCTACCTTCTGCTACAGGGTGAGGGAAGAAATCAGAAAGGGAGAAGTTAGAAGAAGAAAGGGGAACGCGGTGAAGAACAGGCCAGCGACTGCACGGCAGCCCTTGTGGGACTGCACCAACTCACGGCACGACTAGAGGATTAAAACATTAAACAAACCCAAACCCCGTACAAATGCCCAGAAAGCCGAGCGAGGGACCGGAGCCCGACGCTCCCCAGCGTTACCTCAACCTCCCGCACAGGCGGCGGGGTGCAACCGGCCTCCGCCGCCGCACGGGCCGCCCTGGACGAGCTTCGCGGCGACATGGCCCGGGATGGAGCGCCCGGGGACAGCGGCCAGCGCGGCCCTGCCCTGCGGGACCGGCCTCACCCCGCGGGCACCGGCACAAGCCGCCTCCCCCCACAGCCCTCAGGCGGCTGCGGCCTCGCCCGCACGGACAGCGCCGAGGGGGAGCCCAGACGCTCCGCTCGCTGCCCTGGGGGGCAGAGGAGGGGCCCGGGGGCCGTGAGGGGCCATGAAGAGCCGTGAGGGGCCATGAGGAGCCATGAGGAGCCGTGAGGGGCCTCTCGCCGCGTCCCGCCCGCCGCCTCCCGCCGAAAGGAGGAGGAGGAGCCCGCCTCCCCCTTATATAGGGCGCGCGGAGGAAGCGCCGCTCCGCACAGCGGGTCCGCCCACGGCAGCGCCCCCTGCTGGCCCGGAGGACACACATGTCCCCTGAGCCCTTCCCCGCGCTGACCTCCCCCCCCCCCCCCGGCTCGGCAGAGCCGCTCTCAGGCTTCCCCCCCTCCCCACACACAAACAGTGTTAGGGGTTGGTTTCCCTTCTCTCCCCTGCTCCCCGTGGCAAGCGGGAGGGGTTGGACCACAGGGGAAAAGCGAGGACCCTCCCATACCCCCTGCCCGCAATGCCCCAGGGTCCTCCCTTTAACCCCTTCAGCCCCCACCCACCCCCCTGACCATCAACCTTTGCCAAAGCCCAACCCTCACGTTCCCATTTCACAAGGGAAGAAAGAAATAAGGCTCACGGGGCCCTTTATTTGTCATATCAAGAAGAGGGGTGACATACAAGTGGTTTCATGTGAGGTGGTTTCAAGCTCAGGAGCAGGAAGGTCACAGGACACCGTCAGCTCCTTTTGACAAGGACAAGCAGAAGGATGGGAGCTGGGTCTGGCCAGGCTCCACCTCCCCTTGAATAGCTCTGGAGCATTTTGAAGTAGAGCCCCAGTGTAGCTGTGACCACTGTGGGAGCTCCGTGCAGCAGCAGCAGAGCTGGGAGCTCCCTTCCCAACCTAGTGCCACCAAACCTGGTGCCCAGGCTGCGAGGTCAGAGTGGGACGGGATGCCCATCACCGAGCCACTGGGCACAGCCGAGCCTGCCTCTGGAGGGGCTCTAATTGCCTTCTGCTTTCCTCTTCGGGTCACCAAAGAGCTCGTTCTGCTTCCTCTTGTCCTTGGCGCGGATGATGGTCATCCTGAAGAGCCTGCAGTAGAGCTCCACGGCGGTGGGGCTGTCGTCGTTGCCTGGGATAGGGTAGGTTATGAGGCAGGGGTTGCAGTTCGTGTCCACCACCCCCACCGTGGGGATGTTCATCTTGGCGGCATCCCGGATGGCCACGTGTGGCTCGAAGACGTTGTTGAGGCTGCTGAGGAAGATGAGGAGGTCGGGCAGGCGCACGCCGGTGCCGTAGTGGATGTGAGCGTTGGTGAGCAGCCCGCCCTGCCAGTAACGCGTGTGGGCGAACTCCCCGCACTCCCGCGCCGTGCTCTCAACCAAGTGGCTGAACTGGCGCTTGCGGCTCACAAACAAGATGATGCCCTTGCGGTAGGCAACGTGGGCAGTGAAGTTGAGAGCCAGCTGCAGGTGCTGCATTGTCTGATCCAGGTCGATGATGTCCTGCTCCAGACGGCAGCCGAAGATGTAGGGTTCCATGAATCTGTGGGGCAGAGGGAGGGAGGGGGGTGCAAGGGATATGGGGTGCTACAGCCATCGAGCGTTTCTGAACATTGAGGTGGCCCTCAAGGAAACCTTCCCACACCCCCAGCTCCCAGCCAACTGCAGAAACGTGCCCTGCAGACAACCCCTGTGCACGGCATCTGTCCCAGCTGGGTTCAAGAGGCTGTAGGTCCCACGTCCTGCTCCGTGCCCATGCCGACTGAGGTGTCAGCACTTTGTCCCAGCCAGAACTTACAGCACCACAGAACAGTGGGGGTTGGGGCTGGAGATCATCCAGCCCAGCTGGGTCACTCACCTATGCCTGCATCCCTTTTTGTGCCCCAGGTGTACCCGTGCATCAAAGAGATCCTTCAGGGAGAAAAGCTCCTTGACGTTGAAGAAATCCGGGTGGCTGAGCGGCTCGGACAGCAGCTTGTCATCCGCAGCTGAGAGAAGGGAAGAAAAAGAACCCACTGCTCCCTCGTGTCGCGTTTGCTGGGAGAAAGCTGAGCCTGGACAAAGGGCTCCGGTTGTTTGTGTGACCCCTTGACTGCAACAAGGGTCTGGCGATACCAGCAACCACACTGCTCATCGCCTGGCTCCCCTGATGCAGCAGCGCCAGGGGTGCGGGAGCCCAGCTCGGCGGATTTCCCCCTTGTCCCGGGGAAGGGGCTGCACTCACCGCGGGGCTGAGCCAAAGCCGGGGCCGGTAGGCTGCTGTAGAGCCTCGGGCGTGCCGCAGAGAGAGAAACAACGAGGGAAGGGGCTGTCACACAGGCGGGCACGGCCGGGCTGAGCACGACCCGCTCAGCTGCCCGCAGGAGCCGCGGCAGCGCCATGCTCCGAGCTCCGCGGCCGCAGGGAGCAGGGAGGAGGAGGAGGAGGAGGAGGAGGAGGAGCAGCAACAGCAGCAGCAGCAGCAGGGCGAAGGACGAGCAGCGCTTTCCGCTTCCTGCGCTGCCGCCCTGGCCGGGGCGGAGCCGCCCGCAGCGTCCCGGCGCCGGGTAACGCGCAGCCCCTCGCCCCGCCGCCCTTCGCCATGGCCGAGCCGCAGCCCGCGGGAGGCTCCCGCACCGGCGACTGGTACCGCACCGGCCCCGGCCTGCCCGCACGCTTCCAGCAGCCCTCCTGCTTCCGCGGCTACGGGTGAGCGCGGCCGCCGGGCCCCGGCCCCCACCTGGGCAGCCCCCGGTTCTATCGCTGCTTCTCTCCCCGTAGGAAGCCGGAGCCTCATCCCCGCTACCGGACCACGAACCAGACCTACGGCAGCAAAGCGCCCACGGTGCACGAGGTGCCGGTGGGTTGTGTATGTGTGTGTGAGTCTGTGTGTGTGTCTCTGTGTGTATGTGTCTCTGTGTGTATGTCTCTGTGTGTATGTCTCTGTGTGTGAGTCTGTGTGTATGTCTCTGTGTATGTGTCTCTGT
>WBNH01006375.1:0-40860 GCA_013401255.1 Urocolius indicus
TTGTCCTGTCACTAGATACAAAGTGATGCCCCAACCTTTATCATCAATAGCAATCTAAGATGTCATGTTGGATTTCACATAGATTTAGATTTTATGTATTTCATTATTATCTAACATAACTCTGTTTTAAAGTATGTACGAAATACTGTTTCTATAGGTGATAACAAGTGACCAAAAGCTTTGAGGTAACCCTTCTGAGCTGTAATATCAAATGTATTTGCCACATGGGAATAAGTCACTATTCAAAAGCAACATTTGATTGAAAAAGTGGGCAATGTACAGCTTAACACAATCTCCTCTAAAAAAAATAAAAAGTCATTTCTGGGCTACTCTATAAAGAAAACCAGTCATGGAAGTTTTTCCTGAAAGTCAGAGGACACATATACATAAGAGATTCTTAAACACTTGCTATGAGTTTAAAATCCATTTAGATCCACATGCTGTCTTAACACTTCTCATGCAGTGTTTGTGAATTTTAAAAACATCTCATTTTTTAAAGACACAGTCTTTCAAGGTAGAAGCAGATCAAAATATTTTCATGTCAAGAAATGAAAACCACCACAAAAAGAGCTAGACATAAAGCATCTGTAATTACAAGCAACTATTTCCACATTACAGATGAAGGAATCCCACAGAGACTTTTTTCATGATGGCAATAAGAGAATTTAGGAGTAAGGTTTATGCAGATGAAACTGTGGGCTCAAGATGGTGTCTGGCCTCTGCAACTACACAAATCACTTTTCAAGATGAAAACACTGTTTTTTTTCTGTTTAAGCATGGAACTTCTGTCTGAATAAGACTGTTGGACACATCACTAAATACTTTGTCTCAGTTTCTATATGCCTCTACCAGTTTCAGTAAACAATCATGTCAAACTTCACTAGCACGTTATCTAGAAATCTGCTGCTCCAATAGGACTCAGTTGAGTAGAATGGAAATTATTTTGGTATCACTGCAAATCCAGTGTTTTACTTTAGTTTTTCCCAGTCACTCTGTTCCACAGAGGATACCATCCCTGGACATGTGCATCACAAGGCTTCAGTGACACAGCCACTTGGGGGAACTAATTGTTCAGAAAACAGCTGAAGCGAGGTGATAAAAGCATTGGTCATAAGCTCATAAACTTTCAATAGCATTGTAAATATAAATTAGGTACTTTAGAAGGTGGAGATAAACAGAAGATTCAAAACAAAACATCATAATTGGAATTGTAAAAGTTATTTTCTGAGAGAAGTCTTTTTAAAAACATCTATCAAAAAAATCACATCAACCTGGGCAAAATCTTGATATGCCTAATGTAAGTGGTAATTAATAGACTTATTTTTTCCATAAGTGCAGGAAACAATAATGACCATGTCTGCTGTAAAAATTAAGGCATAATTCTTCAGAAACTATGAAGCACAAAAAGGTGAATTAGAACCATTTTTTAAAAATAAATCATTAAATATTTTCTGACTAGACTCTTGCTCTCTTTTCAAAACAAACTAAGAATAGAAACTATCTTAATCTTACTGAAAGTTTAACCTGCCTCCCTTCCACGGGACGGAAAACACATACATCTGATTGCACTAATTATGAGTTTTACTCACATTTTTCCCCCCAATACTTATGTACAAATAAAGAGCACAACAGAAGAGCAAAATTGTTATTCCTTTCATATAGCATAACTTTTTTTTTTTTTCCTGAAAATCTGAGCCTTCTTTCTGACGAGAATCTGTATGCAAGAGAAAGTAAACAATGAATTCACCACTTGGGCTCCACAAAGCAAATACCTTTTACTTGAGGCACTAAAAGTATCTGTACAGTGACTTCTGTAGTACAAATCTTCAAAGTGCTCCCTCGTTAAAGACGAAGAGAAAATCAGATGACTAAGTCTCGGCTTGGCCTATTTTGAGTCTTCCAAAAAGAACTATACGTGCGGTTTATCATTCCCCAAAGAAAGAGCTAGAATATATAATTAAATTTAGATGACAATTGAGAGAGTATTTTCTAAATTACTCAATTCTTTTGAAAAAAATATTTCTGTGATCTAACTTTTGAATGGGGAATCTCTATCCAGGGTTTTTGTTTGCTCTAGCTGTCCCCCCTTTTCTTTATTCATGACACAAATTTCTTCAGAAAAGGACTCTATAACTCTGGCTGAGGTATGCAAAACGTTGCCAACTGTAGTCAATGCCACTAAAGATTAAAACAAAAATAAAGATTAGAAGACCTCCACAGTACTTCAAACAGACCTGTATAATTTTTTCAAAGGCAAGCACAGCCCTGTACATTGTAGGAAAACTAAAGCATCTTGAGAAAGACTATGGTCCTGGCTAGAAAGACTGTAGTTTTCAGAACATGTGATATTATCACCTGCTGCTGAACCTGAATATAGCTAGGCCTTCCTGGCAATAGGAAGCAGCAGAAAACAATTTAAATTACAGTATCTGAATGTATTTCCTCCCCCTGTGCATAATTACAATGACTTGCAACGTTTATTGGCATTGCTAAGCTTGCCCACGCTAGCCACTGCATTATTTAAACGCAGCACCAGTCCTCAAAAGGAGAGACTGGATGTACTGTAAGGGAACCGATTGCATTCACTGCTGATAAGGGACAATGTATTAGCAACCGCTTGCAATGGGTGCCCAGGCAGGAGGGCATTAAAGCGGGAACGCAGCCGAGAGGAAGGCAGGCCAAAGCTGACAGCCCCGGCTCAGCACTCCCAGCGGCCCCGGCAGCGCGGGCGGCCAGCAGGGGGCGCCGCGCCCCACCGCGCCGGCTGGGCCGCATCGGCTGTCCCTGTCCCTGTCCCTGCTGCCGGTGCCAGCTCGGTGCAGAGCAGCCACTCCCATCCCACCTTTGCAAACTTCCCACTCAATGCCAGGTTTCGTGTAGCTTGAGAACGTCTTGAAGCAAAGCAGCTGAGCCTTCCTGTTATAAGGAATTACTTCTACCAAACTATGCCGTAACTGCAGTACTGTTTTTGTGTGAAAGACTTCTTAAAACACACCTTCACTCACTTCGTGTTAATCTAATGTAAAAGATAACACATCCATATTACTAAAACCATCAGTATTTATAACATGTTCTCCTTTTGGTCGACAAGTGAAAACAATGCCCTGATACCAACACATTTTCCCATCCATAGCCATACCTTGGAATCCTTGTCAAACTCTGTTGCTTTCATCATTGCTCAGGTTCATCACACAAACCATCTGCATAAATAAAGATGTAAGCATCTGCTGTATGGCACATGGTCTCAGGGGCAGATGTTTTTATCCTTGCATTCATGTCACTGGCTTGGATACGTTATTTGAACAGATGTACACAATCTGAAAGTGTTGTGTCCCACAGTGAAATGTCTCCAACTGCTCTCTATCAAAGTACATAAATGCTATTTGCACCTGCATTTATGTTAATGATATAAAGGCAGCAGGGGTTCCAGCAAAGTGAGAGTTGATGCTAAGAAACACATTTACATGGCTAATTGAAGTCTGAGAACTCCCAGCACCAAATGATCACACTATCATGGATACAAAATGTACTAAACTATACAATGACTTTTCAAAAAACTACGTTATTATGGAAAAAATAGATTATATGTACTCCAAGAGCAAAACTATGATTTCAGTGTGGGATATACTTTTCCATTGTAAGTTTAAAAAGGACAAAAATAGTATTAAATAATTTCCTAAACCACGACAGCCTTCTATTTTGCATAGTAATTGTACAAGAGACACAACTCTTTCAAGTCAGAGTCACCTAACAAAAACGTTTTATAAATCTGACAATACCAAGTGTATTACAGTTCTCTTATAAATCTGACAATACCAAGTGTATTACAGTTCTCTAAGACACACTGGGATTTTAAGTTATTATGAAGCAGTATAAAAACACCCAGCACTTGCTCAACAGCAAATATTAACATAAGTGTGAATGACAGAATATGATGCTTCAATGATAATTTCATAACTCCTAGAAAAAACCTCAAATCTTGGAAGTTAAATATTTATAGTTATTTGGAAAAGTGCATCTGTTTGAACATGGTGTCACTATTGCTTACTATATAAATGATAATCACCTTATAATTTAAATTGAGAGTAATGCAGATGCCTCCAAGAAGTATATATTAAATTACAGAACTCCTGCTATTATATGACAAACTGTTGCAGTGAAGGGTTTATGTTGTCACTCAAAGAACTTGCAATAACCATTACTTCTCATACTAACTGAAAAATAACAAGCACTTTCAAGGTATAGAAAGAGTGACAAAAATGCTACACTTAATGTAACTAGTGGATAGGTGGGTTCTACTTTCAATATAATTTATTTTCAAACCTTTTATTTGTTAGAAATGTACCAATGTTATAGTTGTACAGAAGTCAATATCAATTGCTGATAGGCTTAACATTTTCAAGGCACCATAACACACCTGAGAAACAAAAGTGATGCTTGGACAAAAGGACAAAAAAGAGTAGCAATTACAGAATTAAAAATATATCCACACAAACCCTCACTTTCCAAGTTTACAACATGGCTGTAACAATTCACCTGGGTTGCAAGTTGATAACAGAATACTGAATAAAATGTGGTTTTTTCTTTAGAAAAAAAAAAGGCTTAAAAAAAAGTCTCAAAGCCAATGATTCATCAGTTTCAAGTTTGCAAACAGCTTCACAGTGTATATTCTCCTCCTGATATTCAGAAGTGGCTTTGATATAAAGATAACACATTCGTCTATAACAGTGGTCAAATTCCTATTAATTAAAGTAAAAATTAAACTAAGGCTTTTAAGTATTACATAAGGACATAGAGTCCACTGCAGCGTGGCTAGCTTTACAGAACAGCAAGTACTATCTCCCTTGAAAGAACAGTCCCATTAGACAGAGAACTCATCAAGTAAGATCAATTTGCATGCCATTCTTCTGGAATAGCTTCCTTAGAATTATTACAGTATCATAAAAATACTCAGTCTTCACAAAACAGGTAAAGTATAAACTCACATGACATTAAAAGCTCAAGGCTTCAAGCTAAGTAATATATAGTGCTTCTTTTAATTAACATAAGTACTAACAATGGAACCTCAACTGACAATCTCCATGGTTCTGAAAGGTCCATTAGAGCTTAAGTCACATCCATCAAACATTCACTCACACTTAAGAAGTGTAATTAAAAATGACATTTAAGTTAAAAATCATACTTAAACATTAGCATTGTGACACAGATCAAAAGGGAAAGGAAATTAAAGTCATGGCTACACACTTAAAGGCTTGGGAACACACAGTTGCTGCACAAATAGCCATACTAATAATGAAGGGAAAAATTCAAGATGCTAACTACCAAAAACTAAATCAACAGAAGAATGAACTTTTGAAGAGATAAAACATAGAAGAAACATGGTGAAAGCCACAAATGTTAGTAAGCATAGGAATGCTTGAGAAAAGGCATTAAAAAGGCACTTAAAATCTAAAAATCTGTTTCATATTTAGAAAATAATTATCTTATTTGTGCTATAGTCTTGTAGTATAATCGATTTTACCCCCAATTATATGACAGTCAATTATGACAATGATTTTCAAATACATGAGGATAAAAAATTATAACAAACTCTGAACAGTTATTTCTGCTGAATCAAACAAGCAACAGATTTATACATTTCAACTATAGGTGGTAACAGTAATCAGCAATGTACTAAAAAAACCAATCTTAGCTACTTCAATTATTTAATGTGATAAATACTACAGTGTAATGGCTTTAAAAAAATAAACAAAACAAACAACCTCCCCCCTCAACAATTTAGGATATAATAGTAGACACAAGTTATACAGTAATTTATGAATAATGATGATATCCTTCCACACTTTGAATCACAAGCATCTAATTTTAAAAAAAAACCAAAACAATATAGAAAGTATACTATACCTGCAGAAAGTGCTAAAGGGTTCTGCATTATGCCTTTCAATATTCCTGGAAAGAAGAAATATAGATACTTAGAAATTCTGATAATTTTTAATGAGTTTAAAAAGAAAAAAGAAAATGGCCATAGTTTTCTGAAATTCTATTTCAGAATGGATCCCAGTATGCCCACATCTCATGCCAAACATCATCAGAATTTTAAACCAAGCGTGTCTCTGGATCACACATACCCTTACATGCACTCTTCATATTTCAACTCTAGGTACAATTAGCTTGAGCTTCCTGTAATTGAAAACTTTCAGGACATGTCATGACTCCCAATGTGAAGAAATTATTCCATTCTAAAGAATCCATAGACAATGTAGGGTTGAGCAATCATTTCCCTTCAAACAGCTGACTGCATGACTCCCGTACAATTGACTGACAAGCAGAATCTTGCATGGATGCCAATATTGGCTTGCACTTTGGAGGCACAAATTAAACTGTCACCTCTCCTGAATTTGACATTGCTACTCAAAATTGATCCATAATATTTGCCATAAAATAGCATTACATCAAGTAGCCACTCTGTAACTCAAGATTTAGCTATTTCTTTCTACTGCTGTCAAGTGTGTTCCTTAAACTTTGGTCAAGTGTGATTCAACAGTCAAGTAAGAAAGACATAGCAAAATATCAAGACATTATAAAACCCTGTTATTATCCACTTAGATTTGCTTTCATCATAAGAAAAGCTTCATGCAGCTTTGGGAACGGCTGCACAATCGTTTGGTTCAGCTGAACACACTTTGTGCTGATATATGCTAAAAGTTACACAGGGTATAGAACTGTTGTGCTTATGATGCAGTTGAAGGCTTTGAGAAGGTAACAGACAAGTTTGTTGACAACACAGATGAAACTCCAGCTACTTGGGGGTTTACTTGGATCTAGACTTTCCTACTAGTGCATATCTACAGAGCAGAGCCAGCTGTACAGATCTGAAGTTCGATTACTTTCCTGGGCAACTTAACAGCCAGTAGAAACTGACATAAAGAACAATCCAGACATGCATTCAAGAGTCCTCTTCTATGCAAATCAAGTACCAAAAGATTGGGGTTAGGTAAATGCAAAAAATACTTAGGACAAATTCACCAAACATAAAAAAGAAGTCTATGTTTCTTTACTGTCATGCAATTAACCTTCAAAAAGCAGCAGATAGGTTCCAGTAAGGAGAGGGTTCTGCGGGCAGTGGTAAAATATAAAAGAGGTAAAACCAACTCCATTTCCAGGTAGCTCAATGGTAAAGCATTACAAAAAAATGAGTGTGTCTGCTGTGAGGAGATCTCTCACACAGCAAACAGGGGAATCTCTTTGGTACCTGTATCTTCTGTGCTGGGCCATATGTAATAAGAAGCTGCTGTATGTCAAGCAGCACCTCCTGGCACAGATCTGCCAAGGCTGTCACAGCAGACCCCGGCTGCCTCCAGAAGCCTCTGTCCGTGGTACCACGGCAGCCAACCTCGGGTCTCTCAGGCCCAGCACACAAACACATGGCATCTCATCTATATGTATAGCTTCACATCATGGTAACATATAGACAACTCCCTCTTAAACCACCAGAATGAAACAGACTTCATTGATGTAATTTTGGAAGGGCAAAACAACCAGTGTGGATATTCAACTTGTCACTCACACTGTAACATCCTTCAGGACCATATTGCTCAACAAGATCTGTTTACAGAAAGAAAGTTAGGACTTCCAGCACTTGAAAACATACTGAAGTAGTTACAGCAACACATATTCTTGTAAAAAAACAGTGTAAGAAATGATGTTCAAATAAGGGTTTTGAAAAGTGTTATTTCTGAAGTCACACTTTTATAGGTTTTCATGATCCCTTCTGGTAGAGAGCATTAAATCATTTTAAAGCGTGCCCTACTTATGGTTACTACTTCCTCTTAGAATTATAACAAGCAAGCCAGACTTCAGGATGTAGAACAATAATTCTTAGAATACCATGTGGAAACACAGACTCCACATCATCTTCCAAGCATTCACAAACCCTAAGACTAGGACAGAAAATTGGACTCTACAAATCCAAATATTTTGTACAGATATCTCTGATCTGAATTCAATCATAACTCCAGTAAGACAATGATCTTGATCTAGACAATTCAGCACTTATTTTTGCAGATATTTAATCCAGTAACTTTCCTTTTTGAAAAAAAAAAAAAAAAAACCTGAACAGCTCAAGATTTTGAATTCGGGGCAAGTTACTTCTTAACAGTCCTGCTTGCATTTTACACTATTTTTAAATTTATCAACAATGATACTGTGCTAGTCTTGGAACCAGTCCCATCACAACTTTACTTCTCACATTCCTTTCTCACTGACAGTTTCTGACTTCTTTGAGCCAACTTTTTATATGTTTATATGATACTTAACATCTACATATATTTATGTTGAGAGCATGCATCAAACTGCAGCCTTATCAAAAAGACCTGAAACTCTGAATCAATGCACAGTACAGAAGCCAAAGGATATTAACATCTATTATCTTCCTTATGAGGAAATGCTGCAGGAACTGGGGCTGTTTAGTCTAAAGAAAAGGAGACTGAGGAGGGATCTTATTAATATTTACAAATATCTAAATGGTGGGTGTCAAGGCATCCCTTTTTTTCTATTGTAGGACAAGGGGTAATGGGATGAAGCTGGAACACAAAAAGTTCCATTTAAACATAAGAAAAAAAAAAAACTCTTTTAATGTGAGGGTGAGGGAGCCCTGGCACAGGCTGCCCAGGGAGGGTGTGGAGTGTCCTTCTCTGGAGGTTTTCAAGACCTGCCTGGACACGTTCCTGTGTGACCTGATCTAGGTGGACCTGCTTCTGCAGGGGAGTTGGACTAGATGAGTTCTAAAGGTCCCTTCCAACCCCTACCATTCTGTGATTCCATGATCTATACAGCTGTCCATACCTGCTCTGAGCAGAATTGATTGGGCTTTTTTCATTTGACTATAAATCTTGCTTGTCATGACTACTTCCCACAAAAAAACATGTTGATGTTAAAAAAAAAAGAGTCAACCTTTGAAATAAAATTATTAACCAAATTTTGTACCTATGTTACACTCTTGAGTCCAGAACAAATTTTAGGTTGAACACCACCAGTAATCCAGGTTGTCACATTGTTTTTACTCAATACTGAGGAGGCAAATATTCTTACAGTATGCCTTAGTTATATTCAAATCCAATACTGGTTCTTTCCAAATACTGAAGATGATAGAAATAATCAATCTGGCATTATAATAAAATTTCCTTCACCTGAGAGTCTATCCTAATGTTAAAACTTAAAAAAATCTATAGCTGGTTTGCTCTGTTTGTAAATCTATCCATAGGATAGTAAATAAAATAACTCAAGTTGCAGTACTCCAGAACTCAAATCTGAAATCTGCTGCTGACTACTCAGAGATGAAAAGAAATCTATTACAAGAATGTGAAGTGAAATAGAGTTGAAGGTGGACAGAATTAAAAAGCAAAATTTACTTTAATGCCACAAAATAAGGTCTATCATGTTCATACTACTTTTATGTTAGTACGGAATGAAAGAATTAATTTTCAACCAGAAAAAGCAAAAATATCAAATAAACTGGGAAAAAAAACCTACACCATAAATCGGTCTTCAACAATCAAAGGCAGTAGAGTTTGTACATGTAACAATTTAAAAGCAATTTTCACAGAAAGATACCCACAGGTCTTTTATATAAAATTGGTGTTATGATAGACAGACTGAATCTGAGTATCAGGTGAACTCAATTAACCTAATTTGATGCTTGTGCAGACTAAGACATTTATTTTAGATGTAACACAAAATCTTTTAGGATACTCCACAGGAAATGATAAATAGGCTGCAAAGGTTATGACATTAATTTTACTGTCATTCTCATTTTAAGCAGGCATCAAAACTAAAAATCTCATCCTCTGGGAAGGAAGAACTATCTGAAAGTAATTATAGTACTCATTATCATAACAGTATTAAACTAAACCACTATGACCCCAACTGAATTTATTTTTTTACCATTTGTTAAACGAACAAAGCTTCTCATTGACAACTGCACCTTCTAATGCGACGAGCATGAGTTCAGGTACTCGAAGAAAGCATTAAATCAAATCTTGTCATTTCATATTAAGCTTAATTATGAATTTTAAATTAAAACTAGGCATGTAAAGAAGTATTAGTTAAATATTATTATGTCATTTCATTTCAGAAGGAAAACGTTCAGCTGAAAAGATAAATTAAATACTTAGTACCATTTAGAAAAGACATTCCCCTAACATAAACCCACTAAATGTCAATTTATATTTCAAAAGCAATTTTTTTCACTACATTTTTCACACCTGTTTTTTCATATGCTGTGCCATCTTATAAATGATGGTGCCATGCAACCATTATTTCCCAAAATTTAGAAACTTAGGGATAGAAGCTGCGTTCTCAAAAATGAATAAATGAATCATATCAGCATTAATTCAGGGAAGTTGTCAAAATCTGTTGGTTAAAGTTAAAGGCCCAGTTAGACTTGAAATAAATGATTAAAACATTAAAGCTATGCAAAAATACGGAGGAAGGTAAAAATGACAAAGATTGATTAGTGTAACACACAAAGCATTTGTTTAAGCAGGTACATGTGCCAAAAGCCTGTAGTGCTTGGCTACTACAAAATCAAGAACAAGGCATTAAGCCAATTTGTTTAAAAACAAAAAAAAAAACACCCTCCAAAATCCCTAACCCCAATAACCAAGCAATAGCTGATCTGCATTTCTGAAATCTTGCAAAGACATTCTGCATTTCACTATGCAAATCTTCAGTTGCAGAAGTCTCAGTTATTCTTATTAAAAAGTTTCTATTATAAAACATATTTTTACACTAGGATTTCATCCTATACCAGTTCCTATGTGACCTGATCTAGGTGAACCTGCTTCTGCAGGGCTAGATGATCTCTTAAGATCCCTTCCAACCCTGCCATTCTATGATTCTATGATCCTCATCCTCCTATTCTATATCCAAAGAGATATGCATGTAGTCACAAACAACAGCTTTCTTACAAGAGAAATTACACTCTGCTTATGTTTCCACATTTAGGTAATTAATCAGGGAGAAATGTGTGTCCATGTCAGAAATCCTTTTGGCTGATCCCATGAGGTGACTTCAGCAGACAGCCAAAAAGAAACAGAAGCCTGGTCAATTTTCCCAACACAAACCCAGTAGAACCTAAAACCCAGGCTATTTTTAAATTTTTGGTCATCATGAGAGGGACGAGTCCAAGTGCATTTCTTGAACTTCAAGCCTTACCCACACTGAATGCCCCAGTGGCAATCCTGGACAAAAATTCTTCCCTTCATACTCTCTTAGGTGATACAGAGAATGGTTGGCTGGCATGCCTACACTATGCCCATCTGTCAGAGTGGAACTGTGCCTATGTGACAGGTTCTATGCTACTTTCAATAACGTGGTGCTGATAATAAAAGCTTATTTATGAAACAACACAGGGCAACTTCAACATTTGGCTTAAACTGGAAAGTAAATTAAAAGTGACTGCTTTTCTTGAGGAGATAAATCTTCTGAAATCAACTTGTAAGGTTTTTCAATTGTGTGAATAGCACATACATGACAAGAAATTATGATATCACACACATTTTCTACTATTGCAGATAGCTCAGCATACAGTCCCAGTAACTCTTATTTCACAACTATCTCCAAAGAGAGTAAATATAAAGACTTAAGAAAAAAATTATAAAAGCTAAGCTTTTCAAAAGGACGCCTGGGAAAAGAGAAGGCTAAATAAGAAGCAGTATTGATCTTTCATTTTATGAAATATGTGTACATTAAATAAATTGTAGTTGAACAGTTTTTGTGGCTGTGAACAACCCTAACTATTTTTCATTTGAGAAAACAACTTTTTTTGTACTTCAGAATGAAGAGAAGTAAGGAATAGCATGGTTGCTATTACTAGACAATTCACAGAATGTTGAAGAACAACACTACTTTTTGGAAATTTCCAATTTTAAATGACAGACTGTCATATTTTCCTTAGTAAATACCTTCTCAGTAGTACTGCTTTGAATGCCACAAACCAAAGTCCTGTGGAGGTTTCACATCTGTTTTAGACACCTTTGCTATTAATCTGTATTAAAATGTCAAAGCTCCTGATTTTATAATAGTCTTGCATCTTACAGTTGTGATAGTTAGTCTGAAATGATGATTCAGTACAAATTGCTACATTTTGTGCTTGATTCTGAGGGCAGTTGGAAACAGTAGTTCTGGAAAATACGAGCTAATTATTTCATTTGTATAAGACTTACATGAAGTTGATGCTGTCAACAGATCTTACAATGTATAATGTAGTATTTTCAAATAATAAACACAAACAATTAGCATTCTTTCTTGGCAATGACTGTTCTAGAATTTACTTTAAAATTCAAACTGTGTAATTATTTCTATTCCTGTTCCCCTGGCCCCATGTTACCCTAGTCTTGAACTAAGCATTAATTTATTGTTTGCATCCAAAAAGCTAAGAAGTTTTGCCAGGTTTCTCAATAATGCAGTTTCATCAGATAGATTCTGTATATTTTACAATTCTGTTAGCAATATGCAATGTCATTCACAGTGGAATTACGGTACACCATTACAGGGTTCAGTCTGCAGTGCCTGATTAAATTGTGAGACTTTTTGACTTCGCTATTGTTCATAATTAATGACTGTTTTGGTCTAATAAAGACAGAACACATAATTTATCTTTCACTGTATTTCTGCTGCAGTGCATTAGCTTTCGTTTCAGATAAACAGTATCACAACTACTTAGCAGCAATTTCATTGCGGTTATAATAAGTCTTACATAGCTTTAGACAAACAATTGTACACAGATAATCATTCAGGTTGGTCAAGACCAAGCTAGGTCATCCCATACAACTTCTCTGCTTAAAGCAGGGTCATCAGTGAGCTTAGGACTTTGTCCAGATGGGTCTTGAAAATCTCCAATATTATCAAATGCCTTTCAGAAATCAAATTATATTTACCTCTTACAGCAAAGGATAGCCTGAAAATCACAGTAACATTGGGACTGATTGTTCTAGCAATTCCTGCTGCAATGCTCTTACCACACTTCAGAATTAGCTAAAAGAGTACTCAAAAAAGACTTCACATACTTCATGCTATGCTGAAGGATTACACAGAGTTTGGCTGAGTGGCAGAAAACAAAGATATTTTATAATAAATTGCCATATATACTTTTTATTTACTTGTTCTCACACTGCAGATAAGTAGGTTATATTTCAAAGAGTGGAATGACAATATGGATGACAAAGGCACCAACTAAAATAATCAAAGATTACTTAAGGAAAGACTAAAACCCTCATTACTTAGATATTACTTGCTTTTTTCCATCTTCCTCAACTGAAGTTTTAGTATCCTGTTAATTAACAATTTAGGCTACAGAAATAACCAGCCAGGACTGCAATGCTGAAAAGATAGCAAGTGTTCTGTTTGATTAATTTGGTAGTCCTAACATATTTTAGAGATAATCGATATCTCAGAACTTATACACAGTCAAATGTATTCGAATGTCTCAAGTAACACAGTCTTAGAAATTCCATTAATAATGTAAGGAGTAGGAGGAGAGCAGGACACATTCACCTGCACAATCTGACCGACTAAAGTTCAGAGATGTCACTAAAGTCTTTGCAGAATCATAGCTGGTCATTATGTAAAGACTAAACAAGAAGCAATCAAACCCTAATCACTTCCTCCATTTTGCATTATTTGGACACTAACATGAATCCCTCAGAACGAAACTAAAACAAAACTTCTTGTGTCATTCAGGAAGAATATTGTATGGGGTTTTATTATTTTAATAACGTCTGGGCATGTTGTTAATATTCTACTTAGAAAAAGGGTAACTTGGAGCAGATCAAAAGCATATAAACTCTCCTCCAAACTTTGCAAGGTTGTCTTTGCAATTGTGACTCAAATAATGGAATCATTTCTGACTTTACTGAACTTGAGCAGAGTACTACATTTTGCCATGATGCTAAATAAGTAAAGTAGGACTAATTTATAGTTGTTTCCATATGAATTTCCATTACATAGTTTCTTAAAAAGTCAGCTGGACAACTTTGAGTCAGAAAGCTACATTCTGACATTTATCATATTGGTGCAGCAATATCCTCCATAGAAAAAAAAAAAAAAAAACAACACACTGCTTTTTCATAAGTAACTTCAATGTGTCTTATTTGCAGGCCCAAGCAAATGCATTCAAGAACTGGGGAAAAAAAGAAAAAAAAAAACCAACCAAACAAAGAACCTACTGTTACATGGTGTAGAGGACAAAGTCAGAAGGCAACTCTAGGCCTCTGCCTGACCAAGCAACACATTAGCCAGGCCAAGATGGTATGGATTTCCAGGACATTAAAATTCAAACTGGCTATCATGACTCATGACTTGTAAGACAAACTCCCTGCCAAAAAGGGCTCACCCTTTTTCATATTTCTAAGGCAGAAGTCAGAAAACTAAGTAATAATAAAAGGGTGTTATAGTTCATCCTCCTCCCCTGCCCATAACACTGCCCAATGTTTAAGACCAGTCAAAGCATACTAGATTCTAAGGCCTTAGGTTTTTTTCAATCAAAAAAGCTCTTAATACAAATTATACACTGAAATACTTACTTTCTTATGTGGAAGGAAAAGATCTTTTTTCTTCAGCTGAACTAAAAAAATAACCTCCCAAATCTACTGAAGAACAAGAATTCACTTTAGAACACGTAACAGTTGTGAGGTACAGCTGGTCCTTGCAGATTGCCTTATACTGAAAAAATATACCAGATAACTAATCAGATGGTGTATCTAAGACTTGTTTTTACTGATTCTGTGCTACACTGCTTCTACCCCCAAACTCTGTCTCTAACATTGTTAACCTAGACTGTGTGTCAGGGCTAAGGACCATTTTTCTGGATAGCTGAGTGTCCAGTACACTTTAAGAATCCAATAGTTGGATTTTGTTTTATGATGCTGAACATTATAAAAAATATTGCCCAAACATCAGTGATATCCTGTGTTTCCCAAACATGATCCTAGTCACCACAAAGGAACATATACTTAACAAGTCACACTTTAAAAGCCCACAAAATCTAATGACTAGCATAAGTAACTTAAATCCTTTATGACTTCCACCTTTACTGCCTCCTAGCATATAATAAACTGTTCTACATTGGAAGTATCATCAAATGCTAAATTTACAAATTAGAACATGGTCTCACTGAAACACTCTCATAAAACTCAGCTCCTAGTTTAGTGCAAAACTGAAAAGGTCACATTGTAATCTCTGGAACAGTACCTTAAGCATTACATAATATTGCATAAATTTCATACTTGTAGGTAAAAAGAATTCCCGACACGACATCAATATAGTCAAAATTATCTTGCAAAATTAACGGCAGTTCAACTTCCACAGCCCAAGAGGTGGACTACAGCTGTCAAATCCTTGTGAAAACTGCCACAAGTTAAGCAATTACCCAGCTGTGCCCTGAGCACATGCAGAGAATACAGCATCCTCCTTCCCTGCTGATGCTGTGCCCAAACTATTTCACACAGACCCCAGCAGAGAGGTTCAGCTGTTCACTCGCATTCTTTGCTCAAACAGTCATATCCCTCTTGTTTTCTGGGAAAGGACTGTCACCACTTCAGTAGGTTCTCCTGCATGGAATGCCCCAATGTTCCTGTTTGGGAGCTCCCAGAGGTCTGACCCAACTGAAAAAGCAACTGCTGGACCAAAGTGACTTGATAGATGGCTTATTTTAAGAACAATCAGAACACAGTGGAGTACATTTTCTTGTCAGTGTAATCTTAACCCATTTCTTAATACCAATCATAAAATTCAGACAGAAAAAAAATATTTCAAGGGCTTATCTAGATTAGGTAACACTGCTTGATTGATTAGGAACCAGAAGCAACATAAAACAGCAGCTGTTGTTCAAACTTGTATGCCATTTACCAAGCAGTATACAGGACAACATCTGCAAGACAAAGTGTATATTCTGATTCTGTGATTTACTCAAATGACAGCTTTTTGCAGGATTTATTACTGTCTGTCAGTGCAATGCTCCTGGTGAAACATAACCTTCTTATTACAAAAACCTTTACACAGATAAACGTAAAATAGAATAAATCAAAGTCTAACCTGTCCTAGCTCAATGCCTTCACTTACTTAGGCTGTTTTCATTGTACAAATAGTTCTTGCCAATATCATTTTCATTTTTGTATCCACCACCCTGTTTGTTGTTTGAAAAATGTTAAAGGCATACAGCTTCAAAGACTATGAGACATACTTAATGAAGTGTCCTCAAAACATGTTCATGGAGAAAAAACTGTGAAATAAACATATCAAAATTATTCCTGGCCACCGCCCAGCAACCAGCTGTGGTGTGCAGACTATGCTAACCTTGGGAACATTCTTCTTTCTCTATGGGCCTCCAGCTTTGCCTTCTGTTCCTAAGGATATTTGTATTCTTAATTCATTCAGTTAAAGCTCAAACTAAGCAAGACCAAATTGAATTAGTACTTCAAGAGAAAAACAATTAAGCATGACCAAGCTTTTAAATCAACTCAGTTTTTGTGGCTTGACCCACAGTACCTTTTCATTAATTTCCCATAAAAACCCTGCTGCAGGACACCTATACTGCTTCAGTCACGTCAAATCTGGCAATTCCAACACTGAAGCTGTGCTCACTTAGGGTAATTAAACAACCACTTTTTTTTCCTTTTGAATAGTGGCACTAATTCCTGCATTATGGTAAAATTAAAGCTTTTTCGGTGTCTATAAATAATTTCAGTAGGGTTTTCACTACTTGAAAAACTGCTCAAGCGTGCACAGCTAGACTTAAGAAAGGCAAAGCTCACCTAGAGTTACAACTAGCAACTACATGGGAAAGGTGAGAGGACTTCTGCAAGTATGCTGGCAAAAAATGAAAGGGTAATGGAGAAGGTCACTTGGATACAAAAGGCATGAAAAGGCTGAGGTACCAACAACATTCTCAATAGTACATAAAGGTGTGGTTCTGTAAGAGAATTATAGATTCATTTCTGTGGAAAAGAGACCGACCCCTACCTTGCTCCAACCTCCTTTCAGGTAGTTGTAGAGAGTGATAAGGTCTCCTCTCAGTCTCTTTTTCTGTAGGCTAAATAAATAACCCTAGCTTCTCCATTTGCTTCTCCTAAGACTTGTGCTCCAGACCCTTCACCAGCTTTGTTGCCCATCTCTGGACATGCTTCAGCACTTCAATGTCCTTCTTACAGTGAAGGGCTCAGAACTGAACACGGTACTTGAGATGCGGCCTCCCTAGCATCAAGAACATAGTGACTATCGCTTTCCTGGTCCTGCTGATCTCACTGGTACAAGCCAGGATGTTATTGGCCTTCTTGGCTACCTGGGCACACTGCTGGCTCATGATCAGTCAGCTGTCAACCAACACCTGGAGGTCCTTTTCCACCAGGCAGCTTTCTAGACTCTCTACCCAAGCCTGTACACTGTCTGGGGTTAATGTGACCCAAGTGCAGGACCTGGCACTGAGGCTTGTAGAACCTCATACAACTGACCTCTGCCCATTGTTCCAGCCCGTCCAGGTTCTTCTGAAGACCTTCCTCTTCCTCAAGCAGTTCTACACACTATCCTGGCTTTGTGTCATCTGCAAACTTACTGATGCACTCAATACCCTTCTCTGGATCATTGATAAAGATGTTAAACAAAACAGGCCTCAAAACCGAACCCTGGTGACCAGCCACCAACTGGATTTAACTCCAGTTCCCTACCACTCTCTGGGCCTGACCATCCAGCCAGTTTTCTACTCAATGCAGAATAGGTCCATCTTTGGGAGATTGTGTTGATGAGTTTACTAAAGTCTAGGTAGACCACATCCATAACCTTTCCCTCATCCACTAAGCAGGTCAAATACAACTGGGCATGTACAAATCCACAGGATTAGGAGGACGTGTCCATGAGTGCTGAGGGAGCTTGTCAGTATCACTGCAAGGATGCACTCTATCATCTTTTAAAAGTCAAGGAAGATTCCCAAAGACTGCAAAATGAAACATAGCACACCTATCTTCAAGACAGGCAAGAAAGAGGTTCTGATAAACTTCAGGCCAGTCAGTGTAAGCTCAGACCACAGAAAGGTTATGGAGCAAAGCCTCCTTGAAGTCATTTTCAGACACGAGACAGGGAGGAAGCTAGGAACAGTTCCCGGAGATTTACCAAGGGTAAATGATACTCAACTACTTTCTGTGATTAGATGGCTAGTCCTGTGGAAAAAGTGAGGGCTATGGGTGCTGCTCATCTTGACTTTATGAAGGTCTTTGACATGGTGTCCCACAGTATCCTCACAGCCAAATTGGTGAGATGTGTATGGGAAAGTGGATGATAAGCTGCCTGGAAAACTAGCAGGACTGTCAGGCTAAAGAGTGGTGGTGATCAGTGGTACAAATTTCAACAGGCAACCAGTTACCATTGCTATGCTTCTGAGCTCAATCTTGAGGCAAAAAAAAAGTTTAACATCTTTATTAATGACCTGGTTAATACAATAGCGTGCACTCCTAGAGTGTGTGCAACTGATATGAAACTGAGAGCTGGAGGGTAGGGCCTTTATTCCAAAAGGAACTAGACAGGCCTGGAAGAAAAAGCTTTCAGGAGTCTGTGAAGCTTAACAACGGTGAAAGCAAATGCAAGTAACTGACCATGGAGCAGTACTAGGCAGGATCTGACTTGCCTGTTCTGATCAGCATTAATTTTGTATTTCTTCTTTAAATCTTCACTAACAGCATGCTACTATCTGCTTTTTCAAGGTGTTCATAATATACTTTCTAAATTCGGGCACATTAGCTCCCCTTCCTCTCCAGTCTTCTAGAATTTCTCTAATGTTCCATGATTTGTTAAAACTCAAAATTAATAATTCATATAGCTTCTAAGCTTTTTTTTTTTTTAAAGTATCTGTAGGTGTTAGTGCAGCAGATTTTAAAATGTTTAACATTAATAGTTGCTGGTACAGTAATAATACATTCTTTCCATCACTAATGATGGAGGAGGTGACATGTAAAAGCATAATCGAGCCTCTTTCTGAATACAGAACATAATATTTATTGAATATTTATGCCTTTTTCTGCACAGACAAAATTTATCATCCTTACCCATTACTGGACTTTTATCATTACTAAGCTTTTGTATCCTTCAAGAACACCCTCTATATTTAAAGACCTCTATTGTACATTACTGCCCACAGATTTTTATTAATATCTTTACCTTTTTAACCGTCTCCAAGCCACGTAGTGCTTGCCATCATCAGCTCTCCATTCTTTAAGCTGTATTGCTAACTTCACTGTTCTTGTTTTAACTAAACAAATCATGCTTCCTAAGAGAAGAATTGCTCTGGGAGTATCTAAATGAGCAAGCAATTGTCAAGGTAGTCAGATTCTCATGCTCAAGTATTCCTTGTTTTAAAAGTCACTTCTATTTTAAAGATTAAAGTAGGAGATATGTGCAAGCAGAACTTGTTCTTGGCTCCTTGGCAAAGTCAGGTCACAGATCCTAACACAGCTGCAGTATTTATTCTACATGCATCAGAAAAGACACCTGCACAGAATTAAACAGAATAATATGTTTTTTATTGGTTAGATGATTGTCATATATATATATATGTATGAATAAACTTCAGAAATTGCTCAGTGGCCACTTGATTTATGAGCACAAAGTCCCTGTATATGCAACACACTGAATTCTACTAATTTTCCCTTATTCTATACAAGTTTTAAGGAACTACTCGTGTTTCTAGATCTGAATTGCTTTTATAAGAAGCCTCTAATATATTTTGTCCATTAAAACACCAGCCCAGTATCACTCTACTTGTCTTCTGAATGGGTGGAACTCTTGATGTAAACGTCAGAACATTTGCTATTTAGACTACAGTAAAAGTCTATACGGTTTGGTTGTGATATTTTAGTTTTCACAGAGGTTGTGCAGTAAACACTTATTAAAAATGTTTTCACTTACAAGTTACTTGAGTCCATGATAAACAAAGCTGTGATTTGTTATTTTTAATGTATCACTTTGCTTTATCTCAAGAAACTAGCACTAAATAGCAGAAATATACTAATCTGGACAAAGAACACATTGACTTGTAACATCTAGATAATTTTTAATATGGAAAGAACATTAGCAAATGCATTTCTGTAAAAATAAAAATCAATGCTTCCCTTGTAAAGCACAAAACCCTGCATATTATTTCTGTCACATTCATTTTCTCTCTGTAATGGCCATTTGCTTTTCATTAATAGTGAAATAACTTCAGATCTGTATTGCTAGTTTTCTTTCACGTGTGCACTGGGTGCATACCAACAACCTGCATCATCTTCTGCATCAAACATACATTCATCCAGCCCAACTACATTTTTCTAGAGCACTGGAAGGGAGACGGGGATAGAAGAAATAATGATGGTAACTGCCAAAGACATTTCCCCTTTCTCTTCCACAGATACTCCCAATCTGTGTGAATTCACTTACTGCATGCAGGCCTCATGATCCATAGCACGTAAATGTCAGTGATCATGAGAAAAGTTTGAACTGAATTAACCTTAAAAAAGAAACATGTAATGGCAAGGACAAAGGGTTCCATTCAAACTTGCAGTCCTTTAATTAACTCTAAAAAACAGGTCATTCCATTCATGACAGTTATCTTCAAAGATATATAACTCATTTTTTTTCAGTCTTTCAAGCTACATACAGACATACTTTGCAAATAATTGCAAAACTGTCTAAAGCAATAATAATAACATCTACTGTATTTAAGGATTATGAAAGTCCACAGCCTGGAAATCAAATCCATTTTACACAGAAGAATGAGCTTTATGTTTCTGAAACACAAAATTTTGGATTGCTTCTTTAAAAGAAACCTCCAATAAGTAACAAATCCAGACAATTATGTATACATTTAGTAGATCATGCAGAAAGCATAAAACTACTTTGGGCATTAAACCAGACAGCAAGAATAGAATTTCTACAGGAGATAAACACATGCATAATAAAGATGCACTGTATTCCTAAACACTTTCCAATTGCAAATTATCTTTTGAAGTTCTCTATTTTCATGACTGACCACCTAAACCCATACAATTAAAAAGCCTTAAAAATATAGACAGAACTTGAAAAAAAATCTAGGGGGTTCTTCATGTTCAATGTTAAAACCGTCACGTTTCATTTTCTCTTGGCACAGAAAAAATTACCAGCATGCCTATCACTCCATCCACTTTTCTTTGTTTGCTTAAGAGTAGTCTCTAACTGTGGGAAACTTATCAGTAAAAGCCCAACAGGCATCTTTCGTTCCTGTATTTATCTATGAGGCACAAAAAAACCATACTAAATACTCAGTAAGAGATACAAAGGAGCTGCTTCCATCACTGAATTTGCATGCTTTCTGTAAGTGGTCAGAAAGCACAGATACCTGGGATCTTGCTTGTTATACTACCACAAACATCAATAAATTGCAGAAATCAAGGATGCTTGCAGGGTTGGGGTTTTTTCCCTTCAGAAATCACTGCCTATATTGTGTAGTAGAAATCCAATGAATGAGTATAAGCTGCATGCATGTTTTGTATAGAAAGATACTTTCAAAACTGTATTAATAATCCAGAAACATAAAATGGAACTGTTAAATATCAGGTGTGAGAAAACTATCACCTCAGTACCCTGATCTTTTTGTTTCCTATTCCAGAACAAAACACTGTCATTTGAAATTCATTAACAAATATGATCACATGCACTGATTTAAATTCTTTCAGATAAACAGCATTTTTTTCTTTGTCAATGGGTATGATTCAGAAACTAAAACAGTTTGTTCAGATCACCCAGCCCAAGAGGAGAGTTCACCAACTAGATTATTACAGTGACAGAGATTCTCATCTCATCTGAAATTACTATATTCGGTGCCAAGTCTTCAATGCACAGTTGCTTTTGTCAGCTGAGTATTATCTCATTTTAAGCTACAGAAATTATGCCCATTTCGTTTTTTAAACGAAAGATGGCAGTTTTACCCAGGATACTTGCTTTTTCTCCTGGTAAGAAGCACTCAAACCAAGGAACTCTGAGTGGGCAGTGTAACAGAGGACAGATTTTTGCCTCAAGTAGCAACTATACAATCTGACAAACTGTTCTGTTCCTCTTTTCTTCCTCATACAGATTTTTGACAAACTAAGAAATGTGTTTCTATTAACATCTCAAGGACATTGTCAAGCTTTTATGCCCGATGTTTTTATTTTCGGGCAATAAGGCATGAGAGTATTAAATTCTTCTAACATTTGGGGCTTAAAAACCTTGTTCTCTACAAAGAAAAGGAAAATGTAGCTGCATTGCCTCATTTGTCAACATTCTATCCTACTATATGTTGCCAGTATTTTATAATAAGGCTTAAACATTTCCAGAGGGAAAATATGGTGATGATTTAATACAATCTTCCTAAATGAACAGGGCTAAAAAAAGAACTGGTCAGGAATGTGAAAGTCATTGCAGTCCCTCACTGGAGAAACATTTCTGTTCATTCAGAAAGCTAGTTGGTGTGGTTCCTTTGGAAGGGTTGCCCTGAAACCTAAAGGAGCCCCGGAGACCTGGTTGACATTCAATGTCAGCCTCTTCAAAGTACAAGACTGGTCCAGCATTTTCACATGCAGAAGGTGTGGACAAAGCCAACACAGATGAACAGAGTTCTCCTAGCTGAGCTCCAAAACAAAAGAAGTGTATGCAAGGTAGAAGAGGAAGAAGCTAACAGGAAGAAAACAGAAACAGAAAATGGAGTTACAAAACCAAAGATAATTTGAAGTTGCAACTAGCTAGGGATGGGAAAGGCCAAAAAAGGGTTCCACAGCTATATGTGTGCAATCTGACGGAACTGAATACTCCCACCTGTTCTGCACTTACAAGGCTGTGCTCATGTTTGGGTTCCCCACAGACACACCAAAGTTCAGCTGGAGGAAAAGAAAGCTACTTACTACTACCTCACCTATGTAAAATAGGAGGATGCATGGAATATGAGGGCAGACTGTCCTTCAGGTTGCACAAGAGAAGGACAGGAGGCTACAGACAAGTTGCCATGTTGGAATCCAGGATAACAGAAAAGAAATTCACATTGAAAGTCATCGAACACCAGAAAAAGGTGTCCAGAGGCTGTGCAGTGCCCATTCATGGAGATGATCAAGACTTAACTTCACCTAACTATGCAGGTAGCCTTGTTCTGAGTTGGGCATTTGAGTGGATGACTCCAATGATCCTATCTTAAATAATCTATGATTCCATAATGTACACCCAACAAGAGCATCTTACTTGTAGCACATCCTTTTTCAGCTTAGTAATTTTGCTTTCCAACATACACATCTGTTAAATACCGAACACTTCAAAACAAATGATGATTCAAATGAAATTTGATAGTACTGAATTATAAAACCTCTTAATGTGCTACCACAGATTCCTCACATTGCCTTCCTCTTTTTAACTGAGATCCCTTTCTGCCTAAAGCATCAATATAGAACTCTAGGAATGAAGAAATGTAAATAAATTAAAGAATAAATAATACTAAAAATATGATCAAGTCAGTAAGCATTACTAAATATACAGGAAGCAGACAGATGGAATTAAAATGTTTTACATACACGGTCAGTGTACAAAGGATTGTTATAATTTAAAGATGTTATGCACACTTAATCCTAGAACCATAGAATGGTAGGGTTGGAAGGGATTCAGAGATCATCTAGTCCAACCCCCCTGCAGAAGCAAGTTCACCTAGATCAGGTTGCATAGGAATGCATCCAGGAGGGTCTTGAAGATCTCCAGAGAAGGAGACTCCACAACACCCCTGGGCAGCCTGTGCCAGGGCTCCCTCACCTCAACAGTGAAATGTTTCTTTCTTATATTTAAGTGGAACTTTTTGTGTTGCAGCTTCATTCCATTACCCCTTGTCCTGTTGCTAGCTACAACAGTAAAAAGGGATGCCCCAACCTCCTGACACCCACCCTTTAGATATTTGTAAATGTTAATAAGATCTGCCCTCAGTCTCCTCTTCTCCAGACTAAACAGCCCCAGTTCCCGCAGTCTTTCCTCGTATGAAAGATGCTCCAGTCCCCTGATCATCTTGGTGGCCCTGTGCTGGACTCTCTCCAGCAGTTCTCTGTCCTTCTTGAGCTGAGGAGCCCAGAACTGGACACAAGACTCCAGATGAGGCCTCTGCAGGGCAGAGTAGAGGGGGAGCAGAACCTGCCTCGACCTGCTGGCCACACTCTTCTAGATGCATCCCAGGCTGCCACTGGCCTTCTTGACCACGAGGCACATTGCTGGCTCATGGTTAGCTTATTATCAGTCAGGACTCCAAGGTCTCTCTCTGTAGAGCTAAGACTATAGTCAATTCCTATAAAAACATCAGTGTTAATACACATTTACATATAAATATGTATGTATGTAATGTGTGTATAAATACAAAGAACCAAAGATGAAATGCAGACCACAAAAATGCTGATATGCAATACAAATCTATTTTGAAGCCAATGTTGAGCAACTCTCATGTAAGCTGTCCACCAAATCCAGTATCTAGGAAAAAAAGATCCTGAAACATATGTGCATGTGCTCTGAGCACATGAATAGATTCGTGGAATCGTCTGAACCACAAGAAATCCAGGAAAACTCATCAATTGTTCTATTTGTGCACCAGTTGTAAATAACAGTTCTCTCAGAGTGCTCATCAGCATTTCAGCAGTACTTACTATTTTGTTATATATAGTTCGAGACACTTGAGAAAGCCCGAGACATAAAAACTGCCCTTAAAAGTCTAGTCAAGAGGTGCTCAGTTACGAAACTTCAGCTTGTGAACCTTGAAAGTGAGAAACCACTGGATTTAGAAACAAAATGTCTGCAGTTCTACAAAAAGTGCTGTTAAACCTGATGTGTGTTACATTTGTTTACATGTTACTTTTTATAGCTAGTTTCAAACTGAGGCACTTAATCTTTCCTTATCTAAGAGAAAAGAATTAATTGCTATCAAATCTTAGACATATTTATGTCTTTTGTCATAACAGCAATTTACATGTCTTCTCAAAGAGAACTTGTAGAACCCTGAATATAAAAATGGAGTGGACTACTTTGTCCAAAATCTTAAAGGCTCATCTAATTAAAATCATTCCTTAATTCTACAGGAGTTAGTTGAAACCAAACAGCTTCTTTCTCTGCACTAAATACACTTAAGGTTAGGTTCATCTCTTCCTCACAACACAGCTACATGCATCACCATCCCTCCACTACATTAGACACGTAATCCAAAAGTGTTTTAAGTTAAACCACTAGAAGACAAATATACACAAAATCAACAGCATCATCTCACATCCTGTAACATGCCTTCTAGACAAAATGCAGAAGGTAATTTGCATAGGACTCTGAAATTACATATTCTTCATAGAATAGAAGTCCTTACCACTCCTGGTATTTTCCATCTCAAAGGTGAAATTTATAATGTACAGTCAGGTCAGTTACACTCTAAGCACTTTCCAAATTCAAAACAGGTTACCTTTAATTACAAAATAATGTGTAATTCCTCACTGTCTTCATCTGCACAGGAGTAAAATTAAACAGGGAAAGAGAAAAGAAATATGACCTATACACGCTATTAGATGGAAAGCAGGATTCAATACAGTTGTTCTCACTTTCAACTAACTCTAAACTCACTAGTTTTTTCATGACACAAAGTAAAAAGTAGGTAGTCTTGAAAAAAAGCTTTAAGCAACTTGCTGCACTTAGTTACACAGGAAGCCTAGAATGCTTGCAACGTGTTTAACGCATACACAAGTACATGTTTAAGTAAACCCCCTTCATATAAAGTTTCCAAAAAAATCTAAGGTACCCAGAGATCATTTGCAGGCCATGAAAAAACAATAAACTGGAACATCTTCCTTATGAGGAAAGGCTGCAGGAATTGGGGCTGTTTAGTCTGGAGAAGAGGAGACTGAGGCGCGATCTCATTAATATTTACAAATATCTAAATGGTGGGTGTCAGGAGGTTGGGACATCCCTTTTTAATATGGTATCTAGCAACAGGACAAGGGGTAATGGGATGAAGCTGGAACACAAGAAGTTCCATTTAAATATAAGAAAAAACTATGTTTCTGTTGAGGTGAGGGAGCCCTGGCACAGGCTGCCCAGGGAGAGTGTGGAGTCTCCTTCTCTGGAGGTCTTCAAGACCCGCCTGGATGTGTTCCTATGTGACCTAATCTAGGTGGACTTGATTCTGCAGGGGGGTTGGACTAGATGATCTCTCAGGGTCTCTACCAACCCTACCATTCCATGATTCTATGATAAAGAAACAGTTTCGATTTCAAGATATCAACAGTATCTTCTCTCTGTCCAGTTATACTCACTTGATGCTTCATGATTTTGTTCAGGTTTTTTTTTTCACATGACTACTGTATAAATATTTTAAGCCAGCACCAGATATCTGTGTGTTGAATAATATTCCAGTAAGAACCTCTGGGTTCAACAACAAAAATAGGCATATATAACATATTCATGTTCTCAATTATATGATAGAGTCTGCAACTGAGAACATGGCAGCATACTGGCTACGTTCCAATTACAAATAAGCTATCAAATCCAAGAAGACTTCCTGATGATTAAAAAGACATTTTCATTAAAATATATTCTTCCTATCCTTCACTAGCATGGCAGCACAGTTAACAACATGCACACCAACTGCTCTAACTTCTATTTATATAGTAAAGTACAGGCAGTGGTATGCATGAGAATTAAACTAAGAAAAGAGCTCAAACTGCTACCATTTATTACCTACATAATGTTTTCCTTAATGTATAATCCCATCAAGCTCAAAAAACCTGCTATGCATTCACAAGACTTCAGTCAGTTAGTTACTGAGAAGATTTCAGAGTATCTGAGCTGCAAGCAAAATATAACAGCTAAACAACACAGAATACTTGCAGCCTCAGAATTTCACAAAGCAGACAATTAAATGCACGAGGTAATGTGACTATGGCTATGATCAAATAAAATTATCTGTAACAGGATAATAAGCTAATGAGATTGCTCTTGAAGCATTAAAGTTCAGGTTATTTCTTGAACCAATGATGCACAGAATCTCCAGTTCCTTTCTCTGACATTGTCAATAACAAAAAACCCACCCGACAATGTCAATATATCAGCGCATTACAATTCCTCAGTCTAAAAAAAACTCTGCCATCACCATCTTGCGCCTTTCTTGGCACTGCGAGAAAACCACATAAAGGCCATGGAAAGCAAACTTCACTCGCTTTCTTACAGGTGGCTCCTCCAGATTAAAGCTGAAAAGCCGCTGAGCGGTGGCACGTAGGACCTTTCAGTGCCTTTGCAGAACAGAACGCTTCAGTTCCCACACCTCTGAAGCCAACATTTTTCAGCAGTATGTAATCACTTCTATTTAAAAACAAAATGATACCTTGTGTTTACTTCTTATATACCACAAACTGACAAATCAGAAGAAATACAGTATAATTGACCTCGGTGGGAAAGACGGGATTGAGTAACATCCTCACGGGTTTTTTCTGTAAGATATGCAGCTACTGCAAAGAATTGAAAAGAAAAATATCCTGAAGGCTCAGCTAAGTAGTTCTACATTCAAGTAAGCTTAAAATGATTTGTCAATTGTACAGTGAAAAGTAAGAAGCTACAGTCAAATCTGTCTTTTTTATATCCTAATCTATTTTTCCAAATGTATAAAGAAAAACTGATCTTTAATGTGAACTCGCAGCCATTCAACCAAGATTCAACAAATTCTAAACCCACACGGCTTGATTTGTCATCTGTTTGGCTGCTAAATCTGACTCTTTCAGATTGCTGTGTTACCTTATTATTATACTTCAAAAAAAAAAAAAACTTCTCTTGGGATTGCAGAGCAAAGGAGTGAGTCGCCTATCTTACACAGGAAAGAGAGATTTTTATCCTTAAAAACAGGAGGTTCGCCCACATGATCACCTGGGACAAACTTGGCCAGTGTAAGCAAGCTACAAGGTTATAGGAGCCTGGGAATGTTTAACATCAAGAAAGTAATTACAGCCCAGCAAGATCAGAAGGAATTACACAGGAAATGTGAACAGTAACCCTTTCATGCCAAAAAAACCATGAAAAAGTGAGCTCTCGGCTGCCAAACTTTGAGGCTGTACAAACCAATTGCAAAATGCAGGAATGGAAAAAACACTATATATTACTAGGCTATAAATTCCCGACGATGTGATAAAGCTATACTTCCAAGAAAAGAATAAAACCTCTGCCCTTTCTTTTTGCCATGTATATGCAGTATAATTAAAGCCAAGATGAAATATGAAAAGGTTTTGAGCACCAAGTCAGAACAGTCAGATGTCTCTTCTGAATTTTTTCTTTTAGTTTTATGCTGACCAAACAGCCTCCTCCCTAGAAGGTGGTCAAACATCTTGTTCTTATTTAGTCATGGAAAACTTCCTTCCAAAGTAAATAGTGCATTATCCAAGCAAGAATGCTAACTCTCTCAGTTATCTATTCCATAAAAATGAATCTCCCAAATTCTGAACTAAATCCTACAGCTCAACAACATGGTTCAAGCTACCCTACGTGCTTCTCGGTGAAACAATTTCTGTTCTCTGGGGACACAAGGAAATTTGAGTCACTTGACTGTAGTTCAGTCTAGTTGCAAAGCTTTGAAGTGCCGTTTTGGAAAGTGAACAGTGATCACGCATGCTCTCACCATAGACCTAAGAATCATTTTAACAAATCAAGAGAATTTTTTTAAGCTCCCCACTAAGTAAAATTGTATTCTTTTATAATTACCAACAGATAATGCTGCAAAGTATTAGCACATAACCCTGATGAGACAAAACTTGAGCGATAAAGCAACCAAACACTAGTGATTTTATTAATTTGATGATTACAGAATAATGAACATACCAATATAGGAAACAAAAATAAGCAGCTTCCCTAAAAAAAGATTAGTGTACATGTGAACTGCTCAAAAATTAGAAAGACACTTTTAACATTTAAAAATGATACATTACTTACTTAAACAACACACATTTTTGTTGTTCTTAAAATCTCAAATCAGAACAGCATCATCACACATTGCATGTGCAATGTATCTCCGTACCAGCAATTTAGCTTCTTCTTTCCCATCTTGTCACTCGTGTTTCCCTCCACCTTCCTTTAATGCTAAAGTCTTCATTTTCTTATCTGTTCTCTTGGATTCTATTTTGTTTGCTTTTCTTTGCGTTAACATCTAAGGTGGGCCCTTGCCATCATTAACACCTCATGCACAATCAACTCCTGCATGATCGAAGGCTACTCAAATACATAAATAAAATTGAGGGGAAAAAAAGATGAAAATAAAATACAAAGAAAGCACATGAGAATTTTGAGCAAATAGGGCAAATATGCAAATAGGGCAGATGAGGCACGGTGAAGAAGTAACAGCCAAGGAGCCAAAAAGTCATTGCTGTCATCACAGCCTGCACAAGTAACTGTAACTTTCATTCTTCAGGAGATATAACTGAGATATGAAACAATTATTTTTACTGAGATGGAGGTTGAAAAGAGACAACCATCATGATCTCATTCTGGAGACAAAAGGAAAGTTCTGTCTTCTACTGCATTAAATTTAATCCCACTTCTAAGAGTTGGTGATTCGCAAAAGACAAACTGAACCACCTCTCCCACTCAATATGCGTTCTGAGATTAAAGTCCCTTCTCCTAAATTTGTCTGTCTCCACAGCAGACTAAATATTCAGCAGTACAACATCCATTCAAGATGTCAGCAAAAAACAAAAGCAGTAGGAGATGACCCATTACATCTTTGATGGCTATAAGCTCAACACAGACCTATCCAGAGCACATCACAATGTTTGTTGATATTGCCATACTGTTGGCAAGATAATCTGTCTTCAAATGACTTGTACACGTAAAGCAAAAACGATTTCAGTGATACTGCTTTTGTCTTCTCAGTGAGCTACCACAGCTCCAAGGTGCATAAAATCACAATTTTTCTTTCAGTAAAGTGAACTGACCACTCTGAAATCTGTTAGGAGTCAAGAGCTAACTGCAAGGACTCTTACCACGTACATGAATTGATGGCAACAGCACTAGGAGGTGCTTCCCATGCCTCCCAAGTGCAGGCAACACATCAGAAGCTGAGAATTCCTCTCAATACATAAATTTGTAACTGATTCATCTGCTGGACCCTCAAGCATCAGTGGCTCACAATAGTGCATACTGCTAAAATAAGTTTCCTTTGCAAATCAACATTTTTCACCCGAGCACATTTGCTCTTTACAGAACCTCTTCAGGATTTACATCTGAAAACGAGTAAAGTACCAGTACTAGCAATGTTTTTAAATGGAAAGTTTACCAGCATGCATCTTGTTCCCAAAAAGAAATACAATTAACTTTAAAAAACTGAAAGAATGGGCCTGTGAACCCACTTCATAATGAAACATGTGCATGCCAAAGATAACAGTTTTGAAAATTATTAAGTTTCTACATACAATTATTTGTAATATAACCAGATTTTGACAGAAATTTAATACTTCCTCTTTTGGGGGCATCTATAGTCAGTCAACTTAACAAGTGTGTTAATATTCCCACCCAGTCTCTTTCTAATTGCAAGTATACATGCTAAAAGTTTTCTCTTTCCCACCATAAAGTAGTTTTCTAAATGTAACTTTCAAAGACTGAATTATAAGAAACTGTGTCATTCACAGATGAATACTGGAGACAGAAGATGCTAAAGAAAACCTGGAACTCTGCTTTGGAAATACTCTCCAAGAAGGCACTTGCAGTTATTTTGCACCAACCAGTACTAACCCATACCATTTTTTTTTAAATGTACCTATTAACATTTAACTACTAATAAACATTTCAGAAATAACGTTTCTAGTGTTTCATATATTAAATGTTATAAAGTGACAATTCAAGGAAACAGTTTCCATTATGAACAGCACACACTTTAAAACATAATTCCCCTTAGCCAAAACAAGGCTTATACTGCCCAAGATTATTGTTTCTCCCATCACCGATACTTTTTTTACTTTTTGTTGTCTAGGGGGAAGATGCTTTGCAAATTATTGGACATCACCATCAAGACATTACTCTGTTTTCTTGACTTGCATTTTTGATGGTCTAATTAAAGATCATTACTCCACAACTTCTGTAATCAAGATTTTATAGTTCTGGATTTTTACTTTTTTTTTTTTTTTCCCCAAAATGAACAGCTTCCTGAAACGAAGAGACATATGCAGAAAAAGCCAATTCTGAAGTCAGGAGTTTCCATCGACTTTCCAGCAGTATTCTTAACCTAAGGAATGTTTCTGCTTCTCAAAAGCTGACCAGCTGAATCTTTCAAAGCTATCTGCATTTCTGTATGTGCAGTTTGATTTTAAAATCAAACTTTCTCTACTTTCTCTACTCTACTTTCACCTTGAACATGAAAATAAACTTTTGTGTCTCAACATTGAAAAGAAATAAAAATCACCTGCCAATGAATATCAATTTAATATACCAAGTGTTTGAAGATGAAAGATAAGACAGGTGTCTGTCTTAATCTTGGTCTCACCTGGACAGAAACTACAGTTTCATGCTTTTTTTTCAAAGTTAAAATCTTATCATGTAAAAGAAACCTTACAAATACTTCAAATGAAATGATCTAGAATAAAGTCTTTAAATACCAAATCCATAATTAATAGGTTCTTCTAACATTTCTTATATGGTCACAAAGTTTTTCAGACACTGCAGTACACAAAGGCATTTTGACAGCCAGGTAAAAAAAAATACATGGAAGAAATTAAGTACAGGACAGCCATAAACGCTGCTAATCAAACGCATCAAACTGTTACAGTTTCAGCATCTCACTTTAAGCAAAAGAACATGTCCCACTCCAGTCAATGTGCAAATCTTGGACTGGGCTTACTGTCTGAATAAGCCTCACAGAAGCTGTTGATCAAACCTGGCTTCTTTGACATTTAGGAAATCAAAAAGGCGTCACTCAATCCTCCTAAAACAGATCTGACCACAATTATTTCCAGGCCTACCACTTTCAATATGCTGAAATTATCTACTTAACTGAGAAAACTCAGCACACTACAGCTAATAGGCAGGCTAGTTTGAGTCATTTTCTTTTAGCAGTGGATTTACACTGCTCATCAACAAAAAATATAGGAAGATTTGTTCTCAAATCTGAATAGCACACTCTGGTCATGACTTTGTAAGCCCTGAGGGGAACAGAACACGTATATTATGTATTTTATGCATACAATGCTTTTGACAAGTGACTCCACTATATTAACTACTTCTTTTTATTAAAGAGTCACTTTTTCATTCTGTTTAGATTGAGTGCACAGTAAGATACATTCTTTCTACTTCAAATCCCATCTCTCTAGAAAACAGTAAAAGCTACAATCACCACTAGACTATAAAGACCCCATGCAGGAAGCAACATGGTTTTCTAAAACACTAATATAAGACTAAGAAGCACCACCTCAAGGAAAACCCCCAGATATATTATTACTCTCCCCTCCAGATTATCAGATAACTAACAGTTTTTCATCACAGGGTAAAATAAATTCCACAAAGTATGAAATACCTCATTACCCATATAATTGCCATACACAATACAATGGCCACACAGAATTGGCACAACTTTCAGATACAGCAACCTGCAATCAAAATTACTGGAAATTACATCACATTTATCTATAAACTGTGCTGTGGCAATATATAGTCTTGAAGTGCAGGTAGATGATGAGTAAAAACAATAAAGTTGTGAGAAAAATAAAGACACAAGTAATCATTCTACTATCTAACAAATTACACAAGGTATTTTCAGAAATGGCTTCTTAACCAAAGCAAAGATAAGATACTTCTAGCCTTGAAAAAAAAAAACAAAAAGGCAGCCACTAACTTTTGAGGCATTCTGCTCGTTACAAAAGTAACACGAAATAAACCAAAGCAACAAACTTCTCTAGGATCCCACATCCATCTGGCACCCACCTGCCCACAGAATGACTGGCAACACGTAATGGTAGCTTTTAAATGCTTATTTTTTAAAAAGTGACCATCCTCAAATAGCAAGGCTTACTTTTTAAGCGTTCCAACTCTAAATAATGTTTAAAAGCTGACCACTGCTTTAGGCTTACCACCCCTGACAGAGTACCTCTCAGTTTCTCTGCCTTGACAGGGGAATTCCATTTTAAAGATTCATACAGAGAAAATATTTCAGTATAAATTGTGGCCATTCTAAGCCAGGAAAACGTCCCACAAGTCACTAAGCTACCATCTTTCAGGCAAGTTCTCCATAATTAAGGTATCCATTATAATTTCACAGGCATATTTTACTTTATAAATAAACTCTTTCCACAATTTGAGCTGTGGGAAAGAATGCCTGCGTCAATGCACCAACCCTTGCAGCACGGCAAGTTTTGAACTGAATGCCAACTCCAAATGTTATTATATGGATTCTAGCAGGGAAAAAAATAGGAGGAAGATTTCCCCCTCGCCAGCCAAATTCCCACAGGCCTTCTGAAATTTTTTATTCCTGTCACGGCACCTCCCTGACATCTGCTCTTTGCTTCTCTGGAGCCAAATACAACAAATTTAAGTCAATCTGTTGCTAAACACATGAAAAGTAAAAACTGCAGCCTCCATTAAATGGAGTGAAAATGACATTTCAGTGGGCGTGAGCAAAAGTTGATTCTGTAGTCTTTTCCTGCTGAAAACTGCTTCTGATCATGGAGTTTTTGTATTTGAGTTTGATAGAGACTGAAAGCAAACACAGTTTCCAGGACTTGGACCATGCCAAGAGAAAAGACTGGCAGAGCGACAAGCATGCTCATTTAATTAAGATACCCCCACTGCTATTTTTTATGACTTTTTATATACTTGCTGGAAGTTGGCTGGATGACACAGAAAGTCAGCATTAGCTCATCTCATCCTCCCTAAATATTCCATCACCCTAGGTACAGAACAAACTTGTGTACTGACTTCAATCAAATCACCACAGGAACACCTACTTAATGCAAAAGCACAGGCAACGGAACAGGGTCTCAGTAGTGGCAAGTCACAAAAAAACCCTGCCCCACTCAATTTCTCTCCATGTTGAGGAGGACACTGATGTTACTCCCCAAGACTTCATCCTCAATGTCCCCAGTTACACAAAAAACAAAGTAAATCAGTAGATACTAACAAGAGAACTACACATAGTACCTAGTGGGTGTTTCACCTAGATAGAAGCTAACACAGGGATAGAGAGCAAACAAACTACTGACATGTTATAATCATTTCTCCTGTAAACACATTAGGGACAAACTTAATTCCTCTACTCCCACTATCAACACATAGCTTTTAGATGAGCTTTATTGAAAATCATGATACAAAAACTAATCTTATAAATGACAAAAAGCTGAGGGATGATATTCTTTTAGCAAAAAAAAAAAGTTACCTGAGTCTGTATATTTTTGCATCCTAAATTATCCAATTTCTGTTAGAATTTTCCTCAATTAAAATTATCCCTAGGCTGCAGAGCTCAGTCTTATCAGTTTATTAAGAAATATATCCTGTTTCAATTTTCTCAGTTCACCACCTTAATTTCACCTAATGTCTCCTTACTCTTACAGCATGAAACAACAGAAAAAAAACCTCTTGAATTACTTTTCTCAATCCGTTCACCATTCTCTGTACTTGTGTTGCATTGCATCATATTCATTGTCTTTCTAAGGCAAAGCAATCTGTTTTTTCAATTTCTCTTTATAAGATCAAATTTCCACTCCAGTAAATCACTTTTAGCCCGTTCTCTGAATCTTCTCTCCTCTACAGCTTCCTTTACAGAACAGGCATCCAGCAGCACATAGACCTTGATGCCACGCTGTATGACAGTAAGATACTGATTATAACCATAGCATTTTATTCTCCATGCTATTCTCCATCACACTTTGTTTACCCTGACTGCAAGTACAAACAGATACAAGAGGTTAACAGAGCTTTCAGAAAGAAGACTTGTAACATCCAGCCCCCTACTTGGAATATGTAACACTGAATACATGAAGACTTACCATTTCAGGCCAGGCAGTCTTTACTTTTCTGTCCTTCAGCATAGTTTCTTCCTCAAATCTCACCCATTCCGACCCATATGCCCATCAGGATACCTTCCCAGAAAGAAAATCACTGGTTTACAAGAGAACATACAGACTAAGAAAGGTAACTGCTCTGAACTGCTGATCCTTGGACTTTTCACCTTTAGGCCTTCAATGAGGCATGAAGCACGCTTCAGTGCAAGGACAAGTCTGTAATGTAATATAGGAGACCTGCCTTTGGAAAAATTAAGGCTTTAATCAAAAACATAACCCACATATATATGGAAGACAGGAACATTCTACATCCCACTTACCCTTCAAGAACTACTGAGAACATGTTATATTCCTTAATTAACTTACTAAACTATCACAAAATATGATAGACCCTAAATTGACCCTTAAGGGTTACATATCCAGCCAAAATCAGACAAAAGTTTCAAAGAAAAAGGGTGCATTTGAAGATCAGAAATCACAACTGCCTACTGCTATTTTTCTCTAGGGCTAAAAAAAAACCCAAGAGAACCAAAAGCCTAAGGTTTTCTTTCTCAGCCACAAACAGTAAAGTTTGTTCAATGTTGTCATTTAGGGAAAAACATAACAAAGTGATTGATCCAACTCTCCATTCTTAAACACTTTGCTAAAAGAATAAATTATTTGTGAAAATAACAAAAACCAGCTGAAGGCATTTGGGTGGTCTCAGTTGCAGTCCTGTAATATAGAACAGCCCCTTCTTCCTAAATTCAATCCCAATTTGTTTTGCCTCCTTCAGTAAAGCCTAAAAGTGTGTTGATGACAAAAGCAATAAAACCCACAGAACATTTATATTATTAATTTAGGGCATTTTCCTCCTAGACTGGCAACTTCCAAGTGTTTGATTTGCCACGCACAGAGCACGCTTATACACACAAGAGACCCCTGCAGGTTTTTATTGACCAATCCTTTTTGATTCCCTAACAGTGTTTAGGGGGTTCATATACTTTTACCTTTAGGATAATGCATATCATTAGTGGTGACTGATATTGCACCAAAAGTCGATACTGAAACTTTACCACCTTATTTCTTCACCACTTGTTCTGTTTTGACTGAGCTGAGCAAAATTACAACCTGTCAGAAGCTCATGTCTTGGTGTATGTAGCACTACTTCACTGAAACAACAGCCTGATATAAATCTGCAATTATAGGCACTCATAGAAAATTGGCAGCCTGTAATCTCACTTAGGGATGCTAACCAGTCAAGGACAGCCAAAAAAACATCAACGTTAAGTTTTGTATCATAAATATTTAAAATCAATGACATGCAGAAGACTGAAGTGTGCTCAGAACTATCCAAATCAGTAACAGGAGCATCCTTACTTTCTATGGTTCATCCAAAAGAACCATAAATATATACATAAGAAAAGTGAAGAGACTACAGAAATCACCCTGGTCAAGCTGTAATTTGACACCATACATCATTTTTAGAACATTGTCCCTAGAAAAAGGTCCTTAGAAAAGAAGAATGATTCCCTTGCAACTGCACCAAAAAAGAATGATGACATATGGTTACGATTTTGTTTGGTGTTTTTTCTGCTTTGGGGTCAAAAAAAACCCATTAAATAATTCCTATAGAAATTTCAATCTTCTGTTACTGATAACATAGGGCTTTATGAGGAAAAAGGAAATGCTGCTGTGACTGATCTGATAAACAGTAAAAATTCTCCATGAAATTATAACTGAGAAGTCACTTAATAGCTCAAACCAATTTCACTGCTAGGTCTTAGTAAGTCTGTCAGGAGTAATTTTCTGGCCCTCACAACTCCTCTACCCATCCAACAAATTTTCTGAGATGCTCTTCCATCTCTTTACACTTGCTTCTGCTGCCAAATACCCAAGCAAGCCCCAAGAATAACCCCACTCCCCTGTCTCCTCAGCGACATGCTCTGACAGAGGCATGCCATCAAGACTGGGATGGTCCAGCTCTGAAGCTTATCTCAGCATATGACCTCTCTGGCATTAAGTGTAATAATTTTTCTAAACCATCTATCTTGGGCTTAGACTTTCTGAAAAAGAAGGGATAAGCCACAGAATGAAACTACAAGACACATATATAGAAATTAATATCCTACAGCAGCTCCTCAAAGTCCCACTTAAAAAGTACATGTTTACTTTTCAATACTGCATCATTTTACTCTTTATATGAGCCTATGAAAGAAACCCCTTGATTATTCTGCAAGCTTTTATTTCCTTTTTAAGCTTGAGCACAAATGAAGTAATCACAATGCATTGAGCTACACATTATATTCTTTCCTTTCCATTTGTGCAATAGCTGAAAGTACCCTGGCAGCTCAACACTAATCCTGTTGTGGTATCAGGACACTGGCTACCGTACCTTCAGACAAGGCTTACAGCACTGCATGACCTTCAAAAACATGCAAGAAAGAACCAATGATAAAAAGAACAGTCCACAGTTTTGCTGAGGAAATAGTTCTTTACTATTTTTCCTGTATTTCCTATGGTAAAAGACTGAAGGGACAAACTAAAGGTATTTTCTCAATTCATGCACTTTTGCATCCTTGTTTAATACACAGTACAGTTCTACCACAGTCAGGTTTATGATGTTTTGATACATTTTTTACATTAATTAGGAAGAATTATCAGATTAAGATGTATTGCTCCACAAACCATGATAACATTTCCTACCACTTTTATGCTATAAATTCCCATGAAATCAGTCCTTGGAAGATGTAACATTTGAATAGTACTTACACTAGGTTTAATCAGCTTAGTAAGGACAAACCAATATTGGCAAATACAGTACTATAAGCAGTCAAAAATGCATTAGTTAGCAAATGTCACATGAAGAACAGAATGTTTTCTACACAGTTGTTCTGTGTTTTCACGAAAGGTGACAAGACCAATACAGAGCAAACACAAAGAAGACAGCACTCTCCAAATGTCGTTTTAAGTTGATAGTAGGAACCTCTTTGTTACACACCAAGAGAAAGCATGGAATAAAAAATCCCACACTTTTGTTGTTTTGTGGCTTTTTAAAATCATTAAAGATCTACACCAGAAATATTACTTTTAAGGGCTGTAAAAGCAAGCTGTAAAGCAGTTTGCATTTCATTCAACTTTGACAACAAAATGTAATTACACTTCATGGGAAAGCACTCAACTATTACTCCAGCATTGCTGCTCTCATTTGCCAATGTTAATCTTGTAAAAATAAAAGTCCATGTTTTAAATTTTCTTTAAAAAAAAAATCTTTTCAGTAAATACACATTCTAGATATCTTTAACCGAATTACAACATAAGGACAAAATCTTGACTGCAGATGAGGATGAGCATCAAAACTTCTACTGCTGCTGAACCACTTGTATCTTTTATGGAAATTCTGAAAACAGTTGGTTTCATTGGAGTGCACTCCCACTGGAGTACACCCTCAAGGAAGTGAAAGAATTAAACAACAAAATGAACCAACAAACAGCAACTCAGAGACAAAATATGTCTACATAAGAAGGGAAGCACACAGATGACGATTGGATCGTTTTCTCCCTTGATCATATTTAACCTTGACAACATTTAATACCGAAAAACAAGATTCTGAAATGCTTTATGGTAACTTCTCAGTCCAACTTAACATAAGGAAAAGCACACAAACTTTAGGGAAAGGACATACTGAAAAAATTCCAATAAAGAATATAAAATTAAAATGCATCAGCTACCTCAGGCTGTTTACTCAAGTAGCCTGTGTTAAGCATGTCGCAGCTTACCACAATCAAAAGCTACCTACTTCTACCACTGGAAAGAACCATGACTGATTGTATGTAATTTCTTTGTGTTCAGACAGACATAGAATCAAAAACCAAAATATTCTGCAAGGATATTAAAGGTATTTTTTCAATGTGCTCACCTTATACATCCTGTTGCAGCTACAGTCAATAAAATACTTCATTCATCTTAATTCCTATTTCAAGGAAAACAAAAATCAGAAAGTCTCAACAACTCAGGAAATGCACTGAGCAAAGTACAGAAAATCATATTAAACAATCAACAGAGGCATACATTTTAAAATAAACAATAATACTAATAAAACAATGCAATGGCATCTCCTCAAAGTCTTACCATACACTAACAGTACTTTAGATCAGAAATGGCCATAATAAATATTTGAATAAACGTTGCTAAAACAACTGATAAAGTTCACCCATTCTTGATTTTATCACATTGTTTTCAAGTTCTGTAAGCTTCTATAATTGTAACTGCAGCAATACCTTCATGAAACATCAGATCAAAGTTGTACTTTCACCATCTGACCATTTGCCTTTGATCTGATGTCTACCACATTAGGTGCAAACAAATAAATGAAACCGTTGCCAGTTTCATATGGCCATTTAAAACATTAAACCACTTCCATAAATATTACCTCTGCATGTAAAAATCCTCACGGCACCTCAAGTCACAGATAAAGAAAACTCCTTCTCTCTAAAGCAGCATAATCATTGAACCTGTACATCAAAAACACATATGTATGACAATCACTACATATATAGAGAGAGAGAAAATCAGAAATATTCCATCATATGTTGTCATCATAATTGCTAGTCCTGATATTCTCACAAATGAGATACAGAGAATACATAGGAATGTAGTACTTCCTTCATGAATGCCTTGCAAAACATTTTCATTGTAAAATATTAGTTATCTCACAATCTATTACTTTAAAAGCCTGGCTAAAAGTTAAAAACATTCAAACCACACCAGAGTAATAATTTTCTTCTGATCCTCCAGTTATTATTACCTTTATTTTTTTATTTAAACACTAAGAATATGTCAGAGCCTAACAAAAAATATTTTAAACATACACAAAAATTGTCATAAGTTTTTTTTCCTTCCTTTTTATTTCTGACTTTTGACAAACTTTGTCTGAAAAAAATCCAATTCTTCTAGCTACTGAAGCAGAAAAAAAACTCACGCTCATCCCTGAAGCATGACTTACTTCATACTATAGTAACTGGAAAAAAAACCTAACTCAAACTAGTACTAAAAATAATCAGTAACGTCAAAGTTAGACAAAACAAACAAATTTAAAAAGCAGCAGCTCAGCATTTCGGTTTCTGAATGGCCAAGTGAAAAAAAAAAAACAAACAAAAAAAAGCATGCAGAAACTACTGTGCTTTACTGTATCTGTCCTTCTCTTTTTATTACACAGTAATATGAAGGACCATTTTTAATGGTATATTACAGGTTCAGATAAATCAGTACAAGCCAACTAAACTACACACCATTCAAGGACTAGACTCTTCGTTGACTGAGACTTCAAACCACACATTAAAAAGCTCCAATGAAACATAGCACAGAGAAAAAGAAGGAAGTGAGCACAAGGCAGTATGAACTGATGAGCAAAAGGCTGCCAATAAAAGAGAAGATGCATCATATCAATTTTATTTCAGGCACAGAACTAGGTATGACTTTTAATAAAGCATGACTTTTGGATAAAATACATTTAAACAAGCCTATCTCACACTGTTTCAAATGTGCCACATTGTAGGCATCACTGCAGGCCTTCCAAGACTCTCTTATGCTGCCTTCAAGCACTTCCCTCCTTCTGCCTGTGCCAGACACCTCAGATCACTTTGAACTTGGGATTTTTATTGACGAAGAGTCCTTTTCCTCCATTTAATAAAAAAATTTATTAATCAAAGTATAGTACACACATTATAGCAAGCGGTAAATGAGCAAAAACAGCGCTGGGTGACCAGGGGAAACACAGTAGTTCTGCCACGGCACACCTTCCTATGTCTTGGTCACGACTTATATTAGAGTT
>WBNH01006376.1:0-56730 GCA_013401255.1 Urocolius indicus
TCTCTCATCTAGCCAACCAATTACTCCCTCGTAGAATGCTCTCAGGTTGGTCAAACAGGATTTCCCCTTAGTGAATCCATGTTCATCCCCTGATAACCATCTTTTCCTTCATATGTTTAGTGGCAACATTCAGGATGAGTTCTTCTGGGGATGAGTTGTTCCATCTTTCCAGATATGGAGGTGAGGCTGACCAACCTGTAGTTTCCTGGATCATCCTTCCTACCCTTTCTGAAGACTGGAGTGACTTTGGCCTTGTTCCAGTCCTCAGACATCTCACCTGTCCTCCAGGATTGTTCTATAATGATGAAGAGCAGTTTGGCAACCATATCAGCCAGTTCCCTCAGCACTCTTTGATGCAGCCCATCAGGACCCATTGATTTATGAGTGTTAAGCTTGCTCAACAAGTCTTTAACCTCTTCCTCATCCACCAAGGGCAAGTCCTCTGCTGCCCAGACCATCCTACTATCCTTGTTGGACTGGGCTTCCCAAGGTCTGATCTTGGCCGTAAATATCGAAAGAAGGCGTTCAGTAATTCCACCTTCTCTGCATCCTCTGTCACAAGGGCACTTTCTGTGTTCAGCAGTGGGCTCCTGTTCCTTCTAATCTTCCTTTTGCTGCTGATGTACTTGAAAAAACTCTTCTTATTTTCCTCAACTTTCCTGGCTAGATTTAATTCTAGAAGGGCTCTATCCTTTCTAGTTGCACCCCTGCACGCTCTGGCAATGTTCCTGTACTCTTCCCAAGAAATCAAGCCCTGTTTCTACCTCTCATAGATGGCTGTTTTCTGCTTGAGTTGTCCCAGCAGATCCTTGCTCATCCATGGAGGCCTTCTGCCTCCTTTTCCTGTTTTCCTCCATATGGGGACACACTGATCCTGGGCTTGGAGGAAGTGGTGCTTGAAGACTGACCAGCTCTCTTGGGCAGTTCTATCTTCTGGGATCTTATCCCAGGACATCCATCCAAGCAGGGCTTTGAAAGGGCCAAAGTCAGTTCACCTGAAATCCAGAGTCTGTTTTGTGTCCTGCCTCTTCCACACAGGCTCTTGAACTCTATCATCTCATGGTCACTGCAGCCAAGGTTGCACCCAAACGTCACATCCCCAACCAGACCCTCCTTATAAGGTCCAGCAGCACACTCCTCCTAGTTGGTTCCTCAATCAACTGTGACAGGAAATTTTCATCAATCTGTAGGAACCTCCTGGACTGTGTGCACTTGCCTTTGTGGCTTTATCAGTAAATATCAGGGAGGTTGGAGTCCTCCAGGAAGACCAGGAATTGGGACTGTGAGGCAGCTCTCAGCTGTTTGTAGAAGGCCTCATTCACTTCCTCCTCCTGATCAGATGGCCTGTAGCAAACTCCTACAACTATATCCACTACCTTGCCCTGCCCATTCATTTTCATGCACAAGCGCTCAACCTGCCACTCAGTCCCCACCCAGGCACAGTTCAGTACACATTATTTACTCTCTCACACAGAGAGCAACTCCACCTCCTTGCCTTGTCAGCCTGTCTTTCGTAAACAATACATAGCCCTCCATAGCTGTGCTCCAGTCAGGTGAGCTGTCCCATCACATCTCTGTGACCGCAATGAAGTTGTAATAGGAACTGAGCCAGAGGGTTTGGGTGATGTCATAACAGATTTTTGATTTCAGAGAGATATATTTGGTCCTGTAAACTGAATTATCATGCTTATGTGAGCTAATAGCTAAACTCACACTAGTTGGATCTTTTAGTACTTCTGGGAATTACTAGAGTGGTTAGACCTCTGACAGAGACTAGCCTTCAACCGGGGTGCAAGAGTTATCTCAAAGAAGTGTTCCAGTCAGTATTTGTGTGCCAAAATGCAAAATAAAGAGTCAGTTAGCAGGAACCAGGAAATTACTGAGGGTAGTATTAATACTAGATTGCTGCCTGCTGGAATCTAACAAAGCTGAGGTCTTGCACAGGGTTTTACCTCAGGAATTTTCTGTTCAATACATTGAGAAAAGGACTCCTCACTTTGAGACAAAAAAGAGAAAATAGTTCCTTCGGTACTCGTGTCCCTTTCAGTCATACAAAAGAAACTAACCAAAATGAAAGGGTTTATATTCTGTGATCAACATGATATGGTGACACGATGCATTTCAGCAGAATCACACTTGACCTTTAAATAATACTATAAACAGTGTCTGAAAAATGTTATTGGATGTTCTGTAACAGAAAAAGCAAAGTTCATTAAGGGTTTATACAAACAGTTTGGACATATAAAATATAAGTGAACAACTGCTTGGTTGTGGAGGCCATCTGCATCTGAATCTGTCTGGATTTCAGAAATCTGGGGTGACTGCAACAGTGGTAATGTTGAATAAATTACTGCTTCTTTTTTTTTCTGTTTTGTCTTTTAAATAATTTTTATAGTGAAATTAATATTATGAGTCTAAATATACTGTGAGGACCCTGAAGGCACTAATGAGCCTGATAGCTCTGCCATGCACACCTCAGACCTTTATTTGCACCCACTTCCTGTAGGCCTGGGGCTACATTGAGTGAGAGGACTACAGAATTTCTCTTCTTTTTGGGAAGACATAATCTATTATATGAAATAAAATAAAGTTAAATGAAAACATCCATCAAATTTCAAAACAATATTCTTTGCTTAATGTTTGGAAATTTGTGATTTTTTTAGCATTTCAGCTTTGTAGAATCATAGAAGATCTCAAGTTGGAAGGGACCCATAGGGATCATGGAGTCCAATTCCTTGCTCCTCACAGGACTATGTAAAACATAGAATACAGCTTCACTGTAAACTCAGCTATACTACTGCATATGTATATATATATGCAGAAGTATATACATATGCAGACACTACCACAATTCAGATTATGTACCTGTATCAGGTTCAGTTTCTAGTGTTCTTTGTTCATTTTTAGATGATTTGTGTTTCAGGTCAGAGGATCGTGGTTTTTCTCAAGTAAACAATGAAGGCAGTTTGGAAGGTATCATGAAGTGTTACCTGAATTTCACTGGAAAGTTTTTCTTAAGTACTCCAACTCAAAGTAAAGATGTCATCATGAGCTGCCTGTGATTTGACTGCAGCCAAAATCTTCTCCATGGCATTATTTCTTCCTTATATCAGAGCATCTTTGTGACTTTCATACAAAGCTTTTTGGAGTACTCCACAAAGATTTATTACTCTCCAGTGACCTTCTTTAAATACCTATCTATACCACAGGACAGATGAACCAAAGCTCAAGGCAAAACTTAGGAGCAGAGTGCCACACAACAGCTGTGTACAGGGAGGAGGCTGTTTCAAAACAATGAGAAATGAACAAGTTGCAAGAAATAAGAAATTTGTACTGGATTTATCTGGAGTTGTATCACGTGTGGATAACTTCTTTAAAAAGTCAGGAAAGACTGGCTTCTGTCAGGTATCCTCAACATGAAAATAGAATTTAAGTATCTTAGTTTCTGCTATTCATTCTGACCACTCTATGACACTTTCTCTGGTAATTTTCCTGCTGAAATAAAACTGGAAGTTATTTCAATAGTGTTGGATATATCCAAGAGTTTTAATTCAACCTCTTAATAAAACTATGAGGCAAAAAACCCCAACCAAACAAAAATCCCCAAACTTCTTTTATCATTGTCATTTTTATGAATGTATGCAGTCGTAAAAGGCATCAATTCAATACAGCAAATATTTCCAATTTGCTTTATACAAATTGCCATCAAAACACCTTCATCTACAATGTTAAGATGGGTTAACAAACTCTTTCACTGTCCAGGCTGGTTCATTGACACGGACACTGCTACAGTTTACTATCTTTATTAATTAGACTGATGGGAGTTTATGTGGCTTTCCTTAAATTCATGAATGGTCATAAGTTTCTAAGCCGATTTTAAACATCTGGGCAAAGCTTTCTTCTCAAATAGGGATAGTGAGTTAAAATTTTGACATTTATAAAATACTCATTCAAAAATAATTTAGAAAGATTACTATAAATCTTAAAGAAGTAGGAAGAAACAAAACTGCTATTTCAAGGAACTATTTATGCCTCTGGTTGTGTGTCAGGTCATTCTTCTCTCTGCAGCCCTTTCTTGTACTTTTATATTTTTTCTATCCCAGTAAGGACTATATGGCATATGGATTTTGATTTCTCATTTAAACTTTAGTTGGACTAGACAATCTCTAAAAGTTCCTTCCAACCCTACCATTCTATGGTTCTATGATTCTAATATTATGAAACACGTCATTATAGTCATACTGAGTTTCACAGATCTGCAAGATCAAGTCTCACCAGTCTGGTGTCTGAAAAATCAGTTTTGTATGAAGATAAGAAGAACATGAAGAGTATGTCTTCTATCTCCTTGTCCTTCCTCTGATTGCTGCATCAGATGCTGATATTGTTCTGCTCTTTTTTTTACGTTCTTTCAGCTGTGGGAGAAATTTCACATTTGGTTTCTACATTTGCCTGTTGAATTCTTTTCTCTGGCATGCAACTCAGTAAATGTCACTTCCATGTGTCTTAGGATTACTGCCTGTTTGAAAAAAAAAAACAAAGGAAGAACCTTAATGTTTGGCATTGCTGAGTTTCACCTCTATTTTCCTTAATTGACACATAAATATATATGTATAGTTTTGATGAATACTTAAGTACACACTTAAAATTTTCATGGTATTGTTCTGAAGGAAAGCATTGCTATAATGCTAGTTGGTTTTCCATTGAACACAAAGGACTTATTGTAACTATCTTATTGTAACTATCTATCAATTGTAACTATTGTAACTATCTTAATTTAATTATGTAACTTTTGAACATTGTCTTCAAAAAACCCAGATATCTGTCCCTTCTTCCTTCAAACTCTTGTTCCAGAGTATAGTTCTGCTGCCGAGTTATGAGAGTTGCTATTTACAGTATGTACTTAGAACCATATTAATAGCATAGTGTTGCCAAAAGTCTCTCTATTGCTATGTTAAAGAGAAGCTGTTTATCCTATGCTGTCTATTCTTGTGGCATTTCAATCTGTCAGCTTCCATCAACTAGAGATCATCTCAGATTTTCAAACTCTGTCCCAGAAAATCTTTCTAGAGAGATGGAAGGCTCATTCCGCTTCCCTGTGATCAAGCCTCAGGAAGGAGCACGTGAACAGATCAAAATACTGAGAGATTATGGCAGTTGTCCCTTTTGCATCAATTTTACCCCTGCCTGCGTAGGCGAATGACAGCTCCTTGCTTTACACTGTAAGCTGATGGAAAGATGCCAGTGTGGAAGCAGTTAAACCTCCTACATTGGCCATCAAAAGAACAAAAAAAAATGTCAGGCTTTATTTGTAAATGTTTCCAAATTTCTTAGCATAGTCTATAGGAAGGCTGCAAGGGCTGGAAGAAGAACGTCTCTGTGTATAATATCACAGAATCACAGAATGGTAAGGATTGGAAGGGACATGTAGAGAGCCACTAGTCCAACCTCCCGGTAAACCAGGGCCACCTAGATCAAGTCACACAGGAATATGTCCATGCGGGATTTGAAAACCCCAAGAGGAAAATCTACAACCTCCCTGGGCAGCCTATTCCACGTTGGACCTTGCTTGACCTTGCAGCACATGGCTTGGCCATACACCTTCTATAGGGTGAAGTTCTGAGAAAGGTTTTTTTTTTATGCATAGCAATTGTTTTAAGCTGTCTTTCTTGAGACTTATGCAACCATTATGATGAAAATGCAAGATATTTAAAAAGTTATTTGTGGAAAATGTTGCATTTGAGTTTATTTCAGTATTTCTGACATTCTTGCAAGCAATGCTGAATAGATTTTTGTGCAGGCAAATCTAGAGAAAATATATTTAACCAGAACAAACTCTCCTTCTGAAAAATACTCTTAGAGACATGATTACTTGCTCTGTTTCAGCTTTCAGCAAACTACATGAGTTGAAGGTGTTCGGTCCTACTTAGGGTTATGGCCAATAGCTGAAGAGTATTTATCTGAAGATAAATACTATACTCAATCCTTAACTAATAACATTCAGATGACCTCACTCCTTTTAATTAATGATTTAACATCCCAAACACTTGCAACTATCGAACATTTGAAATACATTACTGTTGTGAAAATTTGATGGGAGAAAAATGTTTGAATAATTTATCATAAATATTTTTCTAACATTTTATTGTTGATACCAAACCTGGCACGGCTCATTTGCTTCATCATATTACTTAAAACTGCAGCTGCATACCATAAACAAAAGAGGACTAAAGCCAAAGTTGCACATTTCTGTATTTGCATATAAACTCTTTCACTTGCTGTCAAAACACTCTGCAGCTGATGTGTATTTTGGGAAAGGTGTGTGGATTCCTTTTCAACCAACATTCAGACTAAAACCCTAGAAGCTATTTATTTTGTAATTTATGTTGGCACCCAGACACTGCAGTACTATATGTCTGAAAAACAATCAACAAGTACTGATGAAACCTGTAGACCTTCCTGCCTGTTAAATCTCATTTCCTACTCCCATGAATGCAAAAGTAAATTAAAAGTTTTTCAAATTTGATAGGTTTTTACCCTATCACATGATGCTCTGATGGGACTATTGACAGAAACTTTGGCTTGTCACAAAACCTGGTGTATCAAAGACCAGGATATTCAACTCTAGTGTCACAAAGGTGATATGATGGATTTAAGTCTTACTATAGAAGATGGAAAAGGAAATGATCTCACACGTAAGTAAATTTTTTTTTACAAATGAAATAATGAGAAAATGTACATTCATGTAAAGGGGAAATAGATCCAATATTCAGTCACACCTTTTAGAAGACATCTCTATATCTTTTGACACCTCTGAAGGTAACCTGATTCTTGCACAACATAGCATTCAACCTCCCTGAAAACTGGCAGTGTGAGAAGACTGAAGAATTCACTTTTTTTTTGTTAATTCCTTACAGTCTTTCAGTTCATTCACTCAACATCTATGGATCCGTAAATAACAGAAAACAATGTCTATAGGCTTTAAAGTACCAAAATCAATGTAGAAATGAACTGATATTCTGAAAACCCTGAACTCCAGTATTCTTTGTTGAAAGGATGTTGCATCTCCTTTCAGGGAAAATCTTTGGGCACAGACATACAATATCATTAGAGTATTCTAAGAGTGAGAGTGGAAGCCTACTTCATTGTCTTTTTTTTTTTTTCAGGAATATTTCTTTTTTAAATGGTACATAAGTGCTTAAAATTGAGAATATACAGACAGATGATTATCTGAAACATGGAAATTAATTATTTTAATGTGTTCTTTTATCACTTCTGCAAATACCGTGCTGTCTGTGTAAATCTGTATGATTTCTGAAAACATTAAGGTCATTTCTGTGTCCAGTCTGTCCTGATGCATATCAAGCCAAAAAATTCCATTCATTACTTATATCCAGACCACAAATGTGCAGTGAATGAGAATAGTTATCTTGTTTCGTAGTATTTTCAGGAAAGGAACCAACTTTGGTTGAAAGTCCTCACCTATGGTAAATTTGTTATGATCAGTTAATAAGCTATTTGAGGATCTAGAATGGAATTTCAATTTCATTTTGAAATCTATTGACTTTAACTCCTCACTATTATTTTTTTCTCTGTGTGTTTGGGAGTTTAGAGCCCTCACATATTAATGTAGTTATCAAAATGTAGGGTCTGTCATGACAACGATATTTTTCCCTTAAGACTTTCCTTGATGGAGCAGGCAAGTGTTAATGTGTTTTCAGACCAAGAATGATGTAGCAATGTTGGAAGAGGAAAAAGAGAAAAGAATTCTGAAGTTTGCCTCCTGCTACTTCCTCCCATTCTAGAGAATGAGATGGAAACAGAAACTCAAGCTAGAATCTTACCTTTTAAGGACTTCGCCATCATAAAATACAGTCTTGTTTCTCTCTACATTTTTGACTGCAGCAGTGTGATTTATGCATTTTCAGTCACAGGTGAATGTGAAAGCCTATCATGCATCACATTTGTTGATCTTCCACACAAAATAAACATACTTTTACATATATACAAATGCAAATAGAGTTGAAATTTAGCATGAGAAACTAGCAAGGTTTTAGGACATTGTTTGCCTCTATTGGTATGATTCTGTGAAGTGAAAGGTCTACTTTGTCAAAAAACAACATAAAACCCCCCAGACACTAAAACCTCAGAAGATTTCATCTTTTGTCTATAAAAATTGCCTCTCCAATAGGTAAAACTAAACTAACTCTAATCAACCAAATTTGGGTGCTATCTGAGATCAGATACCAGGCCTGAAGGTAAGATTTAGAAGTTGTTTTTCACAGTCTTTGTCTCGTAAATTTTTCATAAGGGTTAGTTTTCATTTTAAACCATGTTCTTCTACTCTTTTTGTCTAATGTCATATCCAGATATATACTAGAGATTCTTACAGAAGAGAAAGAAAATCAATTAATCATCATCAGATAGCTCCTCTCTCAATATAAAACATTGCACAGAAGACAACTAATCTAGATCGAAACTGAAGCTCTTTCTCTTTGTAATGTTTTAGGTGAACTTGCAAGTTGAATGAGAAGTCTAACTACGTGATTATTTTCAGGTGCTAAGCAAAGAGACGTTAAGTCCCTTTGAATTGTCTTTGAAAAAGCCCTAAACTTGTTTCCCGGGTCCCAAGACAAAGATGTATGGTAGATATTTTATCAGTGTGATTTTGCTGGCAAGAAAAGTATCATACATGATAACAAAAGCCAAGAGTTGCACTAATGATGAAATTCATTTACACGGTGAATCCAAGATCACTGGAGGTGCTTTCAGTTTACTTTTCTGTGCACTGAAGTTATGTAAAGAAATATACAGAAAAAAACACATACTCTCTTTAATCATCGACTTGCAAATATACATAGGAGAAGTGCCAAATTCTGTCACCTTAGGAGAAAGTCTTTGATATACCTACTGGACATAGCATCAGCAATGTCAGCTCCGTGCTTTAAATAGCAAATGTACCAGGATCCGACCAGCTGAAGCACCTCTTTGGGAAGGAATATCTCTTTGGCACTTACACTTCTGAGATACTTCTTACAAATTCAGGAACTATTCACAGACCATATATGTTCTACTCTAGAGGAAATATTTCTTCAAAATCTTAAATAATGTTAATCTGAAAAATAAGGGAAATCTGTGCTTAAGGCTGTCATCTGATCCTTGTGTTGTTATATTTTGCAGAAGAATCAGTAGGATTTGAGAAGAATGTAGGATACTAAGTATATGCTGTGAGATATATCATGCAGAAACGCTCCTGAATTATGAGAATACTCCACAGGAGATTTTATTGGGCATTTGCAGTAGATTTGAGGCTCTTCGAAGACTCCCTGTTTTGACTTATAACAGTACACGAGGGAGTAGTTTCTGAAATACTTTAATGTCACATCAAATACTTAGATGCCAGATTACTAACACCCATATCTGAAATGGAAATTAGCTAGTGTATAATTTCCCTCTTTCTATTAGCAACTGATTTAAATAGAATTTGAGATTAAAAAAAGAAACCATAGCTCAGCCTGTGTTAACTAATTACTTTTATTGACATGCTATGTATGAACACGTTGTGAATTGACTCCACCATTTGCTCTGTGTATCTATTTCACTGCATTCAAAATGTCAGGGAAATATTTCCTCTGAAAGTCTTTTTATGTGTGTCTGGGTTATAACAGCTCTTGAAATATAAAATCATCTTAAAGCATTATTATCTAGAAATAATCCAGAATATATGGAGTTTTGGTCATAGTTCTAGTTAAAAGAAACAGCAATTTTCAGTTTTCATCTCCATTTTCTTAGGGAAAGAAGTTTCTTTTCCAGTTGTGAATTTCCATTTTCGCTATCTGATTGAGGGATTTCTTTTGGAAGTCTGAGGTTTCATAAATAAACTTGGTACTCCATCTACCATTATAATTTGTGCTGGTAAATGTTTCCCACTACTTTTGTTGTTCAGCCAGAAAGCTGCATTTCTTCATCCATCATGAGGGCAGAGTTGAGGTTAGGTCAAATGATGCGTGCAAAGTGTTTCTCAGCTGTTGTTTAAGCAAGCTTTAGTTATTTCTGCAGCTGATTTAGAGTTCTTTGATCTGTCTCATTCACTATAAATATAGAGAAGATGTAACCATGATCAAGGCTGAAAGCAAAATATACTGACCTTAGTTACCTCTGTGCTAAAATAATGAAGAAGGGCAGGAAAGGAAAGAAAAAAGGAACAACGGATTAAAGTATAAAGAACCTGATTCTTCACTTATTTATACCAGTTTGTTCCACCCAATTCAGTAAGTTTCGTTCTGATTTATAATGGTATGTGAGAGAGCAAAAACAAGCTTCATATACTTGTAGAGAAAACGAAAAGATGTGATTAATGTTCTGCATTTCTCATGGGCCACAAACAAGTTAGATCAAATATATTACAATAGGTTGGACCAAGGAAATGTTTGGATAAAAGGCTTCTTCAGGAAGGTTCTATAGAATAATTTGTGATTTGGTAAAAAACACTTTCACATGAATAGTGAGCCCATTCATAGTCCACTGCATGACTCATGGGCTTTTGCTGTCAGACAGAGAACAGTTCAGCATGGTGATAAATTTTTAACATGAAAATTTTATTTTCTTCTATTTCTCCATGTAGTTTTTCACCCTCAAAAAGAGCTGATGTTACTATGTTTCAGTCAAGAGGCAAATTTTTTTATTTGGTGTATATTGAAAAATACTTTTTAAAATTGGGAGTGTCTGGCAATAAATACCATGGAAAGAGGTTGAATAAAAGATTTAGTGGCTTTATAGAAAAGAATCCACAAAACAACAAAAGGTTGAAAAGATCAGAAATACGTTTGAAACTGACCATATTATTATAATAAAACTTAATTATATGAAACTGAGCATCTTCTATTTCACTTAGGTTTTTTTTTTTTTTTTTTCAGACATGTGTTAATCTGGTCTTATGGGGAGAGAGAAAGACTCACAATATGCTATTCAGTTCATTTAGCATCCTCCTGAAACTAGTGTGGTTCTTCTTGTTTACTTCCCTCTGCATCTCTTTCTAGATGGGGCACATTGCCCTCCTTCAGTGCTAATAGTATCTTCTAAAACTGTTCCTCCTTATTCAAAACTTTCTTCTTTGTATTCATTTGACCTCTAGACCGAGATTCCTTCAATAACCACGTGCCTTGCAGTAATCGCTTCATAACATGTGCCCAGTAGAAATATCAGAATTATGATTCAAGTACTTTAAAGAGTGAATTAAATTTTGATATTTTAAAAGTAAAAAATATTTTCTTTGGGTTTTTTGGGAGTTTGGAATGTAATCTTTGTAAGAAATTCTTTGTCAAATAAGAGAATAAAAACCACCAAACTGAGTTAATTGACATAATCTCCTAAGTTCAGAATCTGAAATATTAAAAAGAAAAACACCTAACACTTTCTAAATGCAGTAAGTAGGCAATGCTACATTAAATCTCTCTTGAATTTGACTTTTCTTTTTCCTATTGGATTCTATAAAGATTTAAATGATTTATATTTAAAACATTTTGCACATCAAAGCTAATTAAAATGGTAGAAAAAATAGAAGAAAAAATATTTTCCAAACGCCAGCTTCTTAAATACAGAAGAGGCATAAAGGGTTTCAGCACACAATAAAGGGCAAGAGTAGGTCCTCAGTATGCATGTTCAGAAAAAAGGAAATAAAAGATTCCCAGTAATTCTTGTTTATTCATACTGGTTACAGAGATTAAACTATAATATTTTAAATGTTAGTGGTTAGAGTAATAGACTTTTTCACTTATTAGCACAAATGTATCACAATATTGTGATACATTTATAATCTAGATAATAATAACTTTGTGTTTATCTGTCCAGCACCCACAAGTTATATTTGAACTCTGATAGTAACTAACATAAAATAAAACACAATGAAAGGAAAGCAGTGAATAAGTTTGTGGTGTGGATGTTTTCTAAAGAATTGTCTTCTCTCCATGTGCAGGTTCAAAACACATAAGTAACAGAGAATGTGCCACATACACTTTGAGTAATGCCAACAATATCTTGCTTTGTTAAATGTGATGTGGAATAGGACAATTTTGGTCTTAGCCATTAATAGTCTATTCACACTCTGAAAAAGCAAAAATAAAATATGTTTAATAGCTCTGTGCACATTCTTAAAGTTCTTGTAGAACATTGCATTCTGAAAAGTGCAAAAGTCACTGAAAGAAGAGAAAATGAAAAAAAGAGAAATCTTGAGTGTGGCCACTGCTGAATGTCCACAGCTTTGGGACACATTCTTCATACCATTGAAAAACCTGGAGGCAAAGGGACTTTTGCAGTAACCCTGTCTCAATCTGGCATTATACAGACCACAGAAACTGTCCCAGCAAACATAAAATTCAAGCTATCTTTGTGACTCGGAAAAAGTTTTCTCTTAAGGAAAGGTTTTCAGATGATAAAGAAATTGTCACTTTTCTATCTAAGCCAATCCGAAGGATAAAGTGTTTTTTGAAGAAAACACTTTATTTTTAATTTCCTTAGCTTCAACATACACTTTAAATATAACTCTCCCTATGATATCAAAGCTGGTTGGTGTCAAAGATCTCCTTCTGATACATATGCTTGTCAGTTCTTTGCAAAACTTAGAAAATTTGAGTGTAAATAAAAGAATTATGTTTATTTATGCTCATAAAGTGCTGATATTGGTTCTGTTTAGACCATGAAGCAAATACTTTCTGCATTTAGGTCATATTCCAAATAAAAGTAGAAAATGAAAGTTGGGTGCATAGCCAAAGAGAAACCCACAGTATGTTTCAATGTGCTCCTCAGACTGGATCAATCAAAACTAAGGCTTCTGGGCACACTGCAAAGCATACTTACCCTGTGGAAGGGTTGCAATCAATAAACCCGAAGCCTTGAATTTAGTATTCACTGAGGAGAAACAGCTTAAGAATGCTAATTTGTTCCTTCATGGAATGAGTTGTATGATGAAAAAAGCCACTGGGCTGTTTACTTCTGCAATCTGTCAGCTTTGTTTCAGTTGAAATGCTGATGCCTTTGTTTTCATTATTGAAGTGTTCCAGCTCATATATACTATGTACCTACCAAGGCTAGCTTCTGAACAGAACTGATGTCTGCTTTTCATATTCAGTATCTCTTATGTTGTCTAGACTGTAGACAGACTTACATCTTTAAAGCGTCTGTAAACTCAGCTACAAGTACTCCAGCTATGTTTGTCTAGGAAACATTTTGATACGTCATTGTAATTTTAAGTGATTTGATACCAATCTAATTTCAAGATACATTTAGTTTATTTAATAGAGCATACAATTTACCAATCATAATAAATCATGAAAAAGGCTTTTCTGGAGTAAAAAATAGAGACTAAATATTTTACCAGAGGGAATACAGCTTCAAGACATAGGTAAATGAAACAATAGTTTTGCCTGAAGACTGGAAGAAGGGAGACATAAGTGGTATCTAGAATACTGAACAGTCTGTCTCCATACCACTTTTTTACATCCTGGTTTGCTTTCATATGAAAATTTCAAAACATGTTCAGAAGTAGTACCCAGTACAGAAAAAGTAAAAATGCTTCAGCTTTTCTGAAAATCAAACCATTACTTCACTGTAATGAAAAAGAAATTAACAACTTAACTTTAAATATTGGTGATTTAGTTTGTTTTTTTGTTTGTTTGTTTGTTTTGTTTTGTTGTTTTTGACAATCTTGGAATATATTTTCTACTTCTGAAACAATATTCATACTCTAAACCTGAGAATACAACACTTCTGTGGCCTGAAATCTGAATCCTGGGCTGAGAACCAAAGTATTTGTTTTGACATCTTCTGGACATGTTAGGGGTGTAAACATTCATCTCTTTATCCATCAATAGTCAATTGAAAGTTTATAAAAAAACCCAACTGTTTTGGAAAGACAGTACAGAAGCAAAGACTGGGTTTGGTTTCCGATAGCTTTCAAGACAAACTTACAGTCTAAGTTGATTTTTCCTATATTCTTCTCTGTTGCTGGAAAAGCAAGGAAAAAAATATTATCAATCCCCTTTGTCCTCCAGCATGGTTCCCCTTTACCCAGATATGTCCCATGGCTATCTTTGAATTTCATTTCTTTCTGATCTTGTGCTCTAAAAGCACCAGAATGATCAGAACGTTCATCTTTATAAACCCTATTGACAAACATCATTTACTTTTCATACGTGTGCACTTTTCTAGGGGAAAATTTGCATAGTAGATACTGGTTTCCCAGTAATTTTATCTGAATAAATCTTAAGTGTATTACCTGCAAGTTAATGTAGCAGCAGTAACACAACATTTAGATTAAATGCATTAATCTTGGGCAAAATATAGCCCTGGGCAACCACATGGTTGGTTGGAATTCAATAGTTAAAAAGAGAAAAGCATTCCATTTAGATTGGCCAGGACACAGGGACTTCTGCATTTTGTCTGTGAGCAAAAATATTTAGAGAATTAGATGCCTCTAAATATTCATGGCCTCAGTTTAATATTGCCTCAAAGGATGGCAGACAGTGGCTGATTTACCTAGCTAGAAATTCTACAGACATTGCCAAGGTTAAAACAAATTTAGTTTTTTCTTATTCATTTACTAAATGAAAAATATGTGACTTTGATGCTAATGCAGTGCAATAAAACGAAATCTACGACAGTTTCCTACTACCAAATGGGCTACTCTGTGAATACTACAGAACCATCAACCAGGGTAAAAAAAAAAAAATCAGTTTCTTAACTTTAGGAAAAAGACATTGACCTTGTTGAGTCTTTGTAACAACTAAATGATGTATGAAATGCTTACAGTGCACACACAAAATATACTCAGTATATCTCTCTGTTATTTGTAGTAATATTGTCCTCAGAAGTGTCTAGAAAATCTATCAAGCATGGAAATTCCAGCTAAAAGAGGGAAGGGAAATGGATTATCAATAGCATATGACTCTCTTCTTTTTTATTTCCTAACCCCTAGACTCCCCAGATATAAGCCAGTATAATAAATTTCAGGGTCACTAAAAGGACTTTGAAAAGTCTCTCTGAAGTAGGAAGATAAACAAGATCATCACTTTGTATAAAATTTGCCTGTTAATGTAGCCATATAAATCTCTCTTTTTAAAGTAAAATATTGTCAAATTAAAATCTTTGACTATATTTTATATAGAACTAGGAGCAATCAGACAAGGTGAAGTCAGGAGTAAATAGCGTGGGGATTTCACAAAAGGTAAGTTCCAGGTAGAGAACTGTGTTGGATGCATTGAAACATTAAGCTTGAAGAATGAGACAGAAATAAGTAGGAGTTACCTGCTAAGTGTATAAGTGACCTCCCACATAGAGATGGACTGGGAAAGCTGGAGTAATCATCTGGAAAGATGATTAACAAACAAGGAGTCTGATAGAAACAGGGAAAAAATTGCATCCAGTGAGCACACCAAATCAAGATGAGGGCCCTGATCTGGCAATATTATGTACATGTTTAACTATACCCTTGGGTCTTCTTAGATTTATAGTAGGTCCTCACATAAATAAGGTGAATCGTCTGCATACTTGAGGCAAAGGGCCAAAGCATCTGTCCTCAATCTTATAATACAGTGATGCAAAATAAATTACCTGAAAAATAATGGAACCTTTAATTCCACTACTCTGAGCCTTTAATTCCTCCGTGTATTATACATAGATTCATTACAGTGTATGCACCAAGTATATTTAAACAGCTAATACAGCACGTAAAATAAACTTTTCTGATGTAGGAAATACATTCTTATCTAAGTGAAAACTGAACTAATTTTATTTCATAATCTGGTTTTCCTTTCATATGACCCAAGTGATTAAGGCCAAGTGGAACCTATTTTTTGGTAATACTCATAGTAACAGTCATGACTTTAGTTTACATAAACCTGAAATGTCATTACTAATGAAGAAAAAGAATTTTGTTTTTATACAGAAATCATCCTTTTAATTTAAGGTTGAGGAAACTGTAATAATTTTTGAATTATGATAACAAATTTTGATTTTTCTTGTTAGTCTGTAATGTGTGATACATAAAATATTGAGGATCATATCTATAATTGACAAAGATGATGTAGTTTATCGTAGCTTACTAACATAGAATTAATATCTAGTATCAGTTGCAAATCTACTGGAAGGCCAAGCATGGAACAAAATTTAAGGGAAATTGTCAGTGAGAAATACATCAGTCAATGTTGGATTAATTATTGAGGAAGAGTTCAAACCAAGTTTCTGGAAAAAAGCAAAAGCTAAATACTAGACAGATATCTTAGATAGTTATATTAATGCATACTGTGAGTGACATTTTCAATGAAACTGAGAACTATAGAAGTGAGAAAAATGGTCAGAAAACTGACATTTCTTTTCCTGGAACAGCAGCTGTAAAAGGGGCTTGAGCTGCCTTGAGACCTTAAAGTGAGCTAAAGTCCAAAGTTTAGCAGGAGTTTGAAAAATCAGCAGATAATTCCAGTATATGCTGTTTCATTATTGTTGAATACAATGGAAAATTCTGGTCCAGAGAGAAAGTGGGGTAAAAAAACATTAGGCTTATTAGTATTTGTTTGTAATAAATTCTGCCTTTTAAACAGATTTTGACAGAGCTGCTGAGAATGTAGTCTTCAATATTCAAGCTTAAACCTCTCCAATAGTGAAGGGGTACAAGTGTGTGCATTTCAGCTGTCTTTACTCTTTGCAGTTTCTGAATCTTTGAAACTTCTTTTTTTTCAGTTGGCTTCTTTGTTTTTAATACTTTTTTAACCCTCATCCCACTGCTCACCTCAGGAAATAAAACATTATTTCCGCTTTCATCAGGTGCTGGCTCTTCTCCATATTCTGGCATTTCAGTTATTCAGGGATGCATACTGTGAGCCAGCATAATAGTTTGCTGCCACAGACTGATATTCAGAGCTTGCAAGGACTTGAACTGTTTACATTCACTTTTAACAAATGTTGATGGCTAATGTCTTTTGTTAAATGGTGAGAAAACTGATGCTTTACATTTCCCTTCTTCATTTTTAACCCAAATCTCAAAGACCCTGCTTTTTGTCCCAAGTTAATAGGCCTTCAAAATTTTAAGTCAGAAATCATCTGGGCATTTTGACAGAAACCTGATATAATTCATTATGAAGTGGCATGTCTCATGCAGTAGAATATCTATTCTAGAAACATCCTATGAGACAGTCTACCTAGTCCTACAACTAAGAAGGTGATATTGATCAGCATGAAGGAAGGAGTTGGAGATAGTCTTGCACACATGGAGACTCCAGTGAAAGCTTTTTTGAGTTCTTGAAGTGTAACAGGTAAAATTTTAGCTCTGTAAAGACAGCAGAAAAAACTCTGTGGCTTAGGCTAGATTTGACCTGTGTTGTTTTTTACCTTGACTGGGAGCTTAGCCCCACAGCACTACTCACTAATTCTCTCCTGGTGGAATGGGGGAGAGGATTAGAAGAGTTAAAGTGAGAATACTTGCGGGCTCAGAAAAGGACAATTTAACAGGCAAAGAAAAAACTGCATGCTCAAACAACCAAAACAAAGAATTCATTTACTGCTTCCCATCAACAGGCAGATGTTTAGCCATCTCCAGGAAAACAGGAGAGAAGATGAATGAATTTGAGAAGATGAATGCCATCACTCCAAATGTCCCCCCTTCCTTCTTCACTCATCTTTTATTGCTGAGCATGAATTCATATGCTCTAGGATATCCCTTTGGTTGATTGGGATCAGCTGTCCCAGCTGTTTCCCTTCCCAACATCTTGTGTAGCCTACTCACTGGTGAGGTGATGTGAGAAGCAGAAAAGAGCTTGGCTGTGTAAGAACTGCTCTGCAATAGCTAAAACATCCCTCTGTTATCAACACTGTTTTGTTCGCAAATCACTAAATGAGCACTAAATGAGCTACTGTGAAGAAAACTAACTCTATCACAGACAAAAACAGGAAAATTTTTCATTAGAAAACTTAATAGTAATTTTATTTTAATTAGATGGAACACATTGCTATGATGTCTGATACCCTCACAACTATTTAATTTTCTTACATTAACCTTTTGAGGTAGAAAAAGCTATTTTCCTTATTTAACATACCAAGAACATCTATTAAAAGTTCTTTCTAACATGAACTTTGAGCAAGTTACTTGTATTGTGTTTTGCAAGGTACATTCAGTGTCTCCTTTGTGAACATAGAGATCAAAAGCAGGATGCTGACTTTACTGCGGCATTCTGCCTGAGCTCATTTGACTTGATCGAGTTCCTTCTGAGTTAGATTTTGATACAAATCATAGGCATCTGACCCATAGCATTCACTAAGTCTTTAGCAAATGAAAACTTACAGTTAGGTACTGTCAATCTTCTCCCTTATGATTGAAAAAAAAATCCTGAGCTGCTTCTTTGAATATTTCACAAATTAGATGTAAGGTCATTTTTTTTTGTTTCATTGTTTTTGTCCTGCCTCTACCTAAGGCTAAGAGGAAGAAACAGTCTTATCTCAGCAAAAGGTATTGGGCTTTGATTTCACACTATAAAAAAAGTATCTCTGTTCGGTATTTTTTTATCAGATTCTGGGTATCTCTGATAGACTCTGGAAATTAACGTCTGAATTCCCTTAAACTTGACTACTACTGCCAAGCAGCTCAAAAGCATTGTTGATACAGAGGCTTATTAATTACTAGTATGGTCTTTGTAATTGCCTAGTCTAGAAATTGATGAACAAAGTCATTTCAGAAAGCAATCAATTTGAAATCTAATTTGTTGGCGAAATGAACCATATAAACAAAATGCCACTTGCAGTTTGACTAAAATGAGATGTGCTTAACGAGCCTATCATCATCTGTGATATTCATCACAATGGGTCACAGTTACATAAAATGTTATAAATCTGAACCAATGCACATAAAGCTGAAATGAATATTCTGAAAAGAATAAATGAGCATTTTGAAAAGAATAAAACATAAAACAGATGGCTGCCTCATGGAAACATCCTTACATTTCACGTTCTACTCATTGACTTATGGGCAGATGAACTGAAACTGAGTGAAAAAAAAGCAAAAAAAAAAAAGCACATGTTCTTTTCACATTGCACATTACCTTATTATTCATATTGGAAGTCAGAAAGAGAAGGCAGAGGTTCTAGATTTGAGCAGTCAAACATAGGCAGAGTTTGGAATATTGTGATGAACTACTCTTCCTTCTTTATCTTGCACAACTCCAGAACCAATTGCTTGAGGACTAAAGTCGATTATATCAGGCAACATGGTGGAAGCTTAAGGATTTGTCAGAATGTTGAGGTTTTTTTGTAATTAGTAGTGATGAGTATGAGTTCTAAGTAAAGTTTTAAGAAAAAATGATGAGCTGGTGGGACACTAAAAAGACATTCAAGAGACTAAAGAATTGATCTGCCTGAGATAATATGAAGTCTAGTTCCCACTTCTTCAGTGCTTAGCTAACCAGACAGTATTTCTCCTCCCTTCTGACTCATGCCTCTGTCTTTCTTCGGTGTGTTTAAGCCAAGAAATCTACACTTACTGCTTTCGCATTTAATATCAGATGATTGCATGTTTCTCAGCAATCCCTTTTTAGAGAATAACTTACTAAAAGGTATCTGAAAGTATAGGAAAAAATGGCTATTTGCTTAAATAAGAAAGTGCTCTCTTGTTATTGGGGAGGGAGCAAAGCCCTATGTACAAAGAAGCCTTTAAACTTTGCATGGAGCTCCAGAAGAGGTGAAAAAAGTGTTCAAAATTATGAAAGGAAAAAGAGAGGAGGACAAATATAGGTGCTATATAACATTATCTTCTATGACAGATATTTATATGGTTAAAGAATAACCCCGTATACCAGTACTGGTTGAGGAATGAGCTCTTAAAGAGTAGTGTAGGGGAAAGGGACCTGGGAGTCCTGGCAGGCAGTTAGATGAGCATGAGCCAGAAATTTGCCGCCATGGCCAAGAATGCCAATGGCAGCCTGGAGTGCCATTATTACCTCCTCCTCTACTCTGCCCTCATGAGACTGCATCTGGAATATTGTGTCTAGTTCTGGGCCCCTCAGTTCAAGAAGGACAGGGAGCTGTGGAGGGAGTTCAGCGCAGATACTGTGATTCTGTGAATGCTTATACATATATAGGTGTATGCTTATACAAGTATATGTGTGCATGTGTGTACAGATATATCCATACACATGTAGTAAGGTCATATATACCTACATATGTATGCATATATTGAAAGAGAGGGAGGTGAGACTAATCTGCTGAAGCTCTTTATTCTGTGGAATGATATATTCCCCTAGTGTACAAACTACAAATAAAACCCACATGACATTGCTTGTAGAAAAAACACAAGTGCTTAAAATGAATCTGTTTAAAACAGAAAAGTGATAATTTTAAAGAGATTTTTATTGCTTCCCGTGACTTTCCTCCCCTCCTCCCCCTCTTTTCCCACCTCCCCCTTTTGCTGATAGGATTGGGAAGCAGAGGGAATCATCTTAGGTAGGAGACTGGACGATGATTTCACTTAGAGCATTATAAAATCATTGGTTTCAGTTCAATTATTCCAGATTGACAACAGCACAACAGAGATCAGAATCAGTCTCCTAATCACTGAAGTGTTACCTGATTGTTTTTAAGATACAAAAAGTCTATTGATCTCTTCTGTTAGAAGACAGTATCTCAAAGTATTGCATGTATTTATAAGTGAGAGATGTGGAATAGCAAATAAGAATTAGTAATGCAAACATATTTTTCCTTTTTGCCCAGTTTTTGAAGGAGAAAAAAAAATAGTAAAATATAAGGTAAAGCTTTTTTTTAGCTTGAATTATTTTTTTCTCCTGTCTAACAAAAAAGGGAAGAATTTTCAGGAACACATTGAGGAATCTGTGAATTAACACAGCAAAGGAGGAACAACCCCTGTCAGATTAGCTTTGGCAGAAAGCTACAGGAGTGATGCCACTCTACTTCTGCTATATGACCTAGCCAAGGGGCTCTGGACAATGCCTTGGCAGTTGAGACTGATTAGGATCTTTCCAATATAGTCTTGTGACAAACTGTATGGGGGCTGCAGAGAGGCATTTGTGGGTGAACCATTAACACACAAACTCCTGCTGTGCTGAGCAGAAGAAGATTTTCTAACATCTAAGGTATGCAGCCAGCCTTACTTACATGGTCAGATTTATCTGAAGAAAGTGGTGTGATTAGCTCAGAATTCTATTTAATTTGTAAGAGTTCTTGAGGAGACAGCTGTGTAAATTGTTTAATCGATCAGCTTTTCATAGGAAAACTGAGCTTTGTAAATTTAAAGAAATCAATACGCAGCTATAATGATTTTTTTCAAAAATTATTTTTTCAAAGAAGAAATTTCTAAAAATTATTATGCCTAGTTATTATTCCAATAAGAGCTCCACTGACATGTAACAGTTTGAAATTGACTTGTCTCTTGGCTGCTTTATCTTCTAGCACATTACTGGGAAAAGATATTCCTTTACTTTCCTTACTCTGCTTCAAAACTTTTGAAACAGAGTCAGAGATTGGGGAGATATTTGTTTTCCAAAGGAAAAATAAAATATTTAGTGGGATACATATACTATTGAGTGAGTTTGCTATAGACCACCCGATCAGGAAGAGGAAGGGTACGAGGCCTTTGACAAACAACTGAGAACTGCCTCACAATTACAATTCCATGTCCTCATGGGCAACTTCAGCCTCCCTGATATTTTCTGGCAAAGTCACTCAGTCAAGCACACACAGTCCAAGAGGTTCCTACAGAGTGTTGATGACAACTTCCTGTCACAGGTGGTCAAGGAGCCACCAAGCAGAGGCATACTGCTGGACCTTGTGCAAACAAATATAGAAGGTCTGTTTTGGGATGTGAAGGTTGGAGGCAACCTTGGCTGCAGTGACCATGAGATGGTAGAGTTCAAGATCCTCTTTGCAAGAAGCAAAACACTAAGCTGTATTGTGATCCTGGACTTCAGGATAACTTTGGCCTCTTCAAAGATCTGCTTGGAAGAATCTAATGGCAGAGAATTCTCAGTGGTAGGAGTGTGCAAGAAAGCTGATTGATCCTGAAGCACCACTCCCTCCAAGCCCAAGAGCAGTGCGTTCCCATAAGTAGAAAATCAGCACAAGAAGTCAAGAGACCTAAATAGATGAAAAAAGAACTACTGAGTCTACTCAAGGAGAAGAAAGAAATCTATGTAAGGTAGAAAAAGAGCCTGGTTGCTTGGGAAGAGTATAGGAACATTGCCAGAGTATGCAGGGATGAAATCAGGAATGCTAAAGACCTTTTGGAATTAGACCTGGCAAAGGAAGTAAAGGAAATCAAGAGGAGCTTTTTCAAATACATCAGCATCAAATGTATCAGCAACAAAAGGAAGATTAGGGACCCCACTGATGAACAAGAAAGGTGTCCTGGTGTCAGAGGGTACAGAGACGGTGGAATTACTGAATGCCTTCTTTGCCTCAGTCTTCACTGCAAAGGCCAGCCTTCAGGAAGTGCAGTCCCTTGAAGACAGTATGGAGAATAGAAAGACTTCCCCTTGCTGAATGAGGATGAGGTTAGAAACCTGCAGTGCAGGCTTAACACCCATAAATCTATGGACCTTGATGGGCTGCATCAGAGTGCTGAGGAAGCAGACTGATATTACTGTTCAGCTGCTTTCCATCATTTTTGAATGATTGTGGAGGACAGGAGAGGTGCCTGAGGACTGGAGAAAGGCCAATGTCACTCCAGTCTTCAAAAATGGGCAAGAAGGAGGACTTGGGAAACTACAGGACATTTAGCCTCACCTCCATCCCTGGGAAGTTGATGTAACAACACATCCTGGATGCCATATCAAAACATGTGAAGGAAAAGGGGTAATCAACATGGATTCACCAAGGGGAAATCCTGTCTGACCAACCTGATAGCCTTCTACAAGAGTATAACTGGCTGACTAGATGAGGGGAGAGCAGTGGATGTCATCTGCCTTGACTTCTGAAAGGCCTTTGTCACTGTCTCCCATAAGAAAGCTCAGGCAATGTTGCCCATTGAGGTGGATCAAGAGTTAGCTGAATGACAGAACCCAGAGGGTGGTGATCAATGGAGCTGAGTCATGTTGGAAGTCTGTGTCCAGTGGAGTGTATGCTTTATATCCCCGTTCCATGGGGATTGGTTCTGGATTGGTTCTGTCTTGTTCGACATCTTCATCAATGACCTGGATGAGGGGACAGAGTGTACCTTCAGCAAGTTGGCTGATGACACAAAATTGGGAGGACTGGCTGATTCCCCAGAAGGCTGTGCTGCCATTCAGCGGGATCTTGAATGGCTTGAGAACTGAGCAGAGAGGAACTTCATGAGGTTCAACAAGGACATGTGCAGAGTCCTGCATCTGGGGAGGAACAACCTCATGCACAAGTACAGACTGTGGACTGACCTGCTGGAGAGCAGCTCTGCAAAGAGAAACCTGGGAGTCCTGGTTGGTAATAAACTAAACATGAGCCAGCAATGTGCACTCGTGCCAAGAAGGCCAAAGGCCTTCTGGGATGTGTCAAGAAGAGTTTGTCCAGTAGGTACACGGAAGTTCTTCTCCCCTTGTACTCTGCCCTGGTGAGGCCTCATCTGGAGTCCTGTGTCCAGTTCTGGGCTCCTCAGCTCAAGAGTGACAGGGAACTTCTAGAGTCCAGAGCAGGGATTACCAAGATGATCATGGTACTGGAGATGTTTCTTATGAGAAAAAGATGTGGATTGTTCCACATAGAGAAGAGGAGACTGAGGGGAGACCTCCTTCATACTTAGAAGTATTTGAAAGGTGCATGTCAAGAGGGTGGGGAAACACTTTTTTCTGTAGTGTCCACAGATATGACTAGTGGTAATTAACATAAGCTGGAACACAAAAAATTTTCACTTAAGGAAAAACTTCTTTACTGTAGGGGTGACAAAGCCCTGGCACAGGTCGCCCAGTGAGGCTGTGGAATATCCTTCTCTGGAGGTTTTCAAACCCGCCTGGATGTGTTCCTGTGTGACCTGATCTGGGTGGACCTGCTGTAGCAGGGGGATTGGGCTAGGTGATCTTTAGAGTTCTCTTCCAACTGCTACAAGGCTGTGATTCTGTGAAAATGAGAATATAACATTGTCTATTAAGGTTGCAGCCAAAGAAGAATCTGATTGAAAAGTTAACTGTTCTTAAAAGTTAAGAAGTTCCTGTCTTCTTGGACAGGAAACTTTAAAAGTGAGTTTACAAAAATTAACTTTAAGATTGTGATCCTTCACTAACACATCCCTAAGATCTGTGTGTTTTCTGGAGGTACAGCTAGTTTCTCAACTGCAAATCCTCAAGAAAGCAGGCAAGCTGCTGGGGGCTCAGATTCAGCCTAGTCATAAACAAGCACAGATTTAAATGGTTTCAGCAACATTGTCTCTCCTGTTGTGTTTATTGCACACTGTTAACAGCATTGCTTGGCTAAGACTGCAAATATTAAATGAAAAAACAGAACTCAAGACTACTGTATTTCTGTATTTTCTGCTGAGCTGAGAAGATTTTGTAATGAAAGTATAGTAATAGAACAGCAGAGCAGAATTGGTCATTTTATATTCCTCAAATGGTTCTACTTAGGGAAGAGTAAATAAAGTAATTTCCTGTCTGAAGAGCAGGAACTTAATTAGACTGATTGCTGTACCTAGCCCTCTTGAGTAAGTTCTCTAATTTTCAAGCAATAAATATGCTGAAATGATTTTTTGCATGGGCTGGCTCATAATTATACAACTGTGGGAATAAACTGTTCTGTTTAATTTATGCTAAGAGCAAGGGCATCAGTGACAGACAGATATTAGAAATATACCATCACTCTGCGGTAGACAATTAATGCTTTTCCTAAAGTACACGAGGGCAATTTATGTGCATTAGTCCATCCTTTCTTAATTTAAGGTTTATGACCCTTGTAATATCAAGATATATGAATTTCAAGGATTATGCATGTCCTTGGATCAAATTTCTCAGTAGTCAATGAAGTATAACAATTAATTGTTATAAATAATGCAAGTAGAACTCATGACAAAAGACTGAGTCAGTGATTGAACAAAATGGACAAAACTTCTAGTCAATTTATTTAATATGCAGAAATAAAAGAACAAGAAATTTACTACAAAGAATTATAGATCTATCTGGTACAAGAATGAGGAAAAGAGCCTAGTGTTTTCACAGCGTCCTTCCTTAGATATTGACAAGGTTAAGCAGCATGTGTGAGAGGATTCTGTTCTTTGACTAGCTCCGACTTCAGTTTCACAAGCATCAAATGATGACATAACCCTTGTTTTGCTGCTTGGTAGTTACTGGCTATGAAGTGAACTTTGACATCTTGCAATATGGGATTTAGTGTAAGCTTTGAGGTTGATTTACCCTAGTATTCAGATCATGATGATGAGGCTCCTTATATTAGAACATGTGTCTCAATGATACAAGAACTCTGCATATCATCCATAATAGCAAAAATCCAAATTTCTTCTCACAATCTCTTTTCTTTGCCCATTCCTTCTTGTGTTTGTGCAGAATACTTAAAAGGCCTCTCAATGGAAATGCTTGACCTATCTGTTCATGCTAAAAAGGCCCACACAACTGCAACATCACAATGTCAACAATAGTATGAATATGAAAGACAGTTTTCTCCATTGTCGATACACTTCAATTAATATAAATCCTAAACATACATATCCAGAGTTCCAATCATTCTTGTTTATTAGTGCCTCATATAGCTATGGCAACAGATATATCAGTGCTGGAGTGAAAGTCCCTGGATAAGTCTTCATGGAGACAAATAAAACACATTTGGTACCTAAGCAAAACAATATGTGTTGTTATTTTTAGTTTTTAGTTGATCACAGAATTCCCTTTAGATGTTCTTCTTCCGTATGCTAATAGCAAGGTCCAAGTAAAAAAAGGTCTGGATAGGCAGTGAGCACAAACTTTCTAGAGAACAAAGACTGTTTTTTCTAGCTTCTTATTGATCCTCCCAACCTATTTAGCCTAATGCTCCTTCTTAATATAAAGCAAAGTACAGCTTCAGTGTTCATAGATTCTTCTAGCTCTCTGTTTTCTTTCAAAATATGTCTCAAGGTTTCTGAAGTGGTTTGCTTATGTACCTATTTTGAAATTTGTTCTTCATCCTATCACTGTGTCTAAAGTATGAAAAGGAATACGTTTACTCTAACAGACATATTTAGCAGATAATAGACTTGACATGATGTCCTTAAGTAGATGTTTGGAGTTGGTTATTCAACAACATGACCTCATAAGACACAATTTAAAAGCAATATTTTACTCTAATAAAGTGTGCACTCATAATTTAGCTTGTTTTTCATACAAATACTAATGCTAGTTTTAATAATCTGACATGGTAAGAATATTTAGTTTCTGAATTGTTCTGCAAATATATTACAGCTAACCCTGAGGTTATGTTGCTTGGGATTTTTGATAATCCTTCTGGAAACTGTTTTATAAATATTAGTTCTAGAAAGATTAATTTTCCTAAAATAAGTATTTTATGACTATGTTGCATTATCAATGGCTGTTCAATAACAGGTAAACATGAAAAACTTTGCTTCTCCCTGTTTGTTATTTTGAATTTAGCTTACAGGTAGAAATTTCTACCACTTCATTTTATGCCAATACAGAGTTTTTATTGAATGTTTTGTCTATCCATATGTCAAATTGATGGAATTGCAATCACCAGCTACATAATGCTAGGATGTACTGTAATAAAAACTTGTTATTTCAGTCTTTATCTTAACATCCAGTTGAAGTACTAATTTGGTTAAATTCTTTGCCTTTCTTAAATTGAATTCTGTTTTCATAGAGGCCTTGAAAATATGTCCTTGTCCTAGCCATGTGGTAATTGCAACATGTACAACAGATATCTACATTTGCTCATTCTCAGCTAACATGAGTGATGATATCAGAATAGCTACACAATATTGAATAATTACCCAAAGGTCATAGGAAGGATTGTGCAGAATGTTTTGGAGCCTATGTCACTTTGCTATTGTGGTGGTTTAATCCTGGCTTGGTGCCAGATGCTCATCAAGTTGTAATATCACTCCCCCTCCTAAGCTGGACAGGTGAGAAAGAAATATAGCAAGAGTTTTGTGAGTCAAGATAAGGACAGATTGCTCAGCAATTAGTGTCATGGGCAAAGCAGATTCAACTTGGGGAGAAAATGGTTTGATTTATTAATGAACCATCAGAACAGGGAGATGAAAAATAAAAACAGATCTTAGAAAAACTGATCCCACTGCTTCCTCTTCCCAGAACTCCCCTTCCTTCCATCCCAGTGACACAGGGGATGGTGGATGGAGGTTGTAATTAGTTCATTACAGTTGGACTTTGGCTCTGCTTCTTCTCAGGAAGAGGCCTCCTCACACTTCCCACTGCTACACTGTGGGGTCCCATCCATGGGAGACAGTCTCTCACTAACTTCTCCAGCATGGATCCTTCCCACGGGCTGCAGCTCCTCACAAACTGCTCTGACATGGGGCCTGCCACGGGGGCAGCTCCTCACACACTGCCCCAATGTGAGTCCTTCAGATACTGACTGCTGCAGCCTGAGTGCCTCACAGAATCACAAGTCCTGCCAGCAAACCTGCTCTGGCATGGGCTCCTCTGTACCCATGGAGTCCCAGGTCTTGGCAGGAGGTTGCTCCATCGTAGGCTTCCCATGGAGTCACAGCCTCCTTCAGGCATCCACCCACTCTGGTGTGGGGTGCACCATGGGCTGTGAGTGGATCTCAGTTTAGGAACTGTGCAGCAACTTCTTCCCCTTCTCGAATACATTATTCACAGATGTGTTACCCCAGTCACTAACTGGCCAGGCCTTGGTCAGCTTGGAACCATCTTAGAATTGACTGGCATGAGCCCTATCAGCTACAGGGAAAGATTCTGGCAGATCTTTGTTTACAGAAGTGACCCCTGTAATGCCCCTGCTACCAAAAACCTGGCCTAGGCAAAATCACTACAGCTATCATAATATTATTGTTGGAGATAACCCATCATAACATATGGTAGCAAAACAGGGAAATGTTTGCACTCACCAGATTTTCTCTATGATGTGTATGTGACTCTGTGAATACACATCCAAATGTCTAGTAGATCACATATAATTAGTAAGAAAAAAGTGCCAGCTTTGTACTGGTTTTGCTTCTGTTCAAAGAAGTACAGTAGAGAAAAAAACAGGCAAAAAACCAGTACATATGAGAAGGAAGGAACACCAAGATATTGTCTGAAATAGATGGTATTTGGAGGGTTAAAAGAGCAGTGCTGAATATAAAGTGATCAAGTTTTCAAATGAATAATGGGCATACATACCAAAAAATGGACTTGATCTGTTCTGTAGGATCTATTTGGAGGTAGGAAGAAAAGCTCACATGGAGGGGTGTAAGAAGTTGAATTTTGAGATGAGGAGTAATTATTTCCTCATTAATTTTCAATTTTCTACCTTTTAATACAGAAAAGAAATTATTTTAAAGGTGTGAATGTGTCATTTATATATAGTTTGCATTATTCTAGTATTTCCTAGTTCAAGCCTTTTGTTACTATTTTTATTTGGACATGGTGGCTTTTTGTGTTTTAAAGGCTTTTATTCCAGTTACTTTGAATTCCCTCTGTTCCCTTTCCCATTTTTTTCCATCAAACACTTCCTGAGTAGGTTTGTTTCTTTGTCCCTTTCCTCACGGTATTCCTTTATTGTTCTTTGCTTCTCTCCCTTAGCTTAGCTATGATTGTTCATTCCTCATCCACCCACTAACTACTTTTATTTTCTCCTCATGCTAACAATCACCCACGTACAAGGTTTTATTTCATTCACCATTCTGTCTCTTTCCTGTTTTACTTAGTCACCGGCTAAATCATCCTTTGCCTCACACTTGCAGTTGCTCATTCAGCCCATTTTAGGAATCTGGTGAAATGCAAAGAGAGTAAATATAAAAAAGAGGTACAAAGAGTAAGAGGAAAGACATAGGCTGTGAAAAGGGTGAAAATGAACACGAAGGTCAAAGAGATAGAAAAGGAAATCTGATGGAGTAAGAAATTCTTGGGGTGTCAGAAAAGTAGTTACCATTGAGTGAATATGTTTGGGTAGCAGATTATGAAACGGAAAGTTTTAGAGAATGCATTGATAGAGTTGAAAATTGCTGTTCCAAATAACTTCAGCCTTCTCTGTGATTTACTAGATTTGTGAACTCTGTGTGGCAGAGCAAATTCAAAAGCCTTTGTTTAAGGGGTGGTAACTGACTTCTAGCTTTTTATCTCAGAATTTTAGGTGGTCATTTTAACAAATTCTCACATAATATCACGGTGAGTCACTGGATCTTTCTGTTCATCATTCCATATAGACCTATTTATAAGTGTATATTCCCTAGGAGCATTACAAAAATGTATTGCACTATATTAAAACAGTGAATGGTAATTCTCAATCTTATTGCAATTTGCATATTGGCAGTTTGCATTTTGAATGGTAGCAATTTGTATATAATGTCCAAATGATAAGACAAGGGGCAACAGATACAAGCGAGAACATAAGAGGTTCCAAGGAAATACAAGGAAGAATTTCTTCACTGTGAAGGTGACAGAGCACTGGAACAGGCTGCCCAGATGGGCTGTGGAGTCTCCTTTCCTGGAGACATTCAAAATCTACCTGGATGAGTAGACCTACTCTAGATAGTCCTGCTCTGGCAGGGGGATTGGACTAGATGATCTTTCAAGGTCCCCCCCAACCCATAAGAATCTGTGATTCTGTGATACATAAAATTGAGGTATGTCTCATGAAAGAAGGGCAGCAAAAGACTGTAAGTAGTGAAGATTAAATCAGTAAAAATTACATAAATCCCTTGGTGGATGAGGTTGAGGTTAAAGACTTGTTTGGCAAGCTTAACACATATAAGTCAATTGAACCTGATGGATTGCATCTGAGAGTGCTGAGGAAGTTGGCTGATGTAGTTTTCTAAGCCACTCTCCACCATTTTTGAACAATCATGGAGGACAGGCAAGATGCCTGAGGACTGGAGAGAGGGCAATGTCATTCCATTCTTCAAAAAGGGAAGGAGAGAGGACCCAGGAAACTACAGGCTGGTCAGCCTCACCTCCATCCCTGGAAAGGTGATAGAACAACTTATCTTCAAAGATATTACTGGAGAGCAGCTCTGCAGAGAAAGAGCTGGGAGTCTTGGTTGATAAAAAACTAAACATGAGCCAGTGATGTGCCCTCATGGCCAAGAAGGCCAATGACATCCTGGGATGTATCAGGAAGACTGTAGTCAGTAGGTTAAGGGATATTCTGCTCCCCCTCTACTCTGCCCTTGTGAGACCTCATCTGAAGTCCTGTATCCAGTTCTGAGCTCCCTAGCTCAAGCATGACAGAGAACTTCTGGAGACAGTCTATTGCAGGGCCACTAAGATAATCAGGTACTGGAGCATCTTTCCTATGAGAAAATGGGGCGGGAACTGGGACTGTTTAGTCTGGATAAGAGGAAGCTGTGGGGGGATGTCATTAATAGTCACAAGTATCTGAATGGTGAATGTCAGGAGGTTAGAGCATCACTTTTTTCTGTAGTATCTCCTCTGCAGATCGTCAAAACCCTCCTGGATATGTTCCTGTGTGTTCTTATCTAGGTGGACCTGCTTTAGAAGGGGTATTGGTCTAGATGGTCCCTAAAGATCCCTTCCAAACCCTACCATTCTGTGATTCTGTGAAATGTGTAGAATAGCCAGACAAAAAGGCTAAAGTTACCTTTATAGGTAACATACTGTGAAAATTTCACATAGCTGAAGGACGTTGGTATGACTAGGTAATATTTAAAAATAATCAGGTCATCCTGCAGATGCTAAAGCCTATCTTTGTAAAACCTACTTGTAATCATCACTAATTTGTTGAATGGAGAGTGTTGCAAGAGAAAGAGATGTGACCACGAGGTGGCAGAATTCCCATTCAAACCAGAGTGTTTAGCAGACCTGCACGTAGAATTAAAGAAGCTTACTGGAAATTTGTTTATTTCCACAGGTATAATATGGCACTTCTAATCCACATTTCCATTTACTTGTGCAAAACTTGGGAATTTATGAGAAAGCTACTTTTTTGATTCAGTTGTCTTGTGTATTTTTGAGTCATTCTGCTCTCCATCACTGTTAATAATGCCCTTTTTCCAAAACATGTATTAGCCTGTGGGAAATGCTGTGTTAAAACATACGTATCCTCAAAATAATTTTCATCAGCCTATGCAGTTTTAGGAGGCTCATAAATTTGAATAAGGTATTTATTTTTTTTCTGAAAATCACACAAAATATTAATAAAAATATTCTCCATGGATGCTGTCCTGCAGACAGCTTGATGAGTGTTAAAGAACTTCCATTTTCACATGCAGCCGGACCCTTCCTTATACACTTTGTGGAATCCATGCTATTTTGTTTTATGCTTTTCAAAGGATGTTTTTTAGAGTAGAGGTTATCAAGGTGGAATTTTAAGAAGGCTTAGTGTTAGCTGACGTCTCTGTCCAGGAAAGCAAGGTTTGAAATTCTGTAGTGTATTGAAATGGGAATCCTAATATTTGGTGTTTCTATTATGACTCACTTCCTTGGTTTATAGAAGTTTTCATATAAAATAAACCTTTCTAGCCCTGAAGGCCATGAAGGAAAACACTTGGTGCATGATCTAAGACACAAAACAAGAAGTTTCACTTATTTATGATTTTAAAAAAGCATTATTTTAAAGGCAGTCTTTTTTTTTTTTTGTGTGGTCTGACTCATAAGTTTGGTTTTTTAAATGATTTTTAAAATGGTATAACTTAAAGCTGTGACTGACATCAGTGAGTCAACTGACATCAATGAATTTAGGACAAAGCTGAGGGTTTTTGAAAACTCCTCGGGTACATTGTTAGAAAAAATAGAAATCTTCCTGCCTCATGTTTAACTATAAAAATAACTCCAGGTGTTAATACACTGATTATTGGTGGAATAAAATATTTTTCATGTGAACACAGGAGCATATTTCCCCTTGCAAGGAAGAAACACACTCAGTTATACAATGAACAATACATAGAAAATTACTTTGAAAATGCATTGTCTGGAGCGTTTGAAAATAGTGAAGACTTTTCACTGAAGACTTAACTTATAAAATGATCCTTTTTTTCTTCTTTTTTTTAATTGTGGACCTTTATGTCACAAAACGATTCTAACTGTAATAATGTAAAGGAGAATATTAAGTTCTTTGAGCAGCAGTCAATAGTCATATCTATATCATGTCTATATTATTTTTTATAACTCTGCTCTGAGAAAATTCCATGGCTGATAACCATGATTTATTGTTCTACTGTATTTGGAGTGCAGATTATTGCATAATCCCAATGCATTTTTATAAACTGTAGTGAAAGATAGCTATGTGCCAGGTTCATGTGCATAAATGACACACAAATTATATTAAAACTGTATATAATTTCCTTCAGTTTAGTTTAGAATAACTCCGTCAGGTTAATATTTTCCATACAGTAGGTTGAATGTTAGTGACAATATAGGCTTTTCACTTTATTCTTTCCAGTCTGTTTTATTTTATGCCTCATACGTGTAAAATCTGTTTGAGGAGGATAAAAAAAGATATCTAGTAACAAGAATGTGTTACCACCACCTTCATGATTATCTCTAGTCATTGGAACGCTGCAGATATGCAAGAGAAGAACATTAACTATACTAAAGTCTTAGCTCAGATTTTAAACCCAGACAATGATACTAGACTCAGGAGCTCACAATCATTTTGTGTTACTAATTCTTCCTGTGAAAATAGGTTTTCCATTAGCACTCAGGTGGCAAATCACTGTCAAGTAGCACACAGAACACCTGAGTTCTCTTGTAGCTACTACAGATTAATCTTTTTTGTACTCGTATCATCATTATTTTCAGTTGTTTGTCAGTGCCAGTGTTAGTTCCTCCATGGATGGCAGTATCAGTTTCTCTATAGATGCCAGTGTTTACCAAAGTAAGATACTGGGGTGTTTTTTTGGTAATACTAAGAAACTAAAATAAGTTGGTTTTCTCAGGCAAGTGTCTTAAAAAAGAAACTTCTTCAATCATAACAACAGACTCATTGGACAGTGATTAGTTTAATCTTCATTGTTTTGCATGGTTTTTAAAACCTGTATAGCTGAAATATTTTAGTATGGGAATTTCAGTAACTGATATATGTTAAGAACCAGCAGTAAATTAGAAAGTGAACAGTAACACATAAGAAAATTGTTTTACATAATATCTTTTATCAAATGCAGTCTTTTGTGATATAGGCCTATTTCTTTCAGTAACAGAAAATTGAAATTATGTTCGGAAACAGTCAGATATTTATGTGTATCTATGTACATATCTAGATGTGTGTACAGGCTACCTTTGAATTGTAGTTTTCCTTGTAGTATTTCTCAAGATTTCAGACAAAATCAAAATCAGAAAACAAGAACACTGTGACAATTCTAGTTACACAAACATCCTTATGTTCTTACTGTCTTTTCCATGGCAAGATTTTAAATTAGCCTCTCTCTTTTTATCTGTGCATTCCACACTGCTAATTCAAAACATGTTTAGTCAGAAAAATGATGTGAGATGTTTCTCAAAGAACCAATTAATTCCTAAGGAAACCGATGATATGGACAAATGCTGAAAAGAGTGTTGATTCTTGATTCAAGTATCAACTAAAGAAACTTGTGCTTTACTTAATTTAACATGTGGAAATTAAAAGTTTATGAGCCTCTGTAGGTCATTCTTGCTAACCTTGTACAAACTGCTTTGCTTCTCTCAGTGAAAGAAATATTTACATAATTTCTTCCCTCTAGGAACAGTAAAATTTCAGGAACACTTGGAAGCTGAATCTTACCTTAAACTTCATGATTTAACATACTATTTCAAAAGCTGATCCAGAAAAATACTCATAGTTTGCATATGATGGCTTAGATGAATTATGATTCTCGATGATGATAGTTGCTGCATTTACCAAATTATTCAGGGATAAGAGAAGGATTTTACTAGTTAACTTGTAATCAGTGAGAAGATACCTGCTTTGCTTCTTTGAAAAGACAGGGAGAAGGTGCAGGAAGATCAGGGACAAAAGCTTTAGCACTCAATAGCCATTCCAGAACAGACTAACAGCTTTGTTATGCTATTATTCCATTTGACAATGGCTGTACAGATGCTTTAGAGGAAAGTGCAAGAAACCCTGCAGTGAGCACTTATGAGATAGTCTGCCCATAGAGGAAATTTCTTGTTAATCTCTGTCAGTGATGATTGGTTTATATCCTAGAGCATGATGGCTTGAAGGTTAAGTACAAAATAACTCTTGGACTAGTACAACTTGCAGTACCATAAAAGAAGGTGTTTTTTCTCCTGAGATACTTTAGATTTGTAATGTGGTGACAGGTACTGGCCAAATGATGTTAAGTAAATTCCTTAAAATGTTTTGGCCTATGCTGTAGAGGCTAGATAATGAAAGAGATTTGTGATAAAACCAAGATTATATTTGTGTGATTTACAAAGCATTTGAGAAAACAAGTATGTCCTCCAGGTGGAGGAGCTACTCTGTGTGGTAGAACATCTCTGAGAGGAAGTGTGAGTGAGAGGCTATTGAGAATGTACCCTGCCTTACCTCTGGTAGGTCAATCAGGGGAATAACTCAGGGAATTCCTTCTCTTGTCTTAGCCCAGCTGAATCCAGGGACTCAAGGGATAGAGGACAATGGCAGCAGGATGCTGCCTGGCACAGTAGACAAGTGTCTTATGCCACTGTCAAACCATAGCTGAGGGGCTTTATGGGTGGGGAGGTATTTTTTTATGTGTGTTACATAGTAGCCTTTGATGAATTTGTACTTCCATAAATGTTTCTAATTGCTTGTTAACCTGTCTAAGCTTGTTACATCTACAACATCCTGTAGCTAGGAGTTCTACCATTCATTATATGCTTTGTGAGATGTGTTTCCTTTGGTTTGCTTTAAGACCATCATTTGATAGCTAAGTCTCTTAAGTTCCTTCATGGTGGGAACCAGGGAACAATTTCATGTGTACTTTCTTTATTCCAGACAATATTTTATAGGATTTCATCATATTAAGCTCGTGTTACTTTTCCACCTAGACTTTTTTTCATCTCTCCTTGTTAAATAATAGCTTTTTATTATCCTAGGTACATTTTTCTGTGCCTTCAGTGCTCCAGAGTCCTTTTTCAGATGTGGACAAGTAGAACTGCATTCAGTATTCAACACAATTTATTCTGCATTATTTTTCAAACTATGTCTACCATCGTACTGCTTTCATGATCCTTTGTGAGTACTGAGCTGAAGATTGTATAGATGTGTTCATAAAGACTCCCAAGTCTGAGTGGACATAACAAATTTAGATTCATCATAGTAATAATTCTCTGTATCAATGGATGCTCATATTTGACAGTTATTTTCTTGTCCATGTAATCATTATTATTATAATTTTCTGAATCTTATTGCAGATGGCTTTTGTTTTCATAACTGGAAATAATTTAGCATTGTCAGCAAAATGTATCTTTTCATCAGCATCCCTATATCTTGCATATAGACTCTAAACAGAAGAGATATCTACATCTGTGTTGGGCCTTTCTGGAAAAATCCTTTCATAGAAGAAATGTTTTAAACATCATTATTCTTTATTTCTTATCCTTTAACAAATCAAGAATCTTAGGGAATATTTTTCCTAATACGTCACATAACTTATTGTCTATAAGGAGGAACTTTGTTATGTCAGGTATATCTTCCATGCTACTATGCTCTTGAATTTTTCAAAGAACTCCAATAGGCTTGTGAAGCACCATAGAACACTACAAAAGCTGAGTTAACTTTTCTGATTATATCATATTTATGTTTAGATCTACCAATATTTTAGATTTAGCTTCCATTGCTGGTTTTTTTTTTTTTTTTTTTTTTCTGATAAAGAAGTCAGATTTACTTGTGCATATTTTCTTCTACTTGAGCTAAAACCTGTCAGTAGAATTGGCTTATTTTCATTACCATTGATTCTCTCAGCACTGAGATCCCTTTCAACAGAATTAATCACCTGGCAATTTCGTATTTGACCTTCTTTGACTTGTAGATGAATATCATGTCATTGTGGCGTTACGTAACTATTAATTTTATTGATTTTTCTAAGAATTTTTTGACTCGGGGTCCAATTGCAGAAAATTCCTACAATTGTCCCTCTCTCAAAAGGTTCCTATGTGGAAACCAGTATAATTTCATCTATAGAGAAAACGAATATGAGGAATTTAACTGCTCATCTTTGGCCTTATCTTCTTTTACAGCTTCTCAATCATCTACTGGTCCTACAGAGTCTTTGACAGACTGCCTGCTTTTGACAATGACAAATTTTTTATTCTTATTAGTTTTTATAGCTTTATTAAAAGTTCCTTAATCTTTTTTAGATGTTTTTATGGCTTTATATTTCAGACTTGCTAGACTTTCTGTCTTTTCTTGCTTTCCAAATATGCACTTTAAACTAGCAACAACTGAATATAGTTATTTTTTAAACCTATTTCACAATTGTGATTTTTTTAAATGACATTTTCTGTTATTTAGATGAATGAAGTTATTAAAGTAATTTTATTTTCTCATGAAAAAAAGGCAGAGAAACACATTCTTTTGTGTAATAGTGAGATGTATTTCAAGTGTATCCATGATATACATAGTTGTACTGATATCCGTTAAGTTTTGTTTTACTGCTGCTGAAACTACATGGTGTTCTTTCTGCATTTTCTTCAAATCTTTGGAGGCACCAAATTAAGATCTGAGATATGATGCTGGAACTGTTGACTTGGAGATACATCTAAGGAGACAGTTTTATAATGTTATAATCATACCAAAAGGTAGATTTTTATTTTATAAGACATAGACTTCCAAGTAATTATGTTTAATCTAATACCAAATGAAAGTTCTTCAATTTAAGGTGCTATTTTAATTCAATGAAGTAAAATCAAGCATATATTTCTATTACTATTTTAAATATGATATCTTTATATTTTCACAATTTATATAATTCAAATGGTTTGGAGACCTGTTGCTGTTCTGTACTCTCTCACTTAGGCTGTCTATGGAAAAGTTTATTATTAATGTAAATCAATATACATGTACACAGATAAATTAAGTGTTCTGATCAAATATCAGAGACCTCTGTATACCTTCATCTGCATATCTGAAGGTGATGCTTAAACCAAACAATAGATGCATCAACATTATTACTGAAAATGAATCTTGACTCACTGCTAGAATTTGACTTTACAGTTTGTCTTACTGTATGTTAAGGTTGATTCTTCAGAAAGTTGAGGTGTTTAGAAAGACCTTTATGCCACTTTCAATAGTAAGCTGACAAAGGGGATGAAAGATCTATAGCTATTTAAGATCTATGTGGAAGGTCTTGAGGGCAATGAGTTGATCCTTCACATTTTGTGTGCCTTCCAGATCTTCCAGATCAAAGTAGGAGAGCCAGAGCACAAAGGAGCTATGTACATATTTCTGAATTATGCAATGACCAGGCATGATAGACAATCTGGGCCAATATGTTAATAAGTATTTCTCCATGGAGTTGTGTTTTGGTATACAGAAGTTATAAATAAATCAGTCATAAAACGACTATTGAAAGTTAGTTTTTTTCCTATTATGAGAATAAGATCTGATGGAGTGTTATGAAGATTGCCATAACAATTATTTTCATATACACAAAGCATTTTTCTTTTAATACAGAAAAACTTTATTACTGCTGAAATCTTTGTAATATATAAAATTCTGTAGATAATTTTTCTAAACACAGTGTTTGTTCATTTACATTTTTAGTGAATCATATGACATGAGATTTGATTAAATTCTAGAGGATGTGCTTGTCATTTTGCCAAAAACGCCACAAGTAATTTTCTTTAGAATACTGAATATTTATTATGTGTTGGAAGCATAACTTCTACTGTTCTTTCATGTACCTTTCTTCCAGGCTTAGCTGTTTTAAACTTTTAATATCTGTAAACTGATAATATCTTAATATGTGTTTCATTTTAATGGTGTTGGTATATTTACTATCACTGAGGAGCAAATGTGATATAAATGTATTATATACTAACATAATACATTTACTAGTGTTACTGTCTATTGATATATTCCATGACTGTTGAATTAAATTTGAAAAGTAAATCTCTTTGCAAATAGAAAAAGAACTAAACAGCTGTGGTTGTGTTAAATGTTTTTAAAAGTAATCACAGTGCATGGTGCACTCATTTCTTTTGTGTTAAAATTGTGTCAGGCCTGTAAAACTCAGGATGTCAAATTTTTCATGAAATAATTTTGAACTTAAGAGGCCATGTGTCTTAGGTTATGTGTTGCAGAAAAGAGAATTTTATTAACATTGGAAAATGGCCACACTGATTCAAGAAAGCTGTATTATCTTTCTCAATTTGAAATGACAAAAAATATTTTGCTAGGATTTCATTTCAAAGTGTTCAGAAGGTACAGTGTCAGCCTGGCATACAATCACTGCATGTGTAGACACAAGTAGGGAAATATCTGTCTCCAAAGAATATGTCCTTGGATATCAGGACATTTTCTTGGTGTTCTGTGATTTATGAAAATGCTGATTAGAGTGAAGGTAATATTATAAAAGGGTAAAGACCACTTAATATTTGCCTGGAGTTTTGTATATACAAATGCTTATATAAGTGATTATTAAGAATAGTGGTATTTTATTTGCGTGTGCACAGAAGATACTAGGAGCTCCAAAATGCTAAAAAATTAATTTAAACAAATAGACATTTTTCTTCTTCTTTTGGTTACTATTACTGTTGTTGTTACTGTTATTGTTACTGTAATTATTGCAGACATGCTTACATCAGGCAGCATAAAGAGTTTAAATGAGTAGTTACTGTAAACTGATACAAAAAAGATAAGAAATGCAGCATCCTGTCATGGAAATATACAATGAAAAGAGACTGGAAAGCCCATGACAATGAAAAAGTAAAAGTACGCTTCCATTACTGTAGATTTAATTGGGAAATGTGTGTAAATATTAGTGGAGTTCTTGATCTGGAAGCAGATATTTGTCTCTAAGCAAATGTTTAAATATTTTTTCTGATGTACTACTATTGAGATATTTTATTTAGGGTGCTTTTCTGCAGTTATGTGCAGAAAGGTGTGTGTGCTCCCATAATCTTCTTGCATGGCTCTCCAGCTTGGGAGAACTGTACTACTGTACACTTCTTTCTGGCTTTCACGCTCAGGTCTCATCGTAACACTGAGCTGGGGTGTGTCTGAGTGTGCAGCTTGGTTGAGAGCTTAGGAACCATCCTGGATCCCATGAGACTGATATGCTTTAATTTGCTACATTTTTGATCACTTTGATTTTAATGTGTATTCTAAAGAGCAGTTGTAAATTACTTTTTATTGAAGAATGGTTCAAAATTTCTCCAGGCTCCAGCAGTTTAATCTTCCAGTTAGATACAGGCAAATAATGTTGACACAGTTAATAAAAACAGTTTTAAACCTAAGCTGGAACCTTTTTCTGGGCTTGGAATTCAATACAGCTCAAATGTAGCTTGTTCTTATCCATAATGGTTAGTTAAACGTTGTTATACTCATTTTATTCTGAAGACACCTCTTGTAACGTGTTTTAATATAAGCATATCTGGCCTGCTGTATCGGTCAGAAAGCAACCGCTGTTGGCAGTTATTTCATTTCTAATGTGCAATAACACAGCAGAAGCAATTCAGTGAATCACAGAAGTAGCTTCAGGGAGCCCATAGGCCATAGAACTAATTTCAGCCTGTGAGTAAATAAAAGATGTTAAAATACAGTTCCCACTTGCTTGGTGGAATCAGAATGACAAGGTCAATAGAGAAGAACTACTGAACTGTGTGCATTTACAATATTACAACTTGTACCACTTAGAGTATCAATATACAAATCCTTCCCACTCTGTCAGTCTAATGAGAATTATGTTTTTTAGAAACCAGTGATACAGTACTACAGAGAAAAGCAACATAATTTACTTTTGTTTTAAAATGTAAATTTCACAATTCAAATGAAAAAAATTGACAGTATATCCCATCAATGGCCATAGGGACTGGTTTTTATTTTCTGATTCATCCTGAGAAAAATATTAGGATTTGTAGTAAGGTTGCCAGCATGAAAGTAAGAAATAAAATTCTACATCCATTTCCACATTTTTATTATTTTTATGTGATATTTTATTTATAAAAATATTTTACAACATTAGAAAAAAATGGCTGAAAAAATGGCCAAAAAAAAAAAAACCCTCTAGAAATTAAATGAAAAAACTCAGTTTTGTTGAGTTTAGGTGCCAGCTGCTGAGCTATGATTGTTACCTGGAACGTACGGTGATATTTTATTTGGTGGACATTTGCTAGGTATATGAGATTAGGATATATTTTTGTTTTTTTCTTACAATCTAGGAATTTTAATATTCTGAGGATGTAGTTTGTAACAGTGCATTTAATATAACACAGTTGGAGCCACCAGATTTTCAATTGACCTTAATTTTGTCCTTAGTTATCATTTTGTTCTGTTCCTACATCAATGAGTGTTTTCTCCTTGGAGAGAGAACTATCATTTCCTCCTCTTCACAGTTTCCAAACAAAGAAAAAACCTTTCTGCCCAGCAAATACACACAAAAGCCATTCAAACCAAGCCTATCATACAACCCCAGCGTATGTATGGCAGTGGTTTCTATTTCTAATATTTTTAGGCAATTAATGCAGCCTTCTTGTCTCCTCCCTTGCCACACATCTTGTGATCTGTTTAGACACTGAAACCTCTACAAAGTGAGACAGCAATGAATCCAAGTAAGTAGATTGCAATATTACAACCTCTACACTTGACCTGTATTACTTAAATGCTTGATAATGCATTTCTCTGACGAAAACTTGTGATAGGACTACTTATTAGCATTTATTGTCTTGGATATCATTCTTTAGTGTTTATGAGACACTTTTTGATGGATTTGAAATGAAAATCTGTGCCGTTACAGTATATATCACATAGACAGCTCCTCTCACTCTCCAAACTTTTACATATGTCATACAGTTTATATTATCATCAATTTCAGCTCATGAGATGAGATGAACTGTTGTCTATATAACGTCTGCCTGATTTACTGTAGAAATGTGTAGATTTGCCATGACTGAAGGAGGAATACAGTGGAGCAGAAAGGAAACCTTTACAGTTGAAGCAAATGAACGTGATGTTGTTAAAAAATTAAATTTTTGCAATAGTGAGCCAATTAAAACAAAATTCTCAAATATTGTCTCGATGCAAGGGTCTTCTATCGTAATAATATATGGTGCTATCAGGTTCAGTACAGTGAGAAAATCAGTGTATCAGAACAGGCCTTTGATGTATTTAATGCTTTTACTTTACATTTTCTCACTTTCTTCTGTTAATTGGAGTGTATAATTCTCTTTACTCACAGGACTGTGTAACTATACATTAATCAAGGTTTGGAAAGTATTCAGATTCTAGATGAAAGGCCCATGAGAAAATGAATGATTCAGTTCAAAAAGAGGATTTGAATACTATGCAATAAATAAGGCCTATAGATACATATCGAAAAGGACAGAGAATGTTTGGTTTGAATGTATAGACTGTATAGACTGTATCTTCCCAGAATTTTATGATTAAATGCAGATAATTATTTTCTCCTTTTTTTTTTCTTTTCCTCTTTATTTTCTGTGTCTGTGATGAAGATCATCAGAAATAATAAAGGAGTTAACATTGGAGTTATTCTTTTATTCATTGTTATATATATGATCTCCAAGTTGTGAGATGTACTCTGTGAACTGACATCTACCTTCTGTTTTTCAGCATGTTAAGTATATTATATTTAAAATTGACTGGACTTGATTCTGCTATCATTGAATGATAGAAAAGTTTCCAATTATTATGGAGATTACAAAGGGGGTTGAAAAAAGTTCTCTTTATCTTCCTGCAAATAGGATAACATCAAACGCAGTTATAGTCTGTTGTTCAACTGTACCTTCTTCAGTTACTGATTAACTACTATGAGGAGTGCGAGAAGGTCTGTTGTTATTGACCATCTACAATTATTTGAGAAATTATAGGATATGAGGCTTGTAAGGAGCAGCTACCAGACAGCAATTGCCTAAAAAGTAATTTGATTAATTCTGTAAACCTGTACATTTGAATGTCACATGTGACATTAAATTGTGAGCCTTATATTGTTATTTATCTTCTGTGTATGCTAGTCAGAAAAGACACACCATTGTTATCATTGAAAGAGAAAATTAATAATGCATTTTTCAGCTGTTCTGGAACTCTCTTAAGAGAGAACAGTGGTATCAATACAGTTAATGGAGTTACAGGATAGATTCTCAATGTACCGTTTTTAAAAATCAAAACCAAAAATCCATTTGTAGATATGAAGATATCCAAAGTCCTGCAGAGTTGTCCCAAGATGGTGGAATAAAAAAAATAAATGTCACTATTAGAGAAGGTTGTCCTCTGCCTCAAGCGCAAATCGAGTGAAGATGTCAGCTCCTGTTTTGCCTTCTCTGTGACTGGATACAGAATAACAGCACCGTGGCTAGGCTTTCGATCTCTTTTTTTTTAAAAGTGTCAACTTTGGTTTCAAATCCACCAGTTCTTATTTTTGCTTTCCCACTCACCCATGATAGTCCAGCAGTCAGTTTAAGAAAAAACAGTTTTAAGAATTCATGTCTTGGTGATGTGAACACCTGAGCTCCCTTGTGTGTTTCAATGCAGGAGCTAACGAGTGAAGACGGGTGATTTGTAGTGTAGATAATACACAGTTGGGTACCCCAGACATGCCTCTATTCCTTTGTCAATGATGTTAACAAAAGACGGGCATGCTGAGTAGTCAACCAGTGATATAAGATATTTTTCAAATGGAGAGGTTTATTGGAAAAAAATACTATTTTTGCTCTTCTAATGTTTCAATAAATTGAATAGATAAATATAAATCATATCTGACTGGCACCTTCCCTGTGAAATAATTTTTAATTGAAAATCAAAGGCCTAATCTTTCTTTTATTTCCATTGTTATGTTCTCTAGAAATGCCTGTAGACCTGAATTTGTCACAGCTGTATTTATGTTTTAATGTGAGAGTTAAGCCCTGGGTTTTGGAGATTAGTGGGTTTATGCAGGGTGAATACAAAAAGTACTTTATATTAGTAGCTGGACAGTATATTGACAAGTCATACTTTGATGTGAGGACCATTTCTCAGTTATAGCATAAGGAAAGCATTAGTATAAGAATAAATTTCACTTGTAAACACATAAGTATATAGTGTTGAAAATTCTAAAGACATAATTTGCAATTAATTCTACTCTATCTTTCTTCTCTCTTGAAGTTTATGAAATAATTATTAACACACAGTCTGTGTTCTCTGAACTATTAGAGAGAAAAAGACAAAGCAAAATTAAGGAAAGACTATAAAAACACTACTGTAGGAAAAGCAAGAGCCTATTAATGTCCAGAACACAGGTACCAGTATGTGTACTTCAGAAGCAGTGGCTCTCAAAACGCAATTCAAAACACATAAATGTCATTCTTGTTCTACATCTTGGTATTCAGAAGAGAAATTTAGAAAATGTACTTTCAGGTTGAATCCTTCATTGGCCTTGTTTCCATCGCTTTATCATTCAGATGCCATTTGTTTCTTTTTATTTGCAATAAAATGTGAGTTCTTGAAAACCAGAAACATCACTGTGTCAGACTATAAGTGGTAAACGAAAAAGACGGTGCCTTTCACAAGATAAGAATCAGGAGTGAGTTAGCTGCAGAAGAAACTGGTATCAATTAATCTACCAAGATCTTGCTTATTTTTAATATTTGGAATGACATTTTTCTTCTAGTTTTTAAAAGACGATTTGTTTAATGTAGAACATTATGCATTTCTCATATTGTATTTCAATCTTTTACACTAATTGTAATCACCAGGTGATGAGAGTGCATGGTTTGTTAGGCTCTCGTGAGGGTAGAGGAAAGATAATAAACATTTACTAGAAAAATTTAGAAGACTGGCAGGCCAAACTCTCTAGGTAGGAATAATAATTGAGCAGAAAAGCTCAATACACAGTTGAGACCCATGTGCAAAGAAGGGACATGTGAAAAAAAAAAAGCTGACAATTTCATTGCAAATTTTAGTGCATCTATCACCACTATTTCATTCATACTTTTAGTTCAGGAAAAGCACACTATAGGAAGCTGAAAAGGAAAGACTTTATTACAAATGTTCCAAAGCCAGACTGCACACTGCTTTGAAGTGCTAACTATCTTTAGCTAAAACAACAGTAGACTGTTTATTAAAACATTTGTGATATTTACATGTCTTTAATATATGAATACATTACCCATGAATATGCCTGTGAATTCCTAATGACAGATTGTTTAAACCACATTAAAAATGACTCCAATGAAAAGACTGATATAAATAAGACAAAGGAGTGTTGGACATGGAGCTTTCTTAGCCAATAAAGCTCTTTCCCTTCTATTGTCTGTGGTACTTTCTGCTAACCCTGATGTCAGGAACATATTATAAAATATTTCTAAAAAGTACAGCAAGCTTTGAAAGGTGGCATGTGTGCTATATCTGAAAGTACTGGGCCTTTATTGTCTTCTCCTTTCACTTTCTAACTATGTGTCTGCAAGGCTTTGTGTTCAAGGCTTCAAGTCTTCAGGCTTCTGGACATCTTTGGTATTGTTTTCCCATCCAGGCTGCCATCTCTGACATCATTCATTGTAGATGGTCACCTCAGTAAACATGAGGAATGAATGACAGACAGTTTCTTACTTCAGTTAGTGGAAAAGAACTGAGGGCATTTAAGTCATGAACATTTTGTAGCAATGGTCTTTTAGGCATGCTACCATGGTTTGCTGTGCTTCTAATCTATTGTCTGCAAGGTCCATCTGCAAGGTCCATTCTGACAGCTGGACTCTGAAACTGTTCTGTTGAAAATGATCTGGGTCACAAGTCTTTTCAGACTGTACATTTTTGTAATATTTTTCTCCTAATAAGCCAGATTACATTGACACACACACACAAAAAAGATTACCTCAAGAATGGTCAAGCATACTAGAGAAGCAACATAAATAAGATGAATATATGGGGCCAAATCTCCAGCATAAACTCTACCATTTTTCTAAAAAACATGTCTAAAACCAGCTTGAATAGAAATATAGTAGTTTTACTACAGAATGGCTACTAGTAAAAAGAAATCATCGCATGTACAGAAACTTACATTTTTTGTTTTGTGTAAAATTCCTTTACTTTCATACTCTCACATTGTGTATGGAGTCCCATCAATACAGGAATACTCATCCACAAAATCTTTTTCCTAAGTCAGAAAAGCAGGTGTCCTCCTTTGTTCTTGTTACTAACTAGTTCCTTCTCTCTCATTTTAGCCCCCAAATTTTGAAGATATACAGTTAGGGAGGAGAGCTAGCCACAGATTTTTGATTCACATTGGTTTATAAAGACAAGGTTATTGACAGTATCCCTAACACATTAGACTATGGAATCTTCAGCTCAGCTCTGACTCAGAGGGAAACATGACGATTATTGAGTTGGCAGCACCACCTCCTATACTATCTGGTTTTGCTTTGAAGAGGTCTCCTCTTCAATGCCTAGTATTGCTGCCCTTATGAAATCTGACAGGATCACAGCCTGAGATAGTACAGCTATAGGCCTGTTTTGCGTTACTTAAACAGCGCAGCAGACATAAAGTTTCCTGCCATGAAGACAGATTTTCAAAGGCAATTTGAACTCAACTCTCATGGAAAATCAAGAAGACTGACATAAAGCCAGTAAGTGCTATATCTGTGAATAGCTGTGGTCTTAAAATACTAAAAGGGAGTTTTCTTTTGGGGAACTTTATTGATGTCAATGCTGTCCCATTCACAAGAGGGAAATTTCAATTGCAATATCTCTTTTGGAGTGCTAGGTTTTTGTTTTGAAAGATGTAATAATTAGAAGATTAAATTCAGAAGGTTTATCCATTTTCCTCCTTTATTAGCTAGCAAACTCAAAGCCATGATTCTTCTGGTCATGGCAGTACAGCTTCAGTGCATTTCATCAGAAACTTGTGAAATATAGACAGTGAGAAGGCCAGACAGTACATTTGTGTCACAGATGCACAAGTAAGATCCACAAATGCATGTGATATGTGTACATTTTCAAAAATGATGTGTGAGCATGTGCTTAAAACAGAATAAAATGTATCTTTAAACCCTTTGTTCTCACTGTCTTTAGTTCCATTCTGTCCTCATTGTCCTCATGTTCAAGATGCTCTGGTGCTCCGTCAAGCCAGGATTTCCCAGGTATGCCTTCAGTTTTAATTTCTAAGAGTAGCACTTCAAAGTGACAAGTCTACTGTAAAGAATTATTTACGGATTTCCTGAATACTAATAGGTGATTTGACATTAAAAACATCTTATAGAAGCGTATGAAAACTGACAAGTGACAGCTCAAGGTCAATATTGAGGGAAAAGGGAAAGTCGCTTTACTGTGATAGTGAAGTAAACAGCAGGCAGAGCACCTTCAGAAATGATTGTTTTGTATTTTACTTGTTTTTCTATTATTGTAGGGCATTGTAAAAGAGTTGTCATGCCATTTCACCATTCAATTTTAGATTCTTTATTCTCCTGTCTGCAATGAGCTGATGTTTTTGTGTTCTGTTTGGCATTAGGTTTCTTTACTTCCTCTGTCACATGTAGGTGTGACATCTGGGTGTTGTCACTGTTCTTGAATGAAGCAAAAAAGGCTAATGAGAGATACCATTATCATCCTTTATACTCAACTGAATCTTTATTTTGCTGTTCTAGACATTCAGAGATTTTTGCAAAAACAAGATTAAAGGATGTTTTGACTTTTCTTGACCTCTTCTCAATAAGGAGATTGCTTCATCAGTAGCACAGTGAAGCTCCTAAAGCAGACACTCTGCAGTGGTTACTTTCTTCTACGCTTTCTATTTAGCTTTTATTTCGATTTTTTTTCCCCTTGTTTTATATCTCATTCTCTGTAGATCTATAGTACATGAAAATTACAGATTCTTTCAATATATTAATTCTTGTGTACATCTTCATATTCATTAGCAAGTGATCATATAACTACATCAACTCCTCACTGCTCAGAGTGCAAAATGTGCACATTTTGATAAAGGCTTACATATTTGTGGAATATTGATCCCTGGAAAATATCCTTTTTTGGTGTCTGTCTGTATAAAAATAATTTGGCACTTTTAATTCCCAGAAAAGTTCAGTAGATTTAGGCAAGTAAGCACCAACATAATCTGGCTAATATTATGCATACAAAATCTTAAAAATTTTTTATACTTTTCAGGAATGAATCTAGAATGCCATGGTTTTCCCTTACTTGCTACACTGAATTAAAAAAAATAGATTATGAAATAATTATTTTCTGCTCATCATCCTGGCCTCTGTTCCTCAAGGATCTCTTAGTGGTATTTTCCAAGTCCTTCTTCAAATAAGGATCACAATACTCAACATAGAGGTGAAATCTTATCAGAGGTAAAACTTTCCCTACTTCTAGTTGATGTTCTTCAGGTTATGCTCATAAGTATTACATTAGCTTTCTTAGCCACAGATTGCACTGACAACTATGCTGATGTAATTGCCTGCAGTGTCCTATTTGTCTGCCTTTGAATTACTGCTTTCCTAGACAATTCTAACTATTCTTGAGACATAGCTTGTGTTCTTGTTTTCTAGATGGAAAACCTTCAATTTGACTGGTTTAAAATTTCTTTCATCAAGTAATTCAGCTCATTATTTATGACCCACTGCACTGTCGAATTTCTGCTGCATGTCCAGCCTCCTTTTGGCTCACTTACTTTAGGCTTGGAATGAAGGGACATTTTACTCAATTTCCACTAACTAACATTTATTTTTTGACAGAAAGTTTTAATAATTCTGTTCAGTTAGCATCTCTTGCTAGTATTTGGTCAGGGTATAATAATAATAATAATAAAACCATGTGCATTGCTCACTAGTGTGCATCAGCTATGGAACCCAAGCAATGACAGCGTTTAATGACACAGTAATACTGCTAGTTTTTTACTGGCTATGTTCTTGCACAAAACACACAATTTCTGTATGAATAATTAGCTGGAAAATAAAGATGTTGATTTTGATGGAGTTTCACCAAGGTAACAACAAAGTAATATGTGAGCGATTTGATTTGTTTAATTACTGGATAGAAGCAATTCAATATTGTTTAATCTATGTGACCTGATCTGGGTGAACCTGCTTCTGCAGGGGAGTTGGACTATATGATCTCTAAAGGTCTCTTCCAACCCTGCCATTCTATGATTCTATGATATTTTCAATATATGTTTAATGTATATATGCATGGTATCACTGAAACAACTACTCCAGATTTATTTGGGGGAAAAACACTCTCATATGAAGAGGAAACAAAAACCTCCTCACGTTTGACAACAAGAGTGATTCTAATTATTCTCCTTACTCTGCAAAAGACTATTAAGAAAAAACCCAAGAACTTCACACATCAGACAGCAGCTGTAACACAAATAAGATTGGAGGGGGGTGGGGACAAAGGAGTAAAATGATAGTAATGTTGGAGAAATTAACATTACGTAGAAGACAATCTAAAATGCACAGTCAGAAAGCAAAAATAAAGATGCTGTCATCTGAAAAGCACACAAGTCTTTTCAAAATGTTCTTAGTTTTAAAAATGGGAAGTTTTGTGAAATATCAGATATCTATATAATTTGTAGTAGAATATTTCTTACACTTCCAATCTCCACATAAAGTTGCCAAGTAGTAAGACCAGGGTCCTAAATTTGTGAAGTTAGCTCTCCTTTTAAAAAGGTGCTTGCAACTATGGATAATATTGTTTTCCACTACAAATAAGCACACACAGAGGTACATATATGTATTAGCAATGTTTAGACCATTTACTTAGAAGTAGAAATCCTGGAAAAATTTTCTGAGTCATCATGAGAGGTTTGCCATCTGTATTTCCCTTCACAGTCGACTAATCATCAATAATAAAATAGTTTAAAGGAAAGCAGCCTTCAACATATGGGTTGTTATGGTTAGAAATACAGAGTGACCCTCCCATGGTGTACTTCTAGCATCCTGGAAGCTTGCATTTCAAAGATTATATTTAATAACCACCAGTAAATGTAAAATAATCTATGGCTTTGCCTAATCCTATTTTGAACCACTTTGCCCTCTACAACATCTTGTTACAAAGAGTTCTAAAACTGAGCTATATGAAATACAATTTGATTGATATACACATAATTTTCTCTCTTAAGTGTTTCCTCACTCTTTTAATGAAAGAAATACATTGAGTCAGTATTTTTTCTTATTATCTGTACGAAGTCATTCACAAGTTAATCTTGACAATGTGATTTGCTCTTGCTATTGTCTCTCTTTCAAGTTAACTTATACAGAAGTTAGTCCTCCTTTGCACAGAAAGTAAAAAAAAAAAAGGGATATGTGCGCATATGTCATTTAGATGTTTAGAAAGTTTTCAGGCAATTTAAGCACTCCCGAATTTTGCTAAGATTGGTTAACATGGAAATAGAGACTTCTAGAGTAATTTTCATAGACTTGATTAAAGAGCATCCAGTTGTTGGAATTGACACAGATCTCCCCTATGTAAAGACACAAGGCAATTAGAAGGAACAGTTAGTTCTACTATCTTGTGCGTGTCATTTTCTGTAAGAGAAGAGAAATTGCATCTTTTCTTGAGCTTTGTCAGTTTGTCTTTCTCTAGTTGTTGCTAAGTGTTTCAAATGAAAGCTAGAATGGTTGTTTACTGTTCTGAAGGTTTATTACCCCACAGCTTTCTACACGTTGTCTGAAGATCTTTTTCTCTCCATCCTCTTTTTTACCCAATTATTTTATTCCTTTTCTAATGCTGTAAGTCTTTATGCTCCTAAAATCTTTCTTTGTGCAGCACTCCTTTTGTTACATTATATATAAGAGGACAAAATGATCTCTGGCACAAAGCCACAGTATTAAACCAGGAGTGAACATGGAACGGTATTTTCAGACTGAAAAATTCTTACAGTCATTTGAACACCAAAGATAAGACAGGGAGGCATATTTCTAAAATCTTTGCAAATGAAGGAGACAGGACTGCTGTTTAAGGGAGTTTCAACTGCGCACTGAAACAAACTGAATGCAATCAATCAAAAAAGATTTATTAAAGAGTCATAAATTAGGCTCTACCTTAGATTCCTTCCATCTCCTTTTCTTATATATCATCTCTTGTCCTGACATTCAGTCTGAAGCATTTCCTCCAGCCAGTAAAGAAAGATTTTCCAAACTCAAGAGTCCAATTAGGAAAAATGTTCCCCCGCCTTTCAGCATTGCATTATCTGAACCAGTTCCCTCCAGAGCACTGTCTACAAAGGAGGCATTTATAACTGAAAGTGTCTCAGTAGGAAAGGATTCTCACTTATTGTACAAAAAGTTGAAAACTACAGACTGAAAACAGGCACAGCTTGAGTGCTGCAGTATACCTGCTTTGTGTCTGTTTTATGACTGAGGCAGTATTCAACAATTGTGAGCAAAAGACAGGGTAAAGATGGGCTGAAAAGGTTGATAAAAAGTAAGAAAAGTGGTTCCAGACCAGTTGCTATGAGAGGAGTCCACAGTTACAAGTGCTCATTCTGAAGTTCAGTAAGAAATTCTTTCAGCAGCTTTTGTTTTAAGGATTCCTTCATCTATTGAAAATGCCTCCTTCACTGGCACTTCCAGTTCCTGCAACAGCTCCTGTTCTGCAAGTTAGCTGGCATCTCCTGGTCTGTAAGAGGAAGATTTTAAAAAATAACAAACTTTACCCTCATTGTCAAGGTTTTGTCAACAATTTCAAGAAGGAGAAACATTCTCAATTGCTTGTTCACCATGCTGTGATGAATGAGTCTCTTAGCTGTGCTGGCACAATGTCTGTGAACCCATAACATCAGCTTGCAGTGAACTGGTTCAGCTTTGAAAATGCTTTTTTCTCCTCTCTCTCCTTCTCCCCCTCACTCTCCAAGTAAGCTTTAAGCCAGAGCAATTTCCCAGATTTGCTCTCAACAAAGGCATGGAAGTGGTTCTGATGGAAGAACTGAAAGGTTAATATGATGCATAGACAGGATTTGGTAGCAGCAGAGAAACAAATATTGCTACTGAAACCACAGCCTGAGACACCAAGAATGGTTCCTTTATAAATGATATCAAAGACTGGAAACAGAGACCCCATGTATTTTAATTGCATGACATATGATTTAACTGTCTGTTGGAGATTGTGAGTATATGTTAGAGAGATATCATTCTATTTACCATGTTTTCAGAGACAGATTTCTAGGTTGTAGTTGTTGCAGAGTGCCTAATATGTTGTTTTTTTTTTTTTTTTTAAGATGGTATTTCTGTCTAATCATCAATTAAAATAACTATGCAAGATCTGATTCTCTTATTTCCTTTCAGTTAGCCTGTACTATTGGTATTCTCTACCTTTCCCATCACTGTAAGTTCGTTTTCCTTATGACAGCTGATATCAAATTGATCTGTATTTATCATCTCACCTTCAAGATTTGCTGGGATGTGCCACAATTAGAGCAGCTGACATTTGGTGCAGGCAGAACTAGAATTATATTATGTGTGTTCTCTCTGGGTTACTCTTCTGGCTACCCTTCACAAAAACACAGTCGTTTAGATTCGTTGCTCAGCAGTTCTGTATTCTATATTGACACAATACACCATTCATTTTGGGTCCTAGGTTTGACTACTGCTTCTCCATATTACAAAGAGGTAACATGAATGAGGCAGTATAGAGAGAGCAGTGGTGGAAGTTCGAAGGGGCAAGATGGTAGAAATCTAAATCAGAAACCGAGTGATTACTAAGACCATTTCTGGCTGGTCAAAATGTTGTCATGTACACACAGCTCTGAATTGATGAACATCTGAACACCTGAATAATGCATCCCTGATCCAGGCAGACCCTAAAGATCTGAGTACAGTAGTTGGACTGAGCACAAAGCACCACACCTGTTAACTGGGAGCAGTGTATGGAGGATGTGGATTTTTCCTCTTGGCCAGTTCAGTTTTTTGTAGCTTTGTCTGCAGCATTGTGTTCAGCCCAATCACATGTGCTCTATTGTTCTACAATAGAGCAATAAGAATTATTAGAGGTCTAGGAAAGATAAGTGTTAAAGAAAATGTGAAAAGTGAAAGTGCATAGTCTACAGAAAAGAACACTCATTGGAGGTAGGATACCTCCTTCAAATGTAACAGTCTTCAGTTCAAAAAAACCTCAACCCAAACCAACAAAACAACCTGTTACAACAAGAAATAATGAAGTAGAAATCCAATAAGAATTCTTCAGATTACATATTAACCAATTTATAATAGTAAATATAGGACTGGAGTAGATTGCCTAGGGATTTTGTCCTGAGGAGGAGTGTCTCAGCAAACTGCATTTCAAGGAAGAAATAAAGAAGGCTTAGAAAGGGATAAAACAGGTGAAAGTACAAATCTATTCTCATTTCACATAAATAATTTACAAGCCATTTCTCTGGCTTCAGAGTAAGAATGTGACTATTTGAGAGACTAATTTAAAATAAATATTGCTGACCTGGGGTCTGAGCAAGGAACATGAAGCCAAAACCATATTTTTATAACTTTCAAGTAGCTTTGGGTGGTATTGACCCTTCACTGGTTTAAACACATTGTCACTATGTTTGCAACATTGCCAGATCCACTGTCCAGTCACATTGTGTCACACAGAATTTCATGCCATCAAGCATGGTAGATAGAGCTATGCCATGTCAATGCCTGACGGAAGCTGGCAGAATGAGGTACAGTAATCAGAAAAATGCTCATCTTCATAAACCAAGTAAATTTCAGGGTACAAGTACCTAAGTTTCTTGGATGAAATATCTCCAGTCAAGGAAGCAGATGTTTCTTCATATTTTGTTTCTTTATGATATATTTGGAAGCACTTCTGTTTTGTTTGAACTGCTAAACTGGTTATCTAATGGTGATTTAATGAAGTGGTAGTGGATCTGTTGGTGCTAACAAAGTGGCTCTCAGAAAAGGCTCCTGCTCAGCAAGTTAGAAAATGGAGTGCGCAACCTCAACTACCAAAATTTGGTTAGTATAATAAATAAATGATTTCTCCAGCCTTTAGGATGCAGTACTGTCTTAACCTGTGAATATCCTGCTCACCTTTACAGTTATTGTTTGTATTCATTTAGTTTGGATAAGCGTTTAGTCACAATTTCTTCCTTAATTGTTTCTCCAGAGCACCTCTAACATCTCATTTTCCTTGAATACAAATAAAGACTCTAAATTTTCCTTTAGGCTGTTTTCAAGAAAGGTTGCATTGCCTGCATTAAATGAGTCAATTCAAATACTGAGTCTGTCTATATACTGTGCAGGGAGGATAAAACCACATATGAAACCTATGCATGGGTAACATCTTTCTGAAAGGAAGATGAAATCTTGAACTCTGACTATCTGAGTTAGACAACAGTGTTTATGGTTTCAAATTATATTTGTGTCTCCATTTTATTTTGAAAAAGGGAAATACAAGTGCAAAGTAAAAATGATGGAAACTGTTGCTAGCCACGGCTGAGGAGAAAAGAGGGACGAAGGGACAATGAAGTCAATGGTTAGACATAATAATGTTCAATATCATCTGTCTCCTAACATTTAGAAATCTATGTAGGTTTGACTTTTTTGCTTGTTTGTTTTTCCTTTTTTTAAAGCTTGTAAAATCTTACAGTGAGTATCTGTTGGAATAATCGTTAGAATTATGCACACAAGTACTTCAAGACTGCAGCAGAAGCAGCAAATTAAAAATGAGTACAGGTGAGAGCAATTGCTCCAAATTCAACTTCACTATGATAATTTACTCTTTTATTTCTGTTTAGTGCTTAAATGACATTCAGAATCTTGTTAAATGGCAAACAAACATAGACGTATTGTGCTATTGTGAAGCAGAATAAATTAAGAATAATACATCCTTCAAGAACCCCACAAAGAGCTAAAATAAACTAGAGCATCGGAGGCTATTTAATTTAATTACATTCTCCCTGCACATTGACTCAGTTTTAACCTCAGCGTCTAATTTCATTGACTTGAGAGGGGAAAGCAGATTTCAGTGGAGTCAACTGGACTTAGATTTCAGATTTGGTCATTAAGCTTAACATTAAGGGTAAACATTATATGTTAAGTTTCTCCATACTGTTCAATCTAACCTAAGAAATAAATTCCTAGTTTTCCTTCCTCAGTGCACATTTTTAATAGATTTTTAATTAATTAGCTTTGGCATGCAATTCCTTGTACCTTTTAACCTTTCTTTTTGGTGATTTGGCTGATTGTCTTGTTAATTGTATTTGTTTACAGACTATTTCAGAGTTATTGATACATGTTCAGAAAATGACAACTTCATTCCTCAAACAAAATGTCAGTTTTCAAAAATTGGTTCATTCATTATCAAGACAAAAAATAGATTTATTGAGAAATTAAACCATTCCATGATTTCCAAGATGTTAATGCCCACGTTATTCTGAAAAGATGATGAAGAGTCAAAGCAGTAGTAGCAGTAGTGTTATGCGGTATAAAGGTATACATGGGGCAAGGTTTATCAGGAGAGCTACAATCTTGTATTAAGTTAGCTGGTATATTTACAGTAGCAGACACACCACAACATTACTCTTGTCAATACACCATCAAACTTCAAGCTGTAAGCTCTCAGATGGCTCATCACCTGTGCTTAGGCAGGGTGCCATGTAGCCCTGCTGCACTGTCACATAAAGGACAGCTGCTCATCCTTGCCATTCTGGCCATTTTTTCCTAAAGTGCCTATATCCAGGTATGGCAGCATGCCAGCCATGTGAGCCCTGCCACCACATCTCTATGATCCCAAGGAGATTATAGCCGTGCAACTGCTTGTAGACCTCTAGTCTCTCCTGGTTAATGCCCATGCTGTGTGTACAGACACTTCAGATGGCCTCTGCTCCTGCTGATTTCCCAGCAAAAGTGAGAGCACATTCCCCATCGTGCTGTCCATACATTTCTTTGTTTGTATGTATACTCTTGGTGTGGCCTCCTTTCAGCCCTGGTTTCTGGATTGAGGTCTCTCTTGTGCACAGCAGCCTGCATACTTTGGTTGCTAATCTGTCTATTTTCTTGTGTGTTTTTTAATGAAGTCTTTTATGAGTCCTGATCATTGCGAGTGCAAACTGACAGCAGGAGTAAAAGTGGTGTCCATTTGTGCAGTGCATGACTTGCAACATCGGCAATATAAATGTGCTCATGTCATTAGACAAACAATACAGGATCTTAAAGACTAATAATGGTTTTGAAAGATAATAATATTTCAAAGCTATCTTGGATATTTTATGGAAGCTCTATGTTACTTTCCCACTGCACTATCCAAGAGCATATGATAAACAAGAAAAATATTTTTAAATGCAAAGGTCTAATAATTCATTCTACATGAACTTATAGAGAGAAAGAACTACTACATGCTTGTTTTAGGTAATCATTTAGTTTCATTTGATTTTCATTTAACAGCCTGTGTTCAGACTGTAGTACTGTGTTTGTCTCATGCCTTCACTTATGCCTCGTAGGCTTTACTGTTTTGTAATTCACTACATGAATGTTTAAAAATGTTGGTTGATGATATTCTAGACCTTTGGGTCATATTTACTTTAGATGACACGTTCTTCCCTACAATTCAGTCATAGGATGATAGTAATTTATATTTTACTTCAAGATAGGTGCTATGCCTAGATAATCAAAAAATGCCTTGCAATTCATCATGGTTGAATATGCAGAATAGATGTAAAAATCTGTACAGTCAAATGAGTTATCTTAATTCCAAAGAATGTATCAGTCAAAAATAAGGATGAAAGATATAAGCATTTCATCTCTTGGTGTTTATTTTTTGTTTGAATTTGTTTGGAGGTTTTTTGGTGTGGTTTTTTTCCCCTTCCTGCCATGGATTTCTACAACCAGATAGCAATTCCTGGATTTCTAGCTTTCAAGAAATCTTCTAAGATGGCTGATGTAACACATCCACTGAAGTTTTATCTTAGTTTGAAAAATGTTCTAGATATATACTCTAAATATTTTTCCAGTACTTTGACAACAAAAAAGCGATACTAGTTAATTTTAATTCTATTGCAGACATTTCCTGCTGTACATCTTCCCATTTTTGCCATTCTGAAGTGAAATGTGGTATAGAAGGTAGGATAGATAAGATGGGAATCTGAAAGAATCTTGAAGACTATTGTTTACTTTCAGAGCTTTAATATGCATGTTACACCTAACATTCATGTTGTACTCTTGTGTCTAATAGCATATTTAGATCCCCAGATTACCAGGCATTTACACCAGTGAGAAGACAACAAGAAATACTTTTAATTCAGAGAAACCTTTTGCATCACAGTAACCAGAAAAGATTGTTCTGTCAATTTTGGAAGGACATTTTTTTTGTTTTCGAAAACACAGAGATGTATGCTGTTGTGGTGGTTTAGCCCAATGTCTACCCAGTCATAATATCACTCCCCCTCCTAAGCTGGACAGGAGAGAGAGAGAAATATAACAAACTGCTTGTGAGTTGAGATAAGGACGGAGAGATCAAACTCGACAATTAGCGTCACGGGCAAAACAGACTCAGCTTAGGGAGAAAAAGGTTTGATTTATTGAAGAAACAATAAAAGCA
>WBNH01006376.1:56780-170459 GCA_013401255.1 Urocolius indicus
GGGCACCTCCCCCACGGACTCCCAGGTCCTGCCAGGAACTTGGTCCAGGATGAACTTCTTACGGAGTCACGGCCTCCCTCAGGCATCCGCCTGCTCTGGCGTGAGCACCTCCCGCATGGGCTGCGAGTGGATGTCTGCTTCCCAGTGGTCCTCCATGGACTGCAGGGGAACAACCTGCTTCACCATGGTCCTCACCACATATCACAGGGGAGCCTTCTTCTCAATGCCTAGGCACCCTCCTCCACCTCCTTCTTCACTGACCTTGGTGTCCGCAGAGATGTTTTCACATTCTCCCTCCCTGTTACTGCTGCCATTTTTCAACTGCGCAACAACTTTTTCTTCTTCTCAAATATGTTATTCACAGAGGCGTTACCTCCACCACTAACTGGCCAGGCCTGGGTCAGGTGCCGAGTCCAGTTTAAAATTGACTGGCCCTAACCCTATCAGCTATAGAAGAAGCTTTAAAGAAGTCACCCCTTTAGCTCCCCTGCTACTGAAAAACCTGGCCCAGGCCAAAACCACTACAGCTGTTTTGGTGATCCACCAAACAACAGGGAAAGTGCAAACTGAGGGTTTTTTTTTGTTTTTTTTTTTTTCATTCCTGAGAAAAAAGAGTGTCTCTTCAGTGGTACATGGGTTTCAGTATTTGACAGCATTCATAGAGTGATAGAATGGTAGGGGTTGGAAGGGACCTTTAGACATTGTGATGAAGAAGCAGGTTCACCTAATCCAGGTCTCATAGGAATGTGTCCAGTTGGGTCTTGAAGACCTCCAAGGAAGGAGACTCTACACCCTCTCTGGGCATCTTATGCCAGTGCTCCCTCATCCTCACAGAGAAACATTTTTTTCTTATGTTTAAACGGAACTTTTCATGTTCCAGCTTCAACCCTTTACCCTTTGTCCTGAAGCTAGATATCATTGAGAAAAGGGATGCCCTAATCTCCTAACATCCACCATTTAGATATTTGTAAATATTAATGAGATCTCCCCTCAGTCTCCTCTGGACTAAAATTCTTTTTGGAGTTTGACAAATATCTATAAGGTTGTTTAACAAGGAGGTTAACAAGCAGGCTACGGGTGATCTGAAAGCTTACAGCTGCTTAAAAGGTAGTCACAACGCTAACACAGTCATACTATTTCTTCTCAATAGCATTAGATGACATAATAAGAGGCAACAGCTACAGATCAAGAGGGCTGCCATAGGTCAACTAACATTTCTATGCTTCTCAGAAGAGGAAGTGTGCTATACCAAATAAATTATTACTTGTTTTAATTTAATGCAGTTTTATCTTCTTATTGTGTTATACCAGATAAATGCATTACAAGTTTGAGATTTAACCTTCTAATGTCAAGTTTCCATTGTCTTCTCAATATTTCACAAAGTAATCTCATGACATAAACCCCAACTTTTCATTTGTTGTCAAGTACAGCTCTACTAATGGGAAGAAATGAACATATTAGATTTTGAGATTCACAGATTGTGATGCTGCAAAGGGCAACTGTCAGCACCTAATCTAACCTGCTGACTGCAGGCCTTTTTCAAACTGTTACTTGTGTGAACTAGACACATCATTTAGAAGAAAAACTTTCAGATGTGATTTGATATTTCCAGTGAACTTGTAAGGGTGGTAATTGCAAGAGTGACTACATCTCTTCACTCATTAAATTTTTTGAGACATTGTAGCCAGTGATGTGATGTTTCTTTTTATAAAGATATCAATTAACATAAATGGGTGATCCTATGTAATACATTCCTTGTTAGAAATGGAAATAATTTTGCTAATAATACACTGTTCACTACTCTATGTAGATCTATTCATTAATATTTTAATGTTTGCTTTTTTTTTTTTTTTTTTTTTTTTAACGTAGCTAAGTGCTTCTTTTCAGACTGGCATCTCATTTTGAAAAATATATCTTACCACAATTAGTTTTTCCATGTATCTTTCCTTCTTTTCATTCTTCTGATGAAGTTTCCCACAAATGGTATCTGTGGTGATTTAGTTTTGATCAGCTCAAAAAAGTGGAGATATTAGCTCAGGGTCAGTCATGAGCTCATCCTCCCATCTTTCCTCATCTTAGGAACATAGTTAAATCTGATGTTTTTTGAACACACATCAAGTCTCAGACTGATTCTGTCTGAAGCTTTTCTCAATATATCTTGCTTTAACTCAAATAGTGCATTCAAAGTTTATTTCTACTAATAAAAGAGGCACCAAAAAACTCACATAGAATATGGCTTTCAAAGCTATCTAGAAGTCTGAAGAGAGCTTAAGGAGATAAAGGCACATTTAATTTGCATCATGACAAATTAAGGTACAGTTAGCTATGAACTAAATCAATGAAGAGCCATGTTCAAAAGCTACTTTCACATCACTGTCCAAATCAGATTCTTCTGCCTTCTCTTCATCAATATTTGATTTTCTCCTAAAGCATCACTTCTAGTTTTCATTTGCAATGTTTTATCTGGTTGTCTGGGGTTTTATCCTCTTAACTGTAATGGAAAGTTTTTGATGATCTCTCACTTCATCTTTGAAAGTGTGACCAAATGATGGGTTGTGAACTTTCAAAAAATGATCCTGATGTCTGGATTACAGTGTCTTTGTGATGGAGCTTCTCCTTAAAGATCTCTTAAGATATTTACTGACAGATTTAGGTTAATTTTTTTAAGCTTGTCTTTTTATCCAGAAAAAAATATAAATCTAGGCATATTTTCACCTATTCCTAAATACATTTGCATGCTGTTCTAATATATTTCTTATAGGAATACAAAGATAAAGTCCAGATACTGATCTTAATTGAAGAGTGAAAACTGATAAGTAGAATCATTCTGTCTTTGTATTGCTAGGCTAAAGAGTACTATTCTTACTGCCTAGTAATTCTTAAAATCACGCTCAACTATTTATTTTATGTTATCTTTTTCTTGACGTTTGAGATCTCTAATGCAGTGACTTAGAAAAGACTGCATGAAGGAAGCATCACATGCTTATTCTTTAATGCTGCATCGTGTAATACCAGGTCGTTAATCATTAGTAGAAAGAGTAAAGGTCCCAATTTAGTGCCCTGGGGAGACGTCTCCATTAATCGCTTGCCAATTGGAGGGGACACAATTGACTTTAACCTGCTGGCTATGGTCCATAGGAAAAGCTCTGAACCATTTAATCAGCCTGGAATGTGTTCCATAACCTTTCAAGTTGGATCATTGAATGTCAAGTTCTGTCGAAGGCTTTATTTAGTCAACCATGACTGGTAACCTCCTTATCTTCTGCTTTTCGTGTCAGAGGTACAATAGTTTTAGCAATACATGTGCAGCTATTTTCTTTTAAAGCTGCCAAACTGTATTCCGTCCAAATGGTTTTGAAAGATTTACCTTAATTATTCTAGTACCATATCTTATGCACAAGCTCAATGAAAAAGTAAAATTCATAGCAGATCTCTTTTGCCTGTGATTTAATCTGCACTGTGAATAGTAAGTATATTTAGTGAGATTCAATCCACCTTATTTGTACCTTATTTGAGACTTGAGACATTAACAGAAGACTCCTTTGTTTCAGATATGCAGAGTATTCTTTCTTTTTCTCCATTGACCATAGTATATGTTATCATGGCACCATGATTACTACACTTTGTCTCACTGTAATAAATGAATTCAGAAATTCTTATTGAATGACACAGTGAATCAAGATGCTGCTTTTTGTTGATTGGATTTATTTCTGTGCACTTGCTTCATCTGCCAGTTCAGATCATCTAAACCATTTTGTGATTTCTTAAATGAAAATATTCAGCAATTTCTGCTGTTGTGGAAAAAGTTAATCAGTTGATTTACTGATACCCTCAGAGTCCCTTCTGAGGGAAGTACTGACTTTCTATTCTGTCTTTTTGTATCAAAAACAAGTATGATTGTGGAATTGTGCAAGTCCCAGCAATAAAACCTCTGTGTTCATGCTGTCTGATGAAACAGCTATATGACATCTATAGCTACCTCATAAAGGGGGACCAGATCGACGAGCTTAAGTTATTGAATATTTCTTGGTTTTGTGAGGATTTTGTTGCCTACAGCTGTGTATGCAGTTTTCTTTCTCTTTTTCTACTGCATTCTCCATTTTTGCTGGGAAGGAATGCTTTACGTTTTCAATCTTTTCATTTTATGAATTGGTCTTTAAGGTGCTCTGCTACCTGGATGATAATAACGGTGAAATAACTTCTATCTAACTGTATGTGCATTCATAAGCCTGAATGCAAAGAGTAAATTGTATACTTAATTAGTAGCATTTCATTTCATTATCTAAGTTAGGATGAATATCAGTCTGTCATTAGGTCAAAAAGGATGTGTTTAAGAAGCAATATTGCATTTATTTTCAAAGATCCTTATGAGATTTGAATAATAGCAGCCTAAAAAAATATTAATGATAATGAGTATGCAAAATGTTCTGTACAAAAAAAGATTTGACAAGCATGAATGGTGACAGATGATGACTGGAATTTTCAAAATTTATGATCATTACATTGTGAAAAAGTAATTATGAATAGTTAAAAATCTGTTGCAATAATTAGCTGTAATGAATGCTCATAGCAAGGTAAATGAACTGGAACAATTTAAAGCAATAACACATGATTTGCATTTTATACTATGTCAGAACACTTTATCATTAGACAAGTCAGCAATATACTCTTCTATTACCACAATTTTCAACTTTTTATCCATGCTCCTCGTGTTGAAATGTATTGCTAAGCTGTGGTCTTTACATAAGGGAAAAGTGTTAAATAAAATTAATTGGTTTAACAAGGCAAGCTCCACTACATTTAAAATAAATATTTTCTTGGGAATGCTGGTTTTGCACTTATGCTAATAAATCTGTTCATAATGAAGGATTTCTCCACATAGTAGTAAACCATTTACAGTGTGGGAAAGAGTCTAGGGTGTCAGTGTGTATTGTATACAAACTAGGACACATCTGTGATGGACTTGTGGAATTTTCTGTGTATATTCATTTATGCTGTCCATTCCAAAAGAAAGACTTGTTTGAAATGGTCAGGTTGCACTTGTCCAAAACTATGTTTTAGCATGTTAGAATGTGCAAGTGCTCAGGGAGCCCAGAGCCAGGGGATAGATTTAGAACTACTTTAAAGTTTTCAGCTCTGTCTCTTTCAAATTCTTTCCAGCAGCCCTTCCGGCAGTGAACCATGAATTTCAGGATGATAAGGTTACAATAGACTGGCTCTCACTGTTGGATCAGAGTAGTCACTCCCGGGTGGACTGTCATCACTAGTATTCAAGGTCACTTTTTTCATTACAATGGACCTTTCCAAAGGGCTGCAATTCATCATTCCTGAGACATGCAATGTATCAGATCTAGGGGCATCTCTGTGATTTACTTCAGTTCTGAATCTTCTTTGCTTGTACCATCATTCTCCCAAAATACAAAATAGGAGAGCTTGCTGAAGCCCACAAGGCAAACTAGCTCTTCTTTTTCTGTTCTATGATTTTAAGAAAATGATTCTGAGATCACTAAATCAGCAATACTTCTTAACCTAGGCTAATTGTTGATTTGCCAGAAATACTGTTCATCCTTTACTTTTGGAAAAGTTTATTGCCAGTTCCCTAGTTCCCTGCTATGAATCTAGCTGCTGGGACTCAACTGATGGCAAAGATTGTGGGAATCTGCTAACTACAAAGAGAACTGAATCAGGAATTCCAAAAATATGTGTCAAATAGTCCTCTCCTTACCCTCTATTGGGACCCAGAAACTGTCCTGGAATCTGTACTGAATTTTGTTATTGACCTGCCTGTTTTTTAACAAATGCTCTGAACATAAAGGAAGAACTCATGAGTTTGCATTTTATATCTTTGGACTAGACACCTCCAAAGGCTTGGGAGTAATTCTAAGTCCATGTTTTTAAAAAAAGGTTTAAATAATAACTTTTATTTAACATCAGATGAATAATAAACAAGACAATGAGAGTAATATCACTGCATTTCCTGCAACAGTTGTCTGTTTACTGTTATCGGTTTATTGTTATCTGAATCAAGCTTTAATGGCTATATTTTTATACGGAAGAAATATAGGCTGATTCTGTCCTTAGATCATTTTTACTTTCAAATTAAAAAAAAAAAGCTTTCTAGGTATATTGTCCTCTAGAAAGCTTGTGATATATGAATGAATCCCCAGGTAGGCTCCTGAAGAAACCGATGCATGCCATCTAGGAGTTAAGAATCCCTTGTTTAGCTTGTGGTTTGGTTTTGGTTTTTTTTTTTAATTACAGAAGTGTTTGAATAGTAGTACAGGATCAACGGGACAGATTCTAATTACTTGTTACTGCTTTTTCTTAATCTACTTCAAACAGAGAGTGCAGTGTAATACTGAACGTATCACAGTCCCAGTCCTTGTTCCATGTGTGGGTTTTTTCCCCCGTTAACTCTGAACAATTTGTTTTTTCTGGGTCAAATGAGTTTCTAGATAGACCAAATACTTTCATGTATGACAAGGACAGTAGGACATCAAAACATATATACCCCAGGGAATGGCTTTAAACTTTTCCTTTTGATAATACTCTTCCTGACATGTTCAATGCATCCATCACATCAAAGCTTTAACTTTTCTTTTTTTCTGTTTTTTTTTTTTTTTTTTTTTTTAAGAAACAGCTTAAATCTGTTTTTCTTAGCAAATGCATGGAGGATGTTTAAATTAAAACAACAAAAAAAAACGACCCCACTTTCAGAACAGGAATTGCAATGTGTTTGAGCAGAGACATCTGCTATTTTTATTTTCAATTGTCCAGGAATAGGAGTTTGTTGTAAAAGATGTTAATTTAATGTGAAAGTCTACAGAACACTGAACATTAAAACCAGTGAGTACAGTGATAATAAAAACATTAAATTGGTCTGAGCCTATACCTCCATTCTGGATTAGATCATACAAGAACCTGGAACATGTTTACTCAGAACTTTGAAGCTTTGAAGTGGTGCTAACTTGAGTATCCTGTCAGTGCTACAAAGGACTCTGAACACACTTTCCCCTTCTCTTGGCTTTATTTTGAAGTAAGTAGAAAACTTGTTTATGATTGAATGGAGATTGTACATATACACTGTTCACATTAGAAGGAAGCATTACACATAAAGGGATCTTTGTAAAAAGCTACTTTGTAAAAAACCTTATAACTTCCTCAGGATTGCTCTTTTTACATGCTGAGCTGCCACATGCCTGTTTTTGCAAGCTGGGAAACAACCTATGAAACCACTGAAGGCTACTGCACAGATGCAGTAACTCTTTAAGCACTGTAAAGGAAACACATGTAATAATGATTTTATCTCTGTTTTAAAATGTTTAACAACTAAATATGCTCACCTTTTTCATATTGTCTTGATAATGTATCACCCACATACTTTCTTATTTTGTTCTCTCATATGTCTGTGACCCCATATTCTTGACTGGATGTTACTGTTAAGAGAAAATAACAAAGAATGATTTTAATGAGGTTTGTAAAGTTCTAGTGGTAATGTACTCTCTTTGTTGCCAGGGGAAGAGTCAGCCCTGCCTCCAGGAAAGTCATTAAGGCTCACTTGTTAAGCTGAGTCACCTCAGGAATCTGGCACCAGGACCTGAGCTTCTTCAGGGATGACAATGGGAGCTGCTTCAGGCATGACAGTGGTGCTGCCTACTGGAGGAGCAGTGGGACCACAGCTCCTAAAATAAAAATCATACCGTCTAAAGCAGAAATGCAATTTGAACAGACAAAGAAGTCCTGGTACATTTATCTCTGTGCTATTTCGTTGTGCTTGCAGTCTTTGGACTTGACAATGTTGAGAGGATGACGTGGACAGTTGGTATTTTGATACACATTATGGTATATATTATACTGCTCTATAAGCAACTGCTCCATAAGCATTGAAACATTAAGACTCACAGTCTTAATTAAATCTTTTCTAACTAGCAGGCATTATATTCTTGACTTTATTGGCAGTTCCTGACATAATGTTTAAAGCTTTGGTTAACCAGTTTAAATGAAGTAGCATATCTGTAAGTTGCTTGGTGTTAAGACAGACAGGAAGAGGAGACTGAGAACTGACTCAGCACTAGCAGTCTATGTAGGATAGTATATAAACCAGCAGTTTACTGTCACTTTTTAAAATGTGCAGAATTCTGAGTCCCTGTGGATCTATGTGGGATTTACGGCCTCCTGCAGCGGAAGGGAAAATCATTTGCTTCTTGCAAGGTTGTGATTCATGCTAAATGTTGTTGTAAGTCTAGTGGGAACAACTGAAAGACAATACTTTGCATTCTTCAGGACTGCCCACTTTCCTCTTTTTAGTCTGTACTGCAGGATGTATACTTAATTTCTTTGAATTAGCATGCTTGTGGGTGCCTAATCATTGTTCCTACTGGCCACTTACATGACTAAAACCTTCTCTGTTGATAATGAGCTTATCACTCTCAGACATCAAACATCTGTTTTGTTCCCTAGCTGGTCTAAAGCATGTATTTGCAGACATGCAATGAGAAAGAGAAGGGTATCAGTGTTTTGGCCACTATCTAATGCCTCTTAGCAGTGCTGGTAATAGCAATCCTGAAGAAAAATAGTGTGGTGTTCCTTTTGTATGAACAAAATCTAAACATAATGTAGTAAGGATCTTCCTACCATAGGTTATTGCATCTCACTATGTGTTTTTTACAAGAATGTAGAAACCAGTCTAGTCATAAGATTATTCTGCAAGACTTTCAGATATTGACTGAGCTCTTCAAAATGTCTAGCAGTGCATTTTGTCTGTCTGCCTTAGACACATATAGACATTTTAAAATGGCTATAACCTTTCCATGTACAACAGAGACAACAGGAAATGCATGTTGTTACTTTTATAATTCATGAAACACTGGTAATGTATGTGACATTGAGGCTCCCTCAGTGAGCTTGCAAGTTAAGTCCTTATTCCTGCAGGCCTGGAACCCAGGGGCTCTGTGAGAGTGCAGAGTCTGACTGCACGTAATAGCTTTGCAAGTGACTTGCTGTTCCCTTTATGTTATTCACCACTAAGTCTATGGGAAGTCAAAGAGATCCAGAATCCCACTGGCACAGAAGCACTGTGTTTCCTACCTTGACCTGTGCTTTTAATCCACATAGCGGCTCATTAGTCAGGCTTTATGGGTGTAATGCAGAGCCCATTGATCTCAGTGGAAAATTGCCCACTGAATCCACTGGGCTTTTGATCACCGCCTGTGCATGTGGTGTTAATTTCACCTTTAAATCTTGTGCAAACCTAACGGGTTTGTGACCAGACTAATTTTTCAAGGCTATACATGGCTGAAAGTTAAGGCAAAAATGTGTTTCCCTCTGTGTACCTGAGACAAAATCCTGTCAAGTCTGGAACAAAGTGCTAAGAAATGCAGGAATTTCTAGATGTGAATCTTCCCCCTACCTCATCCTAGTTTTGAATCTGGAGAACCTCTGTACCATAGAGGTTCACAGACTTGGCTTCAACAACTGGCCATGCTGTCTAGCTCCAAACTTGGCCTGACCTCAGAAGTGCTTTTCCTCAGAACCATGGGTGCCTCCCACAGAGAGCTGAAGGGGATGGAAAGCTTAAGGAGTCCCACGGGGAATTTAAATCCTAATTCAAGAGTACAAAAAATTGATTCTTTGCAGCTGTGGAACAATTTTTTCTTTCCTGAATTGAAGGAATAAAAGCTCAAGGAGCTCCAATATAATTCTAGGAGCCAAAATTTTTATTGTACTTGGAAATTTTTATTTGATCAGCAGCCTTGAGATTTGAAGAGGATTATTCACCTCCCTTCCTTGTTTTGAGAACTAGCATAAATAATCCATTTAGCGACAATGCTGTGCCTCCCAGTGTGCTTGTTTATCATTAGAATTCTCCAGCTTTCAGTGGGCTAGTGCACTCTGATTCCTGTCTGGATTTATGATGCAAATGTTCCTCTGTTCCTCTGTCAGTTCCTCTGTTTTCAAGCCAAACCTCTTTATTTTTACAGTGGATTTGAATTACTTATTTATGGAATCATAGGGAAATATTTGAAAATATTAAAATTCTCTCGACACTTAAAACCAGGTTGAAGGTGAGCTCCAACCTGAAAGTTAACTATAAGTCCATAGAAGTGCCATTTATATATTGTTACTTTCACTCGATTTCCTCTAAGAGTCATCATGTGGGCTTTTGGCCCACATATCAAACACATGACAATTCTTTCCTCAATCTGTAACATCTTTTCACTTATTTCATTTGTCTATTTTGTCTTTCTCTAGAAGAATCTGAGACTTTTTAAAGTTCTTTTGTAGGTGATTCTCTTACAGGAATAAGTACATCAAAATAAGGAACAATCAGTGGAAAAGATTGCAGAAATCAGAAGAAAAAAACAACTTGTCATTATTAGTAAGACCTATGGGAATAACTGTAGGAAGAACTTGTCACAAAAAACTTTCACACAGTGCTCAGTGTAGTCCAACTGACATGATTAACATCAACATGGCAAGCACTGAACAGATTATAGACTATCTAAATGATAGGTGTTCAAATACAATTGTTACTGAGATACTGTGTGATCTCAGGCCTTGAGTGAAATGCAGGCTTCCCGTACAGAATGATAACTGAAGAGGAATTACTGTCCTTGGAAGCAATTAAATAGCTTAAACCATTAAACCAAACCATTTAGTTTAAACTATTTTGTTCTATTGTTGAAAACAATTATTTAAATGGAATAGTTTATTTTAATAGGGAAACATAGAGTTATATTGCTTCTAGACTGGCACTGAAGTGTGACTTCTACCAACTTCTCACCAGTCCTCTTCTACCAGTCTTCTATCAAGACTCACAGCAGACCAATAAATGTTTTTTACGAATTTGTTTCAGGAGCCACTGATTTAGTAAGTATTTTCATTTCTGTCAGAAATAAGTATTTGTGATTGCAATACACATGTACAGATAGAAAAGACTCAAACACAGATTTTTAATTTTCATGCTGCAATTTAATTTTTCAAAGGTAGAATATCACGATTTCCTTAACCTTTATGTGAGTAGGATGTTCCCAAATACCCTTATTTTCAATGAGTTTTAACTGTTCAGTGTTACTACATTTAGTTTGGAGATCGATTTATTTTTTTAGGTGTCATGATAACAGAATCATTGTATCTGAATAATAACAGTGTACAATTGAGTGAATATAGAAGTTTCAAGACAAGAAGACCATAGGTCCTGAGCATGTCCTGTTGCCCCTCATTTTTACCAGAAATATCCCATTTGCTGTGTATGTCTCAGCAAAAAATTACAATAAACTGAAAAAAGTATCTGAGCAGCAACTTAAAAGATTATCTATGGCTTAAGAAATGACAAAGTTTACGAATGTTACACAAAGTAAGAATACATCATGGATTGCGATAGGATAAATGAAAGTCATTGGAAGACTTTTTTTTTGTGAAACATCACTTAGTTTGGAGATAGGATAACAATTTTTGTTAGTTGATACATTTTTATGTTTTGTACTGCTGTGTTTCTTAATTTGTAATTTACAGGAAAACTGAAATACCCCTGTGAAAGGGATAGTCTTATGATATTTCAAGCCTGAGAAAAATAGAAAAGTAAATCCTCTCAGAAAGATTGAATATTTCCTATCCAATTTTGTAGAATTCCATCCGATTGACAAAAAAAAAACAAAACACCAAAAACAAACCACAGCATATGTCCAAAGTCAAATTGTTATAATCATATGCGGCTAAATCAGTCTCCAGTTACCATGATGAAAGCTGTAATCAGAATTATATAACAACATCTGAGTGGGTCCTTTCTATAAGTAAAAGTATTCCTAAGTATATCTGAAAGTGAAAACCTCAAATCTTTATTTTGTTTCAGTTCTTGTCTTTCAATCCTTTGAATTTTTAAGCATTACCAAAACCGAAGACATGGAATTATACATGTGACACTTAAATTCATGCTTAGATAGGCAATATCAAGAAGAGTTATAATCTTTGTAACTAACACCTAGGGAGAGATAACCACCTGTTATATTGGTTTTCTTGCTCAGGATTTTAGTCACTGGCATTAGCCAGAGTCAGAGCTTTATAAAGGAATAAACATTACTGTATCAATAGATTTTGTAATTTTTTAATAGAAAAGTTTAATTTTACATTAAAGGGAGCTTTAGACTGCATTGTGCTGCTATGTTCTTTGCCTGAAAACTTTACATATGTTGCTTATTTCAGTCCTGAGGCAAATGACAAATGCTGTTTAAGCACTAGATCATTTTTTGTTTTCCTTCCAAGTGCTGACTGAAAGTTTTTGAGGAGCTCAAATTAAGATTTGGTCCCTACAGATCTCCATTTACTGTTTTCATCCTGGAGATCCAAATCCTGTGGCATTTATAGCACTCCACTGAGGCACTAAGTGTTCTTGAACATGTGTATAGGTATAGTTACAGTTAGGTAATTATTGCTTACTTCCATGAAAAAGACACTGGGAATGGTTTGAGAAACTGCTTCTCTGATGAGTTCAGCTGAACTGGATTCAAGTCTCCAAGGAGCGTATGGTTTGTTCTACCCTCTGTAGCTCTCCATGGCTGAGAGCAGTTTAAACCCAGGAGTTACTTTCAGGAATGGGATTTGAACCTCCTTTGAGAGCGAGTTCACTGCTAGAGGACATGGTGCTATAAAAATCTATTAGTTATTAGGTGACACTACAGCTGTACATTTCACTGCAGGAAATTGCATTCATACATGGGGGATAGGACTCAAACCAAAAAGGTGAAGAACTATCTAACTTCCTTGTCCTGAAACAGATCAGCAGTGCCATCAAGAAACTTCCTTTCCCTTAGGAAATACCCTTAGGACAGATGGGGAAGTGACTCCAGGCCTCTCAGAGACTATTTTTCCATTCCTCCCTTTGTGTGCTAAGCTGAGCTTTAGTGAACACTATGCAAGTGAAAAGTCTTGTTAGGAAAGGCCTCTTATTTTAGAATCTCCCCTGGGTGGATTGCATTCCTTACAAACAGTTTAAACAACGACAACAAGACTTAATGCCCTGGGTAGGCAAAAAGTCTTGAGGCGGGATGGTGTTTGATTTTTGTTTTTTTTCCATTTCACATATTTGCTCCAAATCTGCAGGTGTTTATCTTTGATGGCTTTACTTTTGAGACTTTGGAATTCAATCATCAGATATTTTTCCCCTTGTTGAGGCAGGTGAATTTGCACTTAAGTCTAGAGTGTTTGACCTTCATTATAATCTGAGTCACTTGTGCTGTTGTGATTCCATCTCAGTTTTATTCAAGCATTATAGCCTATCCCTTGTTGGAGGACAAGTTATAGCCTTTCTTCATTAACATATTCTGCATTGCAAGCATGGCTTTAATGCAAACTTAAATCCATGTTTTATCACTTTATCAACATAAGAACAGATACTGAGTGAGAATGGTATTGTCTCTCTTTTATATCAGGTTGGTCAAAAGATAATCAACAAAACCTGTAAATAGGAGAAATATTTTTCTTAAGTTAGAAATCAATTTTCTACAATTTTATTTACCAAGATACAAAAATAATCACAATTATATTAAATTGAGATACTGAAATAAAGACAGACGACTAATCAATCAGACTTTCCAATATATTGTTTGTTGGGAATGGACGAGCTTCCCCAGCTGCAGTGATTTGTCACTTCTGTTAACAGATGGAGTACAATAAATTCTGATCTGGAGTGAAACACTCTCAGCTTCATGTCAACCAGCAAATGACTGCAATGCTTCTTCTACATGGCCTTTCTGGTGACCTGAACTATAGATTGTTGCCTGATCACTACATCTTTACTAGAAGTCAGCTTGCTGTTAATCTTCTTTAGCATAAAGTTGAAAATGGATGTTGGGGAGCATTTAAGGAAATGGTTGGAAGTACTATTTTGCTTGGAAAACTGTTACCAAGACTCTGTTGAAATGCTGTGGTAGAAATCATGAGAGAAATGCTTGTCTTTGATTAAGTCAGGACATTTGAGGACCAGAGGACTAAGGTACAACTATTTGGGGCATTTAATTTTTGCTTTTTGCCATCCTCAGTTTAGTTTGTCCTCAGTGACTGAAATTTTGAAATGTATTGTAGTGTTACATATCTCATCTATACAGGGAATTTGTGTATTGATGATACTTTTATGTGGATCAGAATTCCAGCTATGACGTAACATGAAAAGGTGAGGTAGGGTATATCACCAAGGAACATTTAGCTTTCCCACAAAGTCTTATAATGCCACAAAAATTGATATACCTTTCACATTCCAAAAAGATAGTGGGTAAGATCAAGCTTTGCAGCTGAGTAAGCCCATTTAAGAATATAATTACACTAAACTTTTGTCTATTTTGTCATACCTTTCTGCCAGTTTTATTAGCGTATATGATAGCATAGCGCTGTCTAGTTTTCCTTTCTAGAAAGAAAAAAGGTAAGAGTTATAGTGCTAAGGTGCAGGGAAGAAAGTTACATATTGCAATACTATGTAGAATGAAATAAAAAGAAAAAAAAGAGATCATAAAAAAGAGAAAAATCAAGCATGGGAAACAGCCATTTACAGCTTATATTAACAGAATGTCTGGGCAGTCAAGAACAATTTTCACATTTTGCAATTGCAACAAACGAAAGACTATGCAGATTAAGTGATCTTTTATTACTTCTATCAAAGTGAGAAATTAAAAGGGAAATATATGCTTTCTCCAGAAACATGAAGATTCTTTCAAGTTAGAAAAGATGCCTATGGAGAATACTAGTGTTAGGACAGTCATGAGGAAAAAATTATTTCAGTAACAACTGAGGTTGTTTTCTCTTTTTTTTCCCCTGCAGTGTTCATCACAGAAGTCTCCAGCTGTTTTCCTTGGGATACAACCCTACTGGAGCATCCTGCCTCCAGGGTACAAAGAGTAGTAATTTTTAATATCAATCTCCAACACCTGCATGAGGGAGGAAGCTTTTGTCCTTGATGCCATTTAGTCATTGGCTTCCCTGAAAATAGGATTGAGCTATAATATGTTCCTGGACAGATAGGAGACATTGGGGGCTAATAACTCTTATGATATATACAAACTATTGATTTACTATTCTAGTTTTAAAAATCTGAATTCCAATGGTATTTACACAGAGATATATATTTGGCACAGATCCAGCCAAACAAAGGACTTACTGCTCTAATTGGTATTAAAGACCATAGAAGATATATTCTGTTAGAAGATAACCAACTACCTAATCTAAGAAATATTTTTTATATGGTCAGATTAGTTAAACAAATTTTTCTGCAAGGGAAAGAACTATTAAAATAAGTCTATTTTTTGATGATTGATAATCAAGAGAATGAGTGTTTCATATAAAATCTATTTTCCTTTTGGGACACAATTTTTTCCTGATCTTTCTCCCTAGCAGATCAGTTTCCAAGGAGGCTAAAAATAAATAGTGTCCTTTAAAAACAAAACAGCGACTGAATTAGTACACTCCTGTGAAACAGCAATTATTTTTGACAGGTGAAAAGGGCATTAGACATGAATTGATTTTCAGAGGTACTGTGAACTCTTAGTCTAGTTGACAGGAGCTGCATGCGCTCAACACCTCTGAAAATCAGGGTCAGTCTTGCAAGGTGCTGAATGACCTGAACCCACAGAAATTTTTCCACACATTTCAGGAATTGTCCTTTAGAAATTAGATAAGAAATCTGTAAGCCCAAATATGTACTTTGAAAATTCTGAAATGCAGTCCCTGAGCTGTCATGTCAGCTATAAATGGCATTGAACTTGGCACCATGAGGTCCTGAGAAAGCCACTTAACTTCTCTGTACTGTTTTCACTTTTGCTCTTTCTGTGTCTTGCCCTTCTGGTCAGTACCAAGAACTGAATTGTCTTCTGCTCATGAATATGTTGTCTAACACTACTAGGGTTTAGTATTTGGCAGGAAGGTTGGACTAAAGGTCTCATCCAAGCTCCATCATTCTATGATTCTATGATCAGTTGGAACCACCTATTACTAGGAAATGGCTGTTCATAACTATGAGAATTAAAAAATAAAACTGTTTAGAGAAGGGCTTACAACTGCTAAAACTATACATGGAAATCCATGTCTGAGAATACAGGTGAATATTCTTAGCTCTTAGCTCTTCATACTCTTCTAGACTAAAAATAAATTCTGAAATTGGGATCCACTCAAATTACTGAATTCTAATTAATATATGAAAAAGTCAGTATAGAACAGTAAACAGTAAATTGAATATGAGTGGACTACTAAGTACTAACACAAATGTGACATCAAGAGTTATGCATAATCAAGATTTTTGTCTAATGTCTTAATTTTTTCTTTCTCTTTGTACAGATTCACATTAGATCTGTCTCTGAAAGATCAGTGAATGCTTGAGTCCAAACATACCTGAATTTTGGAGCAATTCAAAGGTGTGATTCCAGAACCTTGTTTGTGACTATCTCTTATTATGTTATGGTTGCATTTTCTTTCATCATTTCCACATATTACCATATATCTTGCATGTGCTATAGCCAGTTATGTATACAGTAGCAGAAGTAACTGTGCAAGCAATACTTATATGAGTATATATATATATAAAATATGCTGTCCACATTAAATTTTCCACCTAAAAAGTGCTTAGAAAATTGACTTTTATGACAGCTGGCAAATATTCTCTAGTCAAGTCCTTCATTTGTGCTTCATTTCCTGACTATATAAAAGGAGATTAACAGCATTTAATTTGCAAAAAAAAAACCATTTAGGGTGGGACAAAGTTAATGTTTGTAAACGACTTCAGAATTCTCAGGTAACAGCTGGTTTAAACAGTGACACATACTGCTTACTTACATGTCTGCATCTTTGGGGATTTTTATGTGTAATTGTATGGTGATAATCATTGACATTTTTAGTGCCATAAATATATTTGGAAAACAACAGTGTTTAGAATTATAATTACAATAGCATGGCATTTTTTTTGGTACGGTGTATTAGATTCTGCTCCCTTTTCTATCAGAAAGGTAAAGAGAATATGTACTTTTCAGGTAAGGCATTTTATAAAACAGTGGCAAAAATGATGAAATTTTCATAGATTTATGTTTCCTGGATTATGAGAAAATTTGGTGTCTTGGTGCTTGCAATATTTCTCTGTAGTCTAGAAGTGTGTCTTCTTCCAAGTACCAATATTTGGAAATTGTGCTAAAATGAAACTCCTTTATCAATTCCTTTGCACCCCTGCCTCCAGATGGGAAATACCAACATGGAAAACTTTGATCTGAAAGCTTTAAAACGCTTCACTAAATTCATACTTTGACTCTTTGAAAAGGACCCTTGAGAGCTGAAATGTATGCATTGAGCATTTAAGACCTGTAGTTCACAAAATGAAACTTGACTCCAGACAGGTTTCATTAATTGGGAGAAGTTATGATGATAAGCATTGCTTTACTTTTCTTTCTTCTTTGAAATAAAGTTTGCTAAGATTACAATGTGTTCTATCTTAACTGTCAGAGTAAAGAGACTTCATGTTACTAAACTTTTCACTTTGTATAATCAGAAAGAGACTGTACTGAATAATTTCTTTGAGTGCTTGGAACATTCTCATGACTTTCACATAGCATAAGAGGTCACATGAAGCAGTTAAAACCTGAGATCAGTACAGCACTTGGTAAGCTTTCATCCGAGTCCCTGTCAAGCTATGTAGAGCTAACCTTTTTCAATGAAATGAAGCCTCCATTCATTGAAGAGAAGGCACAATGACCATTTTTCTATTGTCATTTATGATGCTAATGTTTCATCTACAAGATGTGTTTAAAAGAATGACATTTTTAAAAAAGCGAAGCTTATTCTGTAAAGATTTGAGATAAAAATACCATACAGCAATGCTTGCTGCTTTAAAAAAACATATGGAATTTTACAATTTATTGTCTTAGTTCCTTATACTGCATATTATTTGCATTTTGTATTAGTACTTACTAGTTAGAGCATGACTGTCTTTCTGAAAAGCAGAGAGCAGCTTCTAGTTTTTAAAAGCTCTGTTTATTGTGAGCTGTTTTCTTCCCATGATCTAACACACCTGATGTTGCGTGTCCATTTTTCTTAGACCTTTGCAATATTAGATTCTGAGAAGTTGATGAGTATTTTCTTAATCAGTTCTTTAATGGATTGGGTAGGTAGTTAATGGATGTTACTAGTAGGATTGCTTAAGTGTCAACGCTATTTGAGAACAAGCAAGAATTAAGGAGAAATAAATTCTTACATATTGCTCTGCCTTTCTGTATTAGTCTTTCAGTTACCTCCTTAAACTTTTCCAACATTCTATACATGGATTTTTTTTCCTTTGGTCAGAGATGAAAAATAGATAAACAACAAATTTGCCGTAGATATAGAAAACACACTTATATATCTAGTGTGTATGACAAAAAAGAAAACAGAATTTTGTTGTGGTTTTGGCCTAGCCAGCAATGAAGGAGCACAACAGTCTCTTGCTTATAGGCCCCCATCCACCCTCACTCTCATTAGGATGGTGAAGGCTCCAGTGAAATGGGGCAAAAAAACGATAACCAAGGATCTTGTAGATCGAGACAAGGGCAGAGAGGGCTCACTACCAATTACAGTTCCAGGCAAAACAGACTTGATAGCTTAACTTTGACAGGAAAGTAGGAAAAGTTTATTCTACTACCTACAAGAAACAGAACAGAAAGAAAAACAAAAATAGAGCAGGATGACTGAGAAAAATACAATCAGCACTTTAAGATCTCCCTCCCCCATTCCTCCTTTCTTTCAGGGCTCAGCTCACTTCTCCAGAAATCTGTGTCCTCCAACTTCAACAGCGCATAGGGGCAGGGAATGGGGTATGTGGTCAGTCTCTCATAGACTAGCTCTACCTCTTCTCTCTTCTCAGATGAAGGTGGCTCCTTGCAATTTTCCCTCTGCTCCAATACAGGGTCCTTCTCACAGGACACAGTCCTTAACAAACCTCTCTGGCATGAGTTCTTCCCACCAGCTACAACTTCTGCTCACAAACTCCTCCAGCATGGGATTCCTCTGTGGCCAGCAGCATTCTGGACACCTTCTGCTGCAACGCTGCCCTCCCACAAATTCATGACCTCCCCTGGGCACAGTCACTGCCCCTGACATGGAGTCCCCTATGAACTGCCAACAAATTTCTGCTTCACAGGATGCAGGGAGGTCTCTGCTCCAGCACTCCTCCTCCCGTCTTCCATCGCTGATCTTGGGGTCCATATGGTCACTTCTCTCTCTTCCCCAACTCCCTCTACCATCACAGCCAGAAAAGAAGGCAGGAAGAATTGCAAGAAGGAACAGGAAGAAACCTCCTCTTCCAGCTTCTTCTTAAAAAGTGATCATGGAGGTACCCGATTCGCTCAGCCCCAGTAGTGAGTCTGGCTCAGAGCTGGGGAGAGTTTTGAACAACTTCTTACAAAAGCCATCTTTATAGCCCGTTCCTCCTTACCAGAAAGGGCTCCACAAAAACCCACGACAACTTTAGGTATTGTAAGAAACAGTTTGTTTCTGGTTAATATAATTAGGAGGGTTGGTAGACTAATTTTACAAGTTTGTATTTTGCTGTCATCTATAGGCAATGGAAGAAGGAATAGAAACAATGCAGAATATTTTAGATAACAAGTGCCTTGCAATATTAAAGCAAAAAAAGAGAACGTTTAAGGAAAAAAAAAGTACAGTCTGTCCTTCATAATGCAGTTATTTTTTCCTGATTTGTTTTTTCAAAATTGGTGCTTTTGTGTATCGTGTGGTTTCCTTGGCATTGACTTGATGGCTTGGTCAAAAGATTCAAATACAATCAAAGCTATAATCTATGTTCAAAGAAGTTTTCCTCATACTTATCAGAGAAAATGGCAGAATTCACTTCCCAATGACCAAAGAACAAAGACTTTTTAAAAAAAAAGGAAACAGATTGCATGTTACATTAGAACTCCAAGGAAATTTAGGGAATAAAATTCTCAATACAAGTAAAATTAAAAATAAAAAGGTTGCTCTAATGGATTTAATCTATTTAGAAACAGGAGATTCATCCTAAGCAGGCAAGAAAGCTTAAACACCGCAGAGAATCAGAGTAGTAATCAAGTCAAATATCTGTAGTAGATATTGCTATATTTTTCTCAAGCTTTCTTCATTTTGTCATCTCCCCTCGTTGAATATACGTGGAGCTGTACAACTAGTAAAATTAAACCCGATACATATGTTTTAAGCACTTTATAATTGTATGGATCTCAATCTTACTTGTTTAGACTAATTTAGCTTTGTATTGGGGCTATAAGAGACATCTATAAAATGAGAAAAATGCCCATTGAATGCTTACTGCACACAGTAACAGCAAGCTTACTACTTACTTCCTGGCTGAACATCTGTATGGACTTGGGATGCTTCTAACTGGAATATTTCTTCTCTCTAGAGTAACTGGGAAAATAGAAGTATGTCACAGATGAGGTGGGATGGGCTACATTGCATTCTAGTTACTGCCTACTATGTAGGATCCATAAGAGACCCCAGAAGAAACAGTGAGATCCTGACCTGAATATGAGTATGGCAAAGATGCCTAAAATATGATGGTTTCCCCTTTCTAGTCTTAGGTCAAACATAGAAATGGTTGGAAGTTAAGCTTAGATTTCATCTTGAGTTTTCTGAAGTCCAGTCTTCACTAAAATAGAAAAGAAGGTATTCTATAAGAGCTTCTGTTCTGTATATCTGTCTTCCTGCACTTGTCGTACACTTTTTATAGAACTATAGAAACAGAGGCACATGGGAAGAGAAGTATGTCTTTTGAGGTAAATCAGCGAAAGGGAAACAGAACAACATGATTATTGTATCAGGACTCATTTGAAACTGATGATGGAAGTGTATAAAAAGCATTACAGAGTGTTTAAATGGGGTAAAAGCCTAGATAAGAATAAAAAAGACACAGTTCTGTACGTCTACTGCAAGGAAATATTTTGCAAACTGATCTAGGTGAATCTGCTTCTGCGGGAGGGTTGGTCCCTTCCAACACCTACCGTTATGTGGTTCTGCAAAATAGGCAAAGACATATGTGCTCATGCGTAGTTGACTAATTGAGCAAAGGCCATCAGGGTATCCAATTTTCCAGAAGAATCATCACACAAGTAATGTTACTAGCATCATCTATGGACTCTTAATTGGTGACTCATAGTCTCAATGGGCAGTTTGGGATCAGTCTTGGCAGGTGGGTGGAACGAGGCTCACTCTCATCAGTCCCTGGATCCTCAGTGAGTACTCTTAAAATGTTCTATCATTGCTTTCCCTTTTCCATCAAGTAGTAAGCTGGTTCCAATCCAATGATGGACAGGAAAAGAAAAAGAACAAACCTTTTTTGTGATTACACTGTTCTGTAAGTACCTCTTATGCGATTTATTCTATGTTTTTCCAAGTCCTCTGATACAAACCTACATCAGGGATGGAATGCAGGTCTAGAGGAAGTAATGGCCAACAGAATAAAAGCAATTGCTTCCTTCTATCTTGGAAAAGATGTGACACTGTTCTCTGGTTGTCACTCTATCCATGCTACTTAGTGTATCTTACTAGTGTCATGAAAACTTCAGTCAGGATAAATTTATGAAAATCTGACTTTTTTTCTCAACTTTACTAGTGAGAGATACACTTAACCATGGTCAAAATTAATTGACATTAGTAGAAAGAATATTTAGGGTTTCAATGGATGTATAATCAAGCTCTTATACTGTCAAGTCTAATTTTTTGCATATGCTTTGATGGAAATGATTTTTTTGGCCGTCTTTGTTTTTTCTTTGACAACTATTTTGTTGTTGCTATTAGGAGGTTTGAATTAGGTGTCAAATACCTCTACAGCACTAATATATCACAAGAAAGTGCTCAAAGAGTGTGCTTTATCCTACCTTAAGTACAGGAATAATATATGTCATAACACGTAGCAGAAATAATTGATAAGAGTATTACACATTTAGCCTTTACTATAAATAAATATAATATTGCAGAACAATTTATTGTGAATTAGAATGACAAGATCTTTTAACAGTACCAGAAGCCAGAGAACTGATTTCTGACATTTACCACGTATCATTTAGTATTCTAGATTTTCAAGGACATATTTTAGCTTTCACCTGGTGAAAGGAAAAAGGGCATTGGAAGGGAATAAAATGTCTATAATTTATAATAGGATCTTCTATTTTTATGTAATAGCAATTTAATCCTAGATTAAACTCAATATACAACACTGTTTCACCGCATTCCATTGCATCAGGATACAAACAATTAATTTTGATGTTGTGACCTCCACAAAAGGAGAGACTGATTAAAGTGTTTTTCTTAGTTCATGCAACAACAACAAAAATGTGTCTCTTTTCCTCCCTAACATTCTTTGCTGATTTAAAGAACAATATATCAGAAAAAGAGAGAAATATAATCAATGTAAAAGTTACTCAGATAAGACTGATGTTTGTCCATGTAATAACAAAGCAATACTTTCTCTTATCTACTTATCAACATAACGATATCTGACACTTTGATAATAGATTAGACTAATAGAATCTAATAGAATAGACTAATATGACCTTAGAGGTTAGGAGTGACCTTGCTTTCTGAACATGGCAGTCCTTAGCATGTCTCTTTGAACCTGTTTGAAATGTGTTCATTTACATAACAATGCAAGAACAGTGCTTGCAGTATGACAAAATGAAGCTTTCTAGTTTTTAGAAGTCTGAAATTTTACCTGCCATCTGAAACAAAATGTGCCTGCTTTTCTTGTCATGAGGAGCTGGCCTACAATACTGCAAACTGTCATTTTTACAGCTGAGACATGGCGGTTACAGCAAAAATGCACACAAGAAAAGAACAGCTCTTAATATGTCTAAATCTATTGCTTAAAGCTTAAAACTTTAAACATCTTCTTCTTTCTTGAAATAAACTTTTCTATGATGAAAAATCAAACATTGAACTAGAATTTTAACTGTAACTGTAAATATTTATTTTATTTTCCTCACCTCATACATTTTCCTCATGTATGTCTAGAAATGACTCTAGGAATCTCTTTTTCAAAAGCAGGTAAATAAAAATTTCAACGTACAATAAACCGAATTTTTAATAGTTTCACAATAATTAACAGTTAACGATCAAAAACACATCTCTTCAGATATTCAGACATATCTTCTAAAATTAGTAAGTTTTGGTTGTCTAACCCAATTATGTGCTTTTTTCAGTCTTACTACACAGCACATGAAATGTGAATACTAGCTAACACAATTACAATGCTTGCTTAAAAGCATTTGGAAATGTCAGTTTTAGATTTGAACATTTTTCAAGTGGAACTTAGCATCCTAAGTTTCCTAGTTTATATCTGTTTAATGAAAGTAAAGCATCTGGTAAATCACAAGTGCTATATATTTTAAGGTAATGCTTCAAATCTCTTGTGCACTTAGGGAAGATAATTTTTCATTGAAACTTTTATTTATCAGTATTTTTGCAAATTATCAAATTTCTAAAACATTCAGATTTGTAATTATATTTGAAGGAACAATTTCACTAACATTTAAAGAATCTGAAAACAATTATTTAGAATACTTTTATCTAAAAGTTAAATTTCCTATATATGCTTTCACTGTTGGTATAGATGTTGGATCTAAACTTCTTTCATTGTATCTTGTTAAGTACTCTCCTTCGTTCATTGTTTAGTTTTGGGTATCCAGACAAGACTCTCATACTAATAATCCTGTCATTGCCAAAATATTTTGTTTTTTGAAGTCAACTGGCTGGCTAGATGACGGGAGAGTAGTTGATGTCATCTACCTTGACTTCAGCAAGGCTTTTGACACTGCCTCCCATAAAATACTCATCAGAAAGCTCAGACACTGTGGCTTGGATGAGTGGATGGTGAGGTGGATCAGGAGCTGGCTCAATGACAGAGCCCAGAGAGTGGTGGTCAGTGGCACAGATTTGAGTTGGAGGCTTGTGGCCAGTGGAGCTCCACAGGGATTGTTTCTGGGGCCAGTGTTGTTTAACACCTTCATCAATGACCTGAATGAGGGGACAATGTACCCTCAGCAAATTGGCTGATGACACCAAACTGGGAGGACTGGCTGATTCCCCAGAAGGCTGTGCTGCCATTCAGTGGCATCTTGCCTGGCTTAAGAGTTGGCCAGAGAGGAACCTCATGATGTTCAACAAGGACAAGTGCAGAGTCCTGCACCTGAGGAGGAACAACCCAGTACAGACTGGGGATTGACCTGCTGGAGAGCAGCTCTGCAGAGAGAAACCTGGGAGTGCTGGTTGATAATAAGCTGAACTTGAGCCAACAATGTGCCCTCGTGCCAAGAAGGCCAAAGATATTCTGGGATGCATCAAGCAGAGTGTGGCCAGCAGAGGTTCTTCTCCTCTTCTGGTCTGTCCTGGTGAGACCTCATCTGGAGTCCTGTGTCCAGTTCTAGGCTCCCCAGTTCAAGAGTGATAGGGAACTTCTAGAGTCCATAGCAGGGATACCAAGATGATCAGGGCACTCAAGCATCTTTCTTATGAGGAAAGGCTGTGGAAACTGGGACTGTTTAGTCTAGAAAAGAGGAGACTCTCATTAATCATATTTACAAGTATATAAATGGTGGATGTTAGGAAGTTGGGGCATCCCTTTATTGCATCCAGTGACAGGACAAGGGGTAATGGGAAGAAGGTGGAACAGAAAAAGTTCCATTTAAACCTATGAAAAAACTATTGTACTATGAAAATGAGGGAGCCTCGGCACAGGCTGTCTAGGGAGGCTGTCGAGTCTCCTTCTCTGAAAATATTCAAGACCTGCCTGGATGCGTTTCTGGGTGACTTACCTGTACCATTCTATGATTATATGATTCTATGATAACTCAATATTTCTCTATAGATTTGCAAAACAGAATTCATTAAATTATTTTATATGACATTTCTGGTTATATTTCTCAGTTCTTTTTCTGGGTGGCTCATCTTCCATTAGTTTAGACCTTTTTTTCCTAAAGTCCTTTTCTACATACTAGCCACTGAATTCAAGATTTTGTCTCATAAAAAAAGTTTTGTTCTGTGCAGTTTGGCATTAGTTCTTAGTTAATCCTTTTATTTTTACCCTATAATTATACCTTCTTACTGTAACTAACTTCTCCATGTGACAGTTCAGAGTATTAAATCATACACATTGTCAGCCCTTGTCTTCTGTAGGACAAGTGTGGGAAGACGATGAGCTTATGATAATTGTTCCCATAGAGAGATCCTTCATTGGATCATGTTTTCTGGGCCCGAGAAAGGCAAAAACTCATGTTTTGCATCCAGGATGGTGACTTGTGGTTTTCTAGAGAGTGGCACAACACAGGACTGGTGAGCTTTCTGTGGCAAAACTAGGAATGGAGTAATTTAGAAGAAGAAAATAGTAGTCTTTGAGAAAGATATTTACTGACTTGCAAAATCAGCTGCAAGATCAGATCCCTGTTATGTCAGGTGTCTAGTTTGAGTCATCCTCAAAACCAAACTTGCATTACACCAGCTCTGAAGTTATGCTCTTACCTCACATTGATTTTTTTTTATGATTGCTGGAAGGGTGATGTGGAAGGGCAGCATGAGCTGGTTTTGGAGGCTAAAGAAGACGCAATGTGTCTGCTTCGTCCAGATGCCTCCTGGCAAGTGTGGCAAATCAATGTCTTGATTTTCTGTAGGGGAACTTCTGTGGCATCTGGTACATCTATTAGAGTGATCATCCTAGGCCTTCCTTATCCAGAAAGTTATTCAGGAAAACTAAAATGTCATGAATGCTTTTCCCACCAAGACACAGGGAAAATAGTATCAGTGATAAAGAGGAATTCCTTTCCTCAAATGTGAGTACAATATGGAAACATCTGAAAATCAGAATGACTGAATTCTGAATTCACAGAAGAAATTGGTGAATATTTGTAACTACTTTTTTTTCCCTATGCTTTATTTTCCCACAAATGATAGAAAAATTTACAAATACAAACACATTAAATCAAGGAGTAGTAACTCTGTCTGTATCTCTTGTCTGATATCTAATTTTATCCTTATTTTTTTTTTTCCTGTAGACCATTCAGTTTTTATTTTACTGTAAGACTATGCTTCAGTGATGCACAGCTCTCAGAAGTAATACACAACCAACAAAGCCATTTGATGATGTCTAGCTTTGATACAGAAGCGTTGATTTGAGATATACAAGGTACAGTGGCCTGAATTTCTTCCAAATCTATTACATTTATACTACTAAGGTGTAATTGGTTTCACAGAATGTACATTCTTAGAGGAAATCAATGAATTGTATTATGTTTCAAGGAGTTCATTGGAAAGTAAACTACTTATAGATGGTATGGGCTTGGCTGTCTATGTAAATCAAAGTAGCTGTATTGAATCAGTGGAGCTACATTATTTGATATTGTTAAGGAACTGGTTCTATAATTCCATTTGTTAATAGAAGTACTGGTCTGACTGTTCATAACAATTTAATGACAATACTGTATCAAGGTAACATTTCTGATCACAGAAGGCTGGACTGATTTATCAAGCTGTGTTCTGAGATAGTTGCTAATTTACCTGTTTTTCAGAGGAGGTATGGTTACCTTCCCCATTATTTTGTCTTTGTTAGAAGCAGAGGTTTAATCGTTGAAAACTATTCAAAGGAAAATATTGCAGGTTTTATTTGTGAAAATCAAATTATCTTACCTATCAAACATTGACCATAATTCTTTGATGTGAAAAAGTAAAAACATAGATGTTTTCCTTTTGAATATGCTTTGCTCTGGTTGTGCATTGATTACTTTTATCAAATATATATTTCAAATTTATTGCTTTAATTTTTAGGCCAATCCACATTGGTACACTTAATTTTACATCTTGTCATACTTTTTTTCAAATTCACAAAGAAATATTTTAACCCCAAATAAAAAATTTTAAATTTTTTTTTTAACTTTTTTTAAAAAAAAGTCTTATGGAATGGTGTCTCCATGGGGAATTTCAAGTAGTTTTCCTGATTTGGCAGGAAGTAATTTTTTCAACCTTGTACTTTTCCATGGCATTCACCTGTTGAATAGCTGTGACCTAACTTGTGTTTCCAGAACCTAGGAGGTAGGCTGCACCATAAGTACCTCTTTTTATCCAGAAGTACACAGACCTGTAAATATATAATAGAAAAAAAGAAGTTGTGTTTACAGACCTACAGGGTCATTTTCAATATGCCTTTGAGCAACAATAGCATCAGTAGAGTAGATAGCATAGTGATAATGTTTTCTTCATGTAAATCATAACACAAAATATAATTTTCTGATGAGCAGTTTGTACTCTCCATTCCATGGGCTGAAGTATACAATACACAAGTGATGATATAATTATGCATATATAATATACACCTATCATATACAGCTTTAGAAAAATCTGCAAAAAACACATTTTGTAAGATCAGATTGTAAATCTGTGTGTGCCTATTTTTGCTGTTAAACAGGAGAGTTCACTTAAAGGTGGGGTTTTTTTGGAGCAATAAAAGATATGTTTTTTAAGTTGCTTAGTTCATCTGCTTTGAAATAACTCACATCTCAGGTAGTAAATTTTGAATTGATATGATATTTTCTAATTCTCAAATTGTCTGTTTGGGGCTGTTTAGTCTAGAGAAGAGGAGACTGAGAGGAGATCATATTAACATTTACAAATATCTAAATGGTGGGTGTCAGGAGGCTGGGACATCCCCTTTTTCTATGGTATCTAACAACAGGACAAGGGGTAATGGGATGAAGCTGGAACACAAACAGTTCCACTTACATATAAGAAAAAACTATTTCACTGTGAGGGTGAGGGAGCCCTGGCACAGGCTGCCCAGAGGGGCTGTGGAGTTTCCTTCATTGGAGGTCTTCAAGACCTGCTTGAACGCATTCCTATGCAACCTGGTATAGGTGGATCTAGTTTGACAGGGAGGTTGGACTAGATGATCTCTAGAGGTCCCTTCCAACCTTACCATTCTATGATTCTATGATTCTATGATATCACCACCTATTACTGTTAGAAAAAAAAAAAGAGACTTTTATAACAATTTTGAAGCATAATAAACACTTTCCTCAGATTTCTAATGGTCTGAGAATATACATGTACACAGTTTTTGTTGTTTGTGTGTATGTGTTTTCATATATACAGACATACACTTACACAGATGCAGATGCATGTATGTCTCTGTATTTGTATATATATGCCTAGAAGCTTCCAGCTTATTAGTTCAGTTGGTTGTGTGCGGTGCTTTCCAAGTTTTTATGTACCTTAAATAAACTTAATCTTACATTTTCCAGTGTTATGTTTCTCATGAAAGAAAATTATTATTTATTTTTATTCTCTCTGTTCATGGAGGCAGATAAGAAGAAACCTGTGCTGAATTTTTTACCAGGATGACTGTAAGAAAGAAACAAAAATATTGCTATATTAACCTGAAGGTTATGAGAGAATTCATATCAAAGAGCTGATGGTGAATTAACTACCAATACTAATCTTAAAATTAATATTTACAATCATCACAATGAATTGCAGCCCATCTTGTCTTTTGTCTCCTTTAATACTCTTGCACATACATAGTTCAAGTAAGCATTTCATATAGGTAAGTGACTATACAAAAATACCTCTTTACAATGTCTTGGAGGTAAAAGTGATTTTAGAATAATGTAACTTACTTGAAGTAGATATAGCAAGTAAGTTGATAAGAGTCCATAATGCTGAAATATAAAAACATGTTTTCATCTGCTGATGTTAAGTGAGGGTGTAAAGTTACTTTAAAAACAACAGCAAAGGACTGTGGCTTCCTGTCATGCCAAAAAAAGCCCTTTCACTTTGTTCCTAGCTTTCTTTCACTAGCTGAATAGTGTGTAAGAGATGTATTGTGATCACTGGGCAAACAACGTGTTTGATTTTGAAGGTTAAATGTTAATGTTTTCCCTGGTGAACTATTGATGAAAAAATCTGTTGCTGCAGAAAACTGAAACCTATTACTTCTTACCTGAAGTAGGTAGTGTGCTGGCAGAAGTAGTCGAGAAGACATCTTTGTAAAAATGGAGTATTCAGTATTGATCTTAAAACTGGCACATGACAGGCCCAACTGTAAATTCTCTGCCTGTTTACCAAGCATGAACAGAGCAGATAGACATTTCAGGAAAGGAATCAGCTCTCATTTAGACTAGTGTCCTGCCTTGATGTTTTACACTATATTGCTTGTAGAAATCAGTCTGAGTGGCAACATGAGTAGAATGTTTTTATCTGCTTCTAATTTTTTCTAACACATAGAACTTGATGCACACAACTCCAGTTTAATAATGGTTCTGTGCAATAGATGGAAGAAGTTTAAACCCTTTATAAGTGTCCTTGATGGAGAAATTGAAGATAATTCTTTAGAAAAAACAAGAGAAACATAGAGGATGGAAGTGGAAGTGTTTTGTTTCTTTTATGAGCATTGGTTTTAAAGTGAACATAAATAGATGAGAGGAGGGCAACTTGGCCCCCTCCTTCCCTTGAGGATCACCAGAATCCTGATCCACTTGGAGAACAAAAATTCCTTCAGTGGCTCACCCTTTTCCTGAGCAGCTCAGTTACCCATGGAACTGAGTGCAATACCTTTCCATGGATCATTTAGAATAGATATACCAATTATGAGCTATATTATTTCTTCGTATCTAATGAGATGAGGTGAATAGTGTGGATTTCAGGCTAGGAGAAGGAAAGCCAGATAGAGTGTTGGACTTCATAATGAAAAACTTTGTCTTTAGAGCATTTGAGGATTTTTAGATATGCGGCTGAGATAAACAGTTTCAAACAAAAAATCAAATCAAATGCTTTGTGGACTGAATGTAAGATGTAAACAAAAATCAAAGTTTAGAGTAGCAACACCTTAATCCTATGATTATTAAACATAGAGAGCCCAGCATGTGAGGAAATTGTGTAGATCAGAATGTTCTTGTTCCTTTGGATATTGTTGATGTAGGGAAACTGGTACTTAATCTTTTGTGTTAAATAATAAGGTATATCTGCAGATGTTAGGGACTGTCAGGGTTTGAATCATGTGAGAAATAATGCTATTGAAGACATGTGATGTTTCTCATACAGTATTATCTGGAATACTTTAAATGTTCCTGGAATATTTTAAAAGTTCCTGGATATAGCAAAAAGCGTAGGAACAAACTACTTCCTACTTATTCCTAAAAGCAACTGCTAAAATGTTACAAAATCACTGTCAAATGGGCAAACTTTGATAGTTTATGTAAATGCTGAGGAAAATGATTAATTTCTTTGTAAACAACCCTCTCCTTCATTGGACTTGAACTGAGAATACAGATCCAACTCATCTGAAATTAAATGAGGAACTAAAAGTAAACATAAAACCCTCTGAAAGGATATTAAGGCTATTAATAATGGGAAAAGAATATACTGATCAGCAAAAAAATCCAAACAAATATCGTAACATTTTTTAGAGGTTTGGAGATAAATGGAAAAAATCTAAAATAATTCAAACTGAGGTATAGCTCACAAAAGTTATTAAAATTACTATTCAGAGATACTGTGGACACATGGATCAGATTAAAAAGGAAGAAGAAATAGATTATTAAACAGAAAGGTCAGGTTCTGCCAAAAGTAAAACAAACAAACAAAAGTCTTTTTCTTGGATAAGATGGTAATCTAGACAAGGAAAATACAACAGAATTGTCTGAATTTCCATGAAGCATTTGATACAGTTATACGTAGAAAATTCATAGTCAGCTGCCTAGTGTACGAGAGGTTTAAAGCAAGTAGAAAACATTTTAGGACAATCTAGTTTCATTATTCACCCTGCCAGAAAAGAATAAGGACCTCAGTGTTAGTGAACTGTATGCAGTAGGATGCTGGGTTGTATCAACAAGAGCATCAGAGATGAAGAAATCCTTACTCCACTTGGTGTTTGTCAGGCCATGCCTGGAATATTGTGTTTGGTTTTGGTCCCTGCTATACAAACAGGCTGGAGAGAGTCCAGAGAAGGGCCACAAAGATGATCAAAGGAGTAGGAAGCCTGCCATAAGAGAAGAGACTGAGAGAACTGACTTTGTTCAGCCTTGAGAAAGAAGACTTAGAAGACACCGTATTCCCACGTTCCAGTATTTAAAGGGTGGCTGTTAAGAAGATGGAGACTTAGAACCATAGAATCATAGAATTGTTTCGACTAGAAGAGACTTTTAAGATCAGCGAGTCCAGCCTTTTTCCCAGTCCTATCAACCACTAGATCATCCACCTGTCTGACGTTCACCTGTCTCTTAAAAACCTCCAAAGACATTGACTCCACTACCTCCGTGGGCAGCCCATTCCAATGCCTGACAACACTTTCAGTAGACAAATCCTCCTAATATCCAGCCTGAATCTCTCCTGGTGCAACTTGAGGCCATTTCCTCTTGTTCTATTGCTTGTTACTAGAGACAATAGATTGACTCCTGCCTCGATATAACTTCCTTTAAGGTAGTTGTAGACAGCTATAAGGTCTTCCCTGAGCCTTCTTTTTTCCAGGCTAAACAGCCCCAGATGCCTCGTAGGAGATGTGCTCCTCCTGCTGACAACACTATTTCTGATACAAACTTCATTTTTTCAAAAAATCACTTGGAAAAGATGAAGGGTAATGGACACAAGTTTTTCCTGAGGAGATTCCAGTTGGATACAAGAGCAAATTTTTTCAAAATGAAAGCAGGCATTGGTATAGTCTCTCCAGGGAAGTAATGGATTCCCCAACACTGGACACTTTAAAGATTCAGATGGACAGGATGTTGGGCCATCTTCTCTAGACTGTGCTTTTGCCAAGAAAGGTTGGACCAGAGGATCCCTGAGATCCCATTCCAAACTAGTGTTCCATGATTCTGTGTTTTTTATATTAATAAATAATAAATTATTATATATATATGAGAAATCAATAAAACATGATATAAATATCAGGAAAGTTAATATGATTTGTACATATAACATGGAAGGTAATTCCAACATGTCAGTGTTAATGCCATTGTATAGTGGACACTTTAAAGATTCAGACAGGAAGATCTACACAATTTTTTTTCTACAGACATTTTGTGAAGGTATATGTTTGAAGTGTGCAGTAGTAGTTTTTGCCTGGAATCTTTTAATTCTGTGAAATCTGATCTTTGAGTTTGCTACAATCACTTGGAAAGCAATTTTCTCACTACAGTTGAGAAACAGAATTAGTAAATCCTGAGAGTCTTTTATTAGCTGCCTTTTCTAAGCAAGTTCCAGTAGAAACACCGAGGCTGAATAACTGAAGATGGGAAAAAACCCTTAGATTCGCTTCTTGGATATTTATGTGTGAACCAAAATCCATAAGCTTTATCTCTCTGAAAAGTTTAAGCACCAAAACTCAATCAATACGTCCATTTATAATTGCAAAGGAACAGTCACAGAACATCAATAACACTACAGCTTAGATATGAAGTCCTAAAATTCACTTGGTACATTTTTTTTTTCTGACTGCTATGGCCTAGCAGGTTTAATCTGGTCTATATAGACTATGCAAGATAACTTAACCTTGAATTCTTATAATTGCTTCCCTCATTTCTTGGAAATATGCAGTTGTGCTTTCAATGAATGACAGAATGGTAGCAGTTGGAAGGGACCTCTAGAAATCATGCGGTTCAACATCCCACTAAAGCAGGTTTACCTAGGTCACGTCACACAGGAATGCGTCCAGGTAGATTTTGCAAACCTCCAGAGATGGAAATTCCACACCCTCCCTGGGCAGCCTGTGCCAGGGCTCCATCTCCCTCATATTAAAGATATTTTTCCTCATGTTTAAGTAGAACTTTTTGTGTTCCTACTTATGCTTGTTATACTTAGTCCTGGCACTGGATACAACAGAAAAAAGTGATGCCTCATCCCCTTGACACACACTTTTAAAATAATTGTGTTAATAAGATTCCCCTCTCAGTCTTCTCTAGGCTAAACAGCCCTAGTTCCTGCAGCCTTTCCTCATAGGAGAGATGTTCCAGTCCCTTAATCATCTTCGTGGCCGTGTGCTGGACTGTGTCCAGCAGTTCCCATGTCTTGAGATGGGGAGCCCAGAACTGGACACAGGACTTCTTGATGCATCCCAGAATGCCTTTGGCCTTCTTGGTCATGAGAGCACATTGCTGGCTCATGCTTATATGTGATTATACACAAATGAAAATGATAGGAGTGGAAGCTCTTATTCAAAGACAACCCCAGCTAAAATATTATATACTTATTCCTCATTTGGATGCAAGATTCTATTGTGTCACCTAAACCTTGACCTAGAATGACCAAACACTAATCATATAAGAAAGTCTTTTAACATCCCAGCTTCTTCAGTACTTTGAACAAGTGTTGTCAATTATGTCCTTTAAATATGTTGGTCATGGTGAATAATTGCCTGTTAAGACTAATCTTTAAGGTGAGAAATAGTCGTCTCTGAACTCAGAAGACAGAAAATGAGACTCCCAGTCCCAATTTTCTTTAATTTACAGTTTTCTTTATTTTCCCTCCTTCATCTCTCCAGAAGGGCTTTCAGCTACATTATCAGGACATGCACACTTCTGGTAGTGAAAGGTCACTGATTAATTCACTCTTCAACACAATACTTTGTGAACTTTTCAGATGTAAATTCTGTTGTTATGCTTGTTGGAGAACATGTAACTGGAAAACATAAGCCTGTTCTAATCTAAACCATCAATGCAAAAGGACAAAAAGAAGGATTCTTTAGAGAAGCATCACTAATTAGGTGGGTGAAATTAATCACCAAAGGGCCTGATCTGTAAAGTTGCTTTGCTTGTAACATGCTGAAGAGCCTCTGCTCAGTTGTTCTCAGTGAATCTCATTTCTCTAAGAAATGCAACTTGTGCAAAATAATCGGGATTATTTTGGTTTTCTGAAAGGAAACAAAGTAAAAAAGAAGAAAGTCTGCCGCTGAAAACTAACAAGTGCAACTGTACTCATTTCATAGGGGTTGTCTTTAATGGCCTTGTATGGGGTTTTTTGGGGACAGCAAATTGCAACAGTAATGCCTTGCATTTAAAAGGCAATATACTGAAAAGATGAATGTATTTCATTGCATTTGTTGCACTGCCAATTCTGTACAGGTGTATGATAGGCTTTTTTGTGCAGATCATAAAGCCAGGACAGGGAGATTTTAATTTCTAGCAAATATCTAAAAAGATAAGTGCTAGAACAAGCATGTAACATATTTCAATAATAACACCAAAATTACTTTTTTTTCCTTTACACAGGAAATAAACAGAACCTAAATAAATCAATAAAACACCTATATTTAATTCCTTTCCTGAGTTTCTTTGCCTCTCAGTGTCCTACAGCATTTGGGTTGGTGTCATTTCGGAATTCCAAATCCCTTTTCCTGATCACAGTCTCTCTTTCCCATTGATTCTTTTCATTTATGAATGCCTTTTGGCTTTGTAAGTACTGACATCTCATTTCTTTGATATGGTTTTCTCCTAGTGAAGACTTCTGCAAAGAAAATGTATCAAGTTTACAGTTAGGCTTAGATAACTAAAGAAAATTAGAAAACTATCTTCAAGTTTAATTCTTTTTCTCTCAGTTGAAGTCTAATCACATGATGAAAATACATGATGATGACATATAAATGCTGTTCTCAATGAGTTTAGGCTGAACTACACATGAGAGAGTACAGAACTGGTAATTTTACAGTCTTCTGGATAGAATTCAAACACTGTATAAACTACAGTTTAACTAGTCTGGCACAGACAATGACTCTTCTATTTTTATATACAACATAAGATAGGAAGAAAACTCATGCAAGAATTCCTCCATTTTCCTGTGAAAACTGCTTTTAAGATCACTTTCTGGTGAACAGATTCTGCTGCAGTGATCAGGGAGAAAAAAAGCTCCTATACTCAGGACACACTTGATTCTCCAGACTAATGAAAGAAGGAATTTACGAAGGAATGGAGCTGTTTCCTGTGTTAGACTATGTCTCTATTAACTTGCAGGAGGTACCCACAGACACAAGACAGTAACCTAAAATATATGAATGCATAATCAAATCTCTTAGACCCAGTTTAATGCAGTTACCGAAGCACATAATCACAGAATCTTAAGGGTTAGATCATTTAGTCTAACTCCCCTGCCAGAGCAGGATCTCCTAGAGTAGGTCAGACAGGAATTTTGAATGTCCCCAAAGAAGGAGACTCAACAACGCATCTGGGCAGCCTGTTCCAGTGCCCTGTCACCTTCACAAGGAAGAAATTCTCCCTTGTATTTCTTTAGAACCTCTTCTGTTCCAGCTTATACCCACTGCCTCTTGTCCTGTCTTTGGATGCCATTGAGAAGAGCCTGACTCCATCCTCCTGAGACCCACCCTTTACATATTTGTAGACATTAATGAGGTCACCCCTCACTCTCCTCCAAGCTGAAGAGCCCCAGCTCCCTCAGCCTTTCATCATAAGGGAAATGCTCCATTCTCTTCATCATCTTTGCGGCCCTGCACTGAACTATCTCCAGCAGCTCTCTGTCCTTCTTGAACTCAGTGGCCCAAAACTGGACACAATATTCCAGATGTGGTCTCATGGGATCAGAATAGAGAGGGAGAACTTCTCTCGACCTACTGCCCACAGCCTTTCTAATACACCCCAGCATGCCATTGGCCTTCTTGGCCATGAGGACACATTGCTGGCTCACGCTCATCTTGCTGTCCACCAAGACTCCCGGGTCCCTTTCCCTTACGCTACTAACAGTTCATTCCCCAACCTGTACTGGTATGTGGGGTTATTCTTTCCCAGATGCAAGACTCTACACGTGCCCTTATTGAATTTGATTAAATTTCTCCTCTCCCAACTCTCTGGCCTGTCCAAGTCTCATTAAATGGTAGCACAGTCTTCTGAAGTGCCAGCCACTCCCCCTCAGTTTCGTATCATCAGCAAACTTGCTGACAGTGCCTCTGTTCCCTCATCAAGGTCATTAATGAATCTATTAAACAGTACTGGTTCCAATAACAATCCCTGAGGAACTCCAGTAGATAGAGGCCTCCAACGAGACCCTGACCCATTGGTCACAACTCTCTGCCTTCTTCCCTTCAACCACTTATCAACCCACCTCAGTACTTGATCATCCAGCCCACACTTTCTCAGTTTTGTTGTGAGGATGCGGTGGGAGACTACGTCTAATGCTTTACTGAGATCAAGATAAACCACATTCACTGCATGACCACCATCTATCCACCTGATCACATCTTCATTAAGGGCTATCAGGTTGGTCAAACGTGATTTCCCTCTCAGTTGTGTTTTTTTTTGCAATTAAAACTCAGCAATTTCGTTAGTTTAAATTAATGTTTTTTAAAATAATAAAATTAATATATTATTAAATCACTGAAGATTTTTTCATGATACCAGTGTGACCTTTTATGTCCTGCTTTTATGGGAAGCATCTTTCCATCTTATTACAGATGGAATTGAAAAGGGTAGAGAAACTGTCTTAGGTTATAAATAAATAGCCACAGAAGAAAGCAGCTTGGATACTCTGAATCTTTATCTTGTACTGCAACAATATAAAATGCATTTTAATTAAACAGAATAATTAGGAACTAGGTTTAGGGAAACTAGCTCAGTGTTTTTCACTGGTTATGATGAGTCAATTTATAACTTTCATTTATGAAGTAGTTTTCTTTTTCCATTAAAATTTATGGACGTAATTGGGGAAAGAGCTGTGACACAAGATGAAAGGAAGGATTTTAGAATAACACAGTATTGGAAAGCATTAGGTGCTAATGAGCAAAAATGATGGGACTTGATAAATAAAGATGTGTGTAAAAAACATCTACAATATCAACTACCTTCACATGATGTTCCAAAATAACCAACACATCTTCACTATACCAAGGCCATGAGACATCCAGACAGGGGTCTACTATTAACTTCTAGGAACAAAGATTAAAAGAAAATAAATGGTGCTTACTTTTAGAATAGGATAGTGTTCTTTATGCTTAATTAGAATTAAATCTGAAATTAGAAGTACTTTCTAGTTTTTAAGTACGAAGTTAAGTGATTTGCATGTGAGTAAGCAGGAATCTCTCACTTTTCATGCTACTGAGCAGCTTTCTCATTTCTGTGTTGCAGGAGCCTTTACTTCAGACACTACTCTGTTATATTCTACTGACTTCAAAATATGTCTTTAGAAACCGCAGTGTAATATCTAACACCTGCAAAATATTGTGAAGTATTCAGAACAGTTGTAATGAAAACTGACTGCAAGCGTCATAACAACAGGTGACATTATTCATAACCTTCAGTTATAACAAGGTTATGATGTAAACTCAGTGATCATAGATGAAATAAGCCAGCTACAAATGTGAAAATATCCTGAACTTTAGAAGTAGTGCAACCAAATATAATAAATCTTGCCTGCAAATGTAATAAGGTCCTTAACTGAAATGTAATAAAATCTATCAACAGCTGCAATGTATATGGAACATATTATATAGCTTTACTGTGAATTATACCCCCTGCTGTTTATGGACTCCACAATGTCATGCTTTGTCTTCTTCCAGAAAATCAAGTGCTATGAGACTAAGTGTTTTCCAATTTATATTAAGTATGACTGTGTGTTAATACAAAAATGTTGAGGGTGAAGATGAAATTTTGAATCCAGATGTGCTCCTTTGTCATCCCGCTAGCATAGGAGAAAGGATGTGGTCTACCACATGCGGCTGAAACACTTCCTCAGCTAGACAAGGTAAGAATCAAAATGGATGTTCTGGATAACTAATACATTCCTCTACTGCTAACAGTATAAATATGTACACAGAGAAAGAAGGATATGGCAGGGGGAAAGTTCAATCTGCCTGGTTTTTATGTACCTCTCTTTTTTAGCTTCTGAAATTCCATTTGAGAATAACATATATCATTTCCTAGCAAGTGTCAGTTGTGACTTCGTTACTGGAGTACTATCCCAAAAAATGAACAAGACTGTTGTGATATGGATGATTGCTTGCCATCTGTTTATGATAATCTCATGTATCTCTACAGTTCCTGAAAAGACAAAACACCCAGTGCAGTAATTCAGGAAAAACCTAATGAGTTCTACATTAAAATATCAAAGGGAAGGTTTTGACAGTTGCTCTGTGTGTGGAGGTGGCTTAATCTTCAGTAGTGGTAAGTACTGTGCCATAGAAGACTTACCTATGGATGATATGATGGTTCTATACCAACTTTTTCCAAAGACAATAGTTTCCTTTGAGTATATAAAACGCAAAAATCCCCACTGTATATTTTCAAAAGCTTATTTATATTATACCATCCCCAGCCGTGCCATAATCCATGATTTGCTTTCTGTCACTGTGTTACTGATGAAGTGTCATATGAAAGTAAATGTTTGGTGTACTTTCCTGATGCTTCCAGCAGAACACTGTTCTATACAAATATCACAATAAATAAACCTTACAATGTTATCACTTAAAAACAAGCTGTTAGAAAGCACTTTTGGTGTAATGTAGTGGTCAATGTATCTTGTGTATCCCAAGAAGGAGCTAATACTGGCAGTATTCATTCTTTAAGTTTGGTGTAAAGAATATTGCCACAGTTCTTTAAGTACAGAGGAGTAAATTAAAGTATTTGGTAAAATTTGAACTATAAACTTCTACTGGACATTTTCTATTTTAATCCAAATAATTATGGGCCTATATCTCATTAGGCACCTTTGTACCTATATTAAGGTATTTATGTAAGTCCTTCCAGATCTCAGTAGGTGGAATTTGAAAGTGGAAAAAGAAAATACTGTTAATTTACTGTAGAGAAGAAAGAATAAAACTGGCTATTAAGAAATTTACAAAAAAATACAATTGTGGGAAAATTAAAAAATAAATTTTTTTTGTAATTTTTAAGTTGATGTAATGGTTACTTGAAATGAAATGAAATAAAACATTTTCAATAGCTTTATGTATTTTAAATTGACTGTGCCCTTTTTAAAGGCTGTCCTTACTATAGGTCTTGCTCTCATTTGAAGTCATCGGGATTTAATAATCATTTTAAATTTGATTGTATTTTGGTTTCTAATTTGGAATTGTGGAAGATAAATGACTATACTAAATTAAGCCCACGTCTATTTATTTCACAAATGATATTCTGAAATAACTCTAAATGATTTGTCAGCAAGTAACACACAGTAGTTTGGTTATTTGAATAGCATTTTAATGATATTTGCTTAATATTTCCAGTATAGTTTTTAATTTTTAACATATTTTTAAGTCTCAAAATGTGACAAGATATAGTGCTGAGAAGATAGTTTTTTAAAAAAAAAAAACAAACAAACCTGAAAGACAGAATTATCCTTTAACAAAGTGCAGTAGTGACATGAACTCAGTGAAGTCGTCTGTCAAAAGTTCAAATTCAAAGGTCATGTCTATCACTCTGTTCTAGGATTCTTCTAACTCAACGTAAACGTGTCCTGTGTCAGTTGTGATTGCAGTTGTATTTTATCCTCTGGTTTTTTACCTTTTATTTTATCATTCACTAACAAAGGACTTGATGTTCTGAAAGAATGATGATCTAAACTTAAATTGTCTTTCTTTGGGGATATGATGCAGATGTTAAACTCTTTTTGTAGATACATTAATTAATGAGCAGATAGTAAAGACTGAAACAAAGTACACTCAAAACTTTAGATCAGTGGTTAATGATTTCGCAAAGCCGTTGCTCAGCATATTGAAAAGGCTAAAAATGGAGCCTGGAAATGTTGACTTCAGTATCTCATATTCAAATAATATAATTTCTTTGCATTAATTTTGCAATTACAATCTACTGTATTCAGGAGCAATGGCACACCTTAAATAGTGTCAAACATGAGTGAGAAAAGAGGACAGCCTCTAGTGATGATCTGATACAAAATATTCCCTCCTGGAACAGAACAGGAGCTCCAAAGGCACTACAGTTCCAGGAATACATTTATTTTCTTCCTGTCCAAAGAAACGGACAAAGCACAGCTGCACCATAGTCCAATGCATTCCAGAAGTTCAGGAGTGTCCTCATGAGATGTTACTTTTTTCTAGAGCTCTATGGGGAGGTGTAACTACTCACCACTCCTGACTCCCAGCTGACATGAAACATACTGGAGCATTACATGAAACAAACAACACTAACATTTCCAACTTTCTTCATGCCAGAAAATGGAACACCTGCACTGGACAATAGGAAGTGTGTGATTAGAGTCAAGAAAATTTGTCAGTTTTCAAGCATGACACTCTACTCAAGATCCTACAGATGAAAGCCATAAAAGAAAGACTATAGCAGTGAAAATCCCTCCAAACCCCATGTGTATCTAACAACTTAGTTATGTCCTTTAGTCACCTGTTATTTTGATTAATATATTGAGTTTGTTTTAATGAGGTGAAAATATAAAAGAATTTGAAAACTCTTACCTCTTAAAGCTCCTCCTAAAGATAAACGATACTTAAATATATCCAAAGGAGAGCAATTATGAAAATCCCCTATGGCAAAGTTTCTATATCTACTGTCAATAATAATTGCTCAACATTGACATTTAAACCAGGAATACCTAAACACTTATAACAACAAAGAATGTTCTGAAAATGAAACTTGATTATTATCCTTGTCAAACACTGACACCTATAATGTAAATTTTACTCCAGAAGTTAGGCAAAGGGATGATGATGGCAATCTAATAAGGAATTACTGTAGTAAACATGGAGATTTATTAACTAACATTCATTGGAGACTAATTCCAGCACAATATGTTATTCCATTAGAAGTTCATTTGTTTCTAGTTCTTAAGTTTGCAATGTCTGGATCATAGAATCATAGAATGGTAGGGTTGGAAGGGACCTTTAGAGATCATCTAGTCCACCCCCTCCGAAGAAGCAAGTTAATCTAGATCAGGTCGCATAGGAACATGTCCAGACGGGTCTTGAAGACCTCCAAGGAAGGAGACTCCACAACCCCTCTGGGCAGCCTGTGCCAGTGCTCCATCACTTTCACAGTGAAATAGTTTTTTCTTATATTTAAGTGGAACTGTTTGTGTTCCAGCTTCATCCCATTACCCCTTGTCCTGTTGCTAGCTACAATAGAAAAAAGGTATGTGCCAACATTCTGACACCCACCATTTATATGTCTGTAGCATGATGATACTATGAAATTCTTCAACAGAAAAGTATTTTTTTATACATTTCAATTTTGCTATGATAAAAAAAAAAAAACTGTCTTTTGATCCTAAGTGGAAAATTGTTACTAAGTTAAGCAAATACTTGCTNTTGTTATTGTTACTAAGTTAAGCAAATACTTGCTGTGACCTAGAGCAGTCCTAAAGTGTTTGTAATTAGTACTATTTTTAAGGATTTATATATCTCAAATCCTGTTGGAACCTTACAGGGAAGTCATTTTACGCTTTGTTCTTTGGGAACATCACAGGCATTTTTGCTTTTAACAGGTGGCACTGTATTATAGATAGAGCTTCTGATGCGGAAGGGCAAAGATCTCTCTCAATTTCTTACAATAGTGTTATTAGTGTATGATAATAGTATCTCTTTCAGATGGATAGTGTACGCAGGACACTTAATATACATATACATAAATACTCAGATCATGATGACAGGTGAGATCTCCTTTCCTCTGGTAGCGACTCTCACAGTGTACCAAAGTACTCTCTGCCATTAATTAATCCTTTATATTTATAGTTATATTTGAATGTGTGGTCATATGTATATGTATGCAGATAGATGTATGTGTATGTAAATATGCACAGTGATATTGACATGGCACTGCATTTATATCCAAGTCCATTTACATGTTGTTGCTATAGCAGGATCCAGCTAACATCTGAGAAATAAAAAACTAAATATCACCAGAGGACTCATAAGCTATTTTGTTTTTGACGACAATAACTGTCTAAACCAATGAGTCCTGAAACTTACATCTTTCCTGGTATTTAATCTCTCATATCTTTAATGTTTCTATGCAGATATAAAGGTATCTTGATACCACAGTGAGGGTGCATTGACTCTTCTTCTGACACTAGAATCTCATTTCAACATTAGTATAATTTTTCTGATGAATAAAAGTGTTCACTCTCAGCTCAGAGAGTTTACTTCTCTGTGGAAAAGCAATTGCTGTCTTGAGTTTAGATGTACTTGGAGTGTAATATACTTAACATATGTTTATAGCCTACGTTGTGTGTGTGCATATAAGCTGACGGTCACATGCTTAGAATATCATCCTGTAATATGTTCAAAAAGGGACATGGGTCTAGTTTCATGGATTATCTAAATTAAACAACCTTTTAAAAAAGGTATTCAGATGACATACCACCTCCTCTTTTATGAACTGCATATATATTTCATTGACCAGGTCAGTCACCTCTGCCTTAAGAAATAGTTGTGATCACACAGCTTTTCCATGCCAGAGATCTTGCTGCTCCTCTAAATCCCTCTCAGGGATGACTCTGTAGAAGTAGACTGGCAGCAAAAATGCAAACAATACAATGTATTGACCGTATGCTAAGTAGGAAAAAGGAATAGCATACATAAGAGAATGACAGTGTTATAAAAATAAAAGCCTTAGATGGTAAGTTTGAGAGAGAAAAGGAAAGAAAAGAAGAATCCAAAATCAGATAGACTGACAGAACTGACTGCCTTGGTACACAGATCTAAAGTGATCGTAAAACCTTTTCCGCAGGGCATAATGTGGGAAAGTCTGAGAGATTTGTCTTCATTTCTTGAAATCTAGCCCAAATTATCTCCAGTTTCTTTATTTCTTCCCCATAACCACCAACATCCCTCTCTCAGTAGCTCTTATTCTCCTTTCCTTCTCGGTTTGATTCTTTGTGATCTCTACCGAAGCTGGCTTTGGTCTTAAACCTCCCTTTGATTTCTCTGCTTCTCTAATTCCTTTCCTTCCCTCTTTGTTTTCATTCCCTTTGCTTGATGCCAGAGCCTGTATTTTCAATTCTTCCCACCCTTGTGCTCTCAGCTCTTCCCTCTCAGTGCTCGCCACCTGACTAATCCCCAGCACTGGCTCCTTACCAAAAGCAGTACTTCCACTTTTGTTCTCATGCTGTCAAACACATCTGGAATAAGCTCACTTCCTCAGCTTAAACATAATTCTCTTATCTGAGCTTGTCTAAAGATTTTTGCTTGTCCTCTTGAATGAACTCTTAAGCTATGTATTGCCTATCATTGCTCTCTACTTTGTAGTTCACCCTAAAATCTTCTGTCTTCATCACTCTGTCTCCTTCCCCATCACCCTCCACTCCCTGTCATCTTTCCTACTTCCTGCCTCAGTCATTGCTTTATTCTATGTCTATGCTATGTATGGCCACTGTTACCTGTAACTAAGGACTCACAACCCACATAGCACAGGACACTGCCCGAGGTATGTTCCCATTATAATCCCTGCAGAGCATCATCCAGAATATGGGATGCTACTGCATCCCTTGATCCCTGCACAAACTCCAGTGGATCAGAGAAGAGCTCCTTTTGTAATATGCAGAGAAGGCACAGGTCTCCACTGCATATGATGCTGCCTCTATGTTTAAATCTTCTGCAAAGTTTGAGCATGCAGCAAAGAGATACAAATATTAATCCCTCAAAATGATGTTTGAATTTCTTAACACTCTCAATGGGTTTAGCTGACCATTAAGAAAAAAAAAATTCTATGTACAAATATTCCTATTAATTTACCTTTAAACATACAGTTTTCATCTGCTTTTCTTTTACAGCAGACATAACAAGAAGGAGCTTAAAACTTGCTTTTATTAAGAGTATGTAATTGAAACCACTTCAAAGAAAGAATTAGGAAAACATAAACTAGATGATGACCATTGACTTTAATTTCATTTGAGTTGAAAGACCAAATTGTTACACATGCCAAATGGACAATATTCAAGTCTAAAGACTTATTTAAATTTATTTGTTTTAAAACTTTTATTGGTTTTATCTCAGATTGCTTGGCTTCCACAGATGCTTTGGTTCACAAGGTAATAATTTTCACAAGAACAGAATATATGAAATTATTTTTCTAAATGTCCATGATATGTGTAGGGGTAAGATATTGATACTGTGGCTTGTTGCTACCAAACTCTCTTAAAACTCCCAATGAAAAGAAAAACACTGCTCCAGGGAAGAATTATATTTAATGGGGAGTAAAAATATTGAATACATTTACTGAACAGTGATATGAAGCAACAAGTAGTGATTTCAGCTGCATTGGCTTTAATGGGGATGTATTTGTTTTCTTTCCTCCAGTAACTGTATCTTTGGCCTAAGTTTTCACAACGTTTATTACATCTAAATTTTCCATGAGGCTTCTGTCTATCTTCTTATTTTGCACCAGTTATTTTTTGAGTGTAATGTCTGGTTAAAATGGTGGTGTTTGTTTAAATTACTATGATGGTATTTATTTAAAAGTACCACTTTTGAACATAGAATCATAGAATGGTAGATGTTGGAAGGGACCTTTAGAGATCATCTAGTCCAACATCCCTGCATAAGCAGATCCACCTAGATCAGGTCACATAGGAACACGTTCAGGTGGGTCTTGAAGACACTCCACATCCTCCCTGAGTGGCCTGTGTCGGGACTCCCTCACCTGAACAGTAATATAGTTTTTTCTTACGTTTAAATGGAACTTTTTGTGTTCCAGCTTTATCCCATTACCTCTCGTCCTGTTGCTAGATACAACAGAAAAAACTGATGCCCCAACCTCCTGACACCCACCATTTAGATATTTGTAATTTTTTTTTTAGATATTTGTAAATATCTTGATATAAATATTTAGATATTTTTAAATATTAATATAGTCAACCTCCTCTTCTCTGGACTAAACAGCCCCAGTTCCATAGTCTTTTCTTATAAGGAAGATGCTCCAGTCCCCTGATCATCTCGGTGGCCCTGCACTGGACTCTCTCCAGAAGTTCTCTGTCCTTCTTGAGCTGGGGAGCCCAGAACTGGATACAGAACTCCAGATGAGGCCTCACCAGGGCAGAGGGGGAGCAGAACCTCCTTCAACCTGCTGGCCACACTCTTCTTGATGCATCCCAGGATGCCATTGGCTTTCTTGGCGACTAGGCCACATTGCTGGCTCATGGTTAGCTTTTTATCAACCAGCACTCCCAGGTCTCTCTCTGTAGAGCTGCTCTCCAGGAGGGCAATCCCCAGCCTGTACTGGTGCATGGGGTTTTTCCTTCCCAGATGCAGAAAAAATGAAAATCAGGATCACGGGGAGAGAAAGATTTTTCTCTAAATTTAGCATTAGTCCAATTTTAGCTGCAATCTATGTTGAAATTAATCTGTATTACAGACAAAAGAAAATCTGGTTTATGGAAGCTTTGAATGTGGAAACCCTTTCTATTATGCAAACATAATCCAGCAATGCTTGCTCTTTTTTTTTTTTTTTTTTTATCAGATTCAAGTATGCATACACTTTAAGCATTCAGGTATTGCAACAAAAATCTACTTGGCATATGGAAAATGGATGCATAAACTAGTAAAGGAGAAAGTGCAGTAAAAGTTGGAGTAAAAGTTGCAACACATAGTCTGCACTGGATGACGCTGAACTAGCAGTAAAGTGTGTGATAGTTAATTGCTAGTCTGATTGCTTAGCTTAACTTCTTAATCTTTTGCCTTTGTTCCAAAGAGATTTTGTGGCTTCTGGAGCTCAGTGTACTAAAAACACAGTCTTGATTCAGTCAGTTGTTTAAGATAATCAAAATAATAGAACATAGTCATGGAGAAGTCAGTTCAAAGCTTTAGCTCCTTTGCTTATACCACAACTCAGATGAATGTGTTAGCTCACAGGACTACCAGTATCGTATTGTCCATTTCCTTTTTAGGTCCACCAAAAATGCTAAGGCTCATTTTCATCACATTGATATGCCCTCTTACATCAACTTCTGTTATCTGACAGAGTGAGATTCCAAGGGTAAACATCAGTATGGATAAGAACAGAAAATAGAAGAGGAAATAAAATTGGATAGAGGAAAGTAACATGCACAGGATATGACAATGGTCAGTGACAGATTTACCAGAGGGCTTCCTTTTTCTTTCCATTGCATTGCTGCTTCTTCTTGTGGTATGTCCTCTGTGTCACTTGGCTGGGAGGCAGCCATATCCTCAGGCAGCTGCTTGTCACTGTGTCTGCATCCAGCTCAATAGTCATCAAGTGATAAATAGTACTCCTTTTTAATCCTGACTAAAACACTCCAGGGTCCACACTTCTGTAAAATACTTTTTTTCTGTACATATCACTTTAGTGTATGCAAAAGTTATAATTCACTATTTTTTAAGATAGATGCATTAGAAACCATTTCACGAGTGAATAAATAAGAAAAAATATGATTGATGCAATAGTAGTAGTCCAATCTTTTAAGAGCTATAGGTGTTTTCGGTGTCATTTGTCTACTTTAAGATGCAACACTAAATATTTTTCCTAATGTTTTCCAGTAGTGGGTTTTTTTTCACCTTTATATCACCAAGATGATTATTTTTCTTTAAAGGAAGACATCCTGGAAAGAGAGTAATAGAGTGACTTGACATTGTAAGTTTTAAAAGTTTACCTGATTTCTGATTTTACGTTGAAATAGTCATATTTGCGACTTGTGTAAATTAAGCTAGGAAATGATCTCCTCCTGGCTATTTCTTTTAAATATCATATGTGAGTTTTGTATCTTGAGAGTCACCACCACTGACATTGGGAAATGAGTTTCTAAGTCTTTAAGATCCACAGCTCAATTAAATCTTCACTTTTTTGTTTAGACACCTGACACTAACTGAACGTTTATATCAACCTTATTGTCAGCACAAAAGCTTGGACTGATTTAGAGGATGATGTGTGAAGAAGGGTAACAAAATATTTTGAGATGAAGATAATAATGATCAGGATTCTGCATCAGATATTTTTATATTTAGGATTCTGATGTAAAATATGGTTTATATTGTATTGTATCATTAATTGAATGTTGTTATCAATCTGTTTATCTCACTTTTGAATCAGGATTGAGTAAATGTGAAATGCAAAAGTATTACTTTTCATGTCATCTGCGCTCATAAAACACAAATGTCTTTGAATGTAATTCTCCAAAGGTATTGTTGATTTATGTGTTTTAATTAAAATCTCATAACTTGCAAAACACCATATCAAAGTAATTCAGTAATAATAAAGTAATAATTTCCTCATACTTAAAGGTCTGTCACCAATTCCAATTAATTTCACTTTTGAATTTGCATTTCTGTTTGTGATCTTTGTTATGTTTTAAAAGTACCTTTGACATCCCTTCATGTCTCCAAACCTGAACAGATCTGCAGACACTGGGTAGTTTTAAGATGTCCTCTGAATGGTTTGGATTATGGAAAAGCATCAGGATTTAGGTAGTAAACTGCTTTGTTTACAGAGATAGTCTAGTGTCACATTTGTGTAGTGTGTAACTACATTAGGCCTTGTGTGGAAATTTTAGGCATGATTGCAAGAGAAATATTAGTAATACTTGCTGCCTGTAGGATGTCCCAGTTTCATTTGGGTTATAGTTAATTTTCTTCCTAGTAGCTGCTACAAGGCTGTTTGGAGTTTATGTTGAAAAGAATGTTGATAAGAGAGGGATGTTTTGGTTATTGCTGAGTAGCGCTTGCACAGCATCAGGGACTATTCTGCTTATTACACTGTCCTGCCACTGAATGGACTGGGGATGCACAAAAATGTGGCAGGGAGCATGTCCAGGACAAATGACTTGAACCAGCCCAAGGGCTGTTCCATACCACAGAAGATTGTGTTCAGTATATAAACGGAGGGGAGCTGGCGAGGGCACACATGGATTGCTGCTTGGGAGTCAGTCTGCAGGTGGTGAGCAATTGCATTGTGCATCACTTGGGTTGTTTTTCCTTTGGATTTTATTTCTCCACCTCTTTTTTGTTTGTTTGCTTTTTATTACAATAACAATGACAACATTCATAATTTTTCTTATTGTTATAATTAATTACATTTTATTTATTAAACTGTTCCTACCACAATCCATGAGCTTTACTGTTTTTTTCCCTTGATTCTTTTCCTCATCCCACTAAGAGGATGTATGTGAGTGAGCGACTGCACAGTGCTTAGTTGCTGGTTGGGGGCATAACCTAAATATATGAAAACAGATGCAATGCCTTACTGGGTCAGAGCAGAAATCTGTGTAGTACAATGCTGTCTCCAGACATGGGAGCAGACAACTCTATTTAAGGAAAGCTGCCTTACTGCCCTAGCACCCACAGCTAGTGGGCTAAGGATCATAGAGGATATATTCTATGTTTTGCTTTAGCGTGTCTCTGTTGTTGAACTGGTTTGAACTCCTTTCCCAACTTGCAGTGAAAGAAGCTTCCACAAGTTCAGCACTATCTGCATAGTACAATTTTTTCATTATTGTAAGTCAACCTATTAGTTTAACTGAAGGCTCTTCATGGGCTTCAGTGAGAAACAGTTTCACATTTGCCTTACTCACTATTCATTTAATGTCTGATGACCTTATGATGCTGATTGTATAAATCTCAAGGTAGGAAATTACAGTACAGAGCTCACATAACCCAGCAATGTCTCTTCGCCTATTCCCTCATTCTAGCAGCTCAATATCTCTCATTTGCATAAGATTAACTGTTGAAGATGAATCTTTCAATATCAGACTTTAGCTATTAGTTCATGTAAGAGTGCATAGTTTGAGCATTCTTAAGCTCGGATTGAATGGAGCTAACCAAGAGATTGGTGCCATGGAGGATCTGGAACCTTGTCACAAACATTGTTGATTCAAATAACAGATTGTCAGCATTGCATTTTGGTCCTTATAGAAGTGTATGCCAGGCGTCCTCTTATTTTTCTTGAAAAAAATATACTATCTCTAGCTGTATGTCCATCTGCTTGTAAGTTAATAAATAAGCAAACATTCAAAAGGGCTTGATGTGGCTTGATGTGGGAGTAGGCATCTCTCCTACAGTACCTACCCACCGTGGAGAATCCACACTGCATGGAGGGGAGAGGATCATGAAGCCAGAGGATTAGCATCTGCACTAGAGACAGGCACTCAGAATTTAGGGGATTTAGGGACTGATTCTTTCAAAAGATAGTATGATGTGAAAGCAATGCTGCATGAGGCTGCATTTATTGCACTGAGGTAGGCTATATGGCTCAAGCCTGACTGTATTGTTAGCATGCCCATGTTGCCTGTAAAAACTTGACTTCATACTCAGTTAAACTGAAATATAATAGAATATGAGTAGAACTTTATTTCCATCCTCTTGTATTTATGCCACAGAAGAAGAAAAGTAATTGACCATAAATAGTTAAAAGAACAAGAGAGAGTTAAAAATCCTTGAATATGCCTCACTTCACACTATTAAGAAATAATCTGGGATCAAAGTGAATAAGAATAAAATTGAATGACAAGAAATGTTTTTCTCCATGGATTTCACCACCCATCCTGTCTACCTTGCTTTGGGTTCCGGCTCTGAACCCTCTTTGCTCAGTCAAGGAAGGGTAGAGGGGAAATAAGAACTTTTTCCTCCTTGTACAGTGGCACGAGATCAGCACATAGGAGTGGCTCCAGGGCACCCTTCAGTTAATGAAGCTTGGGAACCAGTCACTCCAGTATCCGCTGATGAATGAGGTTCAGTGACAAGTTGAGTCTGCAGCACTGGCACCCTCTCTTCACCTAGGAGAGTGGGAAAGGTGATGTGCAGAGAGCCCTCAGTGCCATGGGAAAGATTGAAAGCTGTGGAGAGCTCTCTCCACAGCCAGGGGAACACATGTGAAGGGAAGTTGGGCTTGCCCCAAGGACTTTCTCTCCAGCACTCCTCCTGGGGCAGTGTCTCCTCACCACCCTCTAGCCAGAACATCCAGACAAATGGCACAGTCTACCCTTCCTTTCATCTTTAGGACTCTAACAGCATTATGCAAATCCCAGCTAGGTCCCTAGCAACACAGTCCAAAGGCAATTTTGTATGCCTTATGTTTTTCCTCTGACAGATTTCATCCCCAAAGAGATGAGTCCAGTAGAGGACAGAATAGAAGTCTGGTAGAATAGTGTGTCTGGTTTTGAATGCAATGAGTTGACGGCTACAGCCTAAGGCACTGGTGTGATTTTGTTTAAACAAACATAAGCCAATTAAAAACACAAAGAGATTCAAGGAAAAGATGCTCTTAGCTGAATGCCTCATGAGAGAATAATTTAAAGAACAGATCAATAGCTGTGAGAGAGATTTGTTCCCATAAGACCAAAAGCCAGCATGTAACAAATCTTGAGAAAGGCGTTTATAGGATTGCATTTTGTGAGTGACTGTGGCATAAAAGAGTATTGCTTTAGCATAATTATAGTTAAATATTTACACAGCCTTAGCTGTTTCAGGAAAAGCAAATATCCTTGCAAAGATGATTTTCTCCTATTCAATATATCACTGAAAGAGCTTTCTGTGCAGATCTTTATTGCAAACAATAATCACAAAAATGTGCTTTCAAGGAAAAGGGTAGTTGAGAATGCTACCTAAAAAAAAAATCACAAAACAAGAACAATACATACTATTACCTACAGGTTAAAATATTCTCCCCCTCATTCTCAAATCACAGCTTTTTACTTGTAACACATACAATTTCTTTTTCTTTTTTTTTTTTTTTACACACAAAAGAATTCTTGAAAGGTGAAACAAAAATCCCTAATTTTTAGAAATGATATGAAATTGCTTTCCTAAATGATATTTTTTTATTCTCCAACTCTAATCTGCAATATTTTGGGACCTTCCAGGTATAGTAATAATACAGGATATTCCAGCTACCTTGCTATTCAGACATCTAGTTCAGGTATCTCAGTAAGGAGAGTACCTTCCGTGGTTTTCAAATATTGTAGGTGAAGAACTGGAGATCATAAGTACTGAATATATTTGTGCACTTATGTCTTCCAGAGGGTGATTAATGCTGCAGTTCACTATAGAAATTATTATTCCCTGCAGAAATATCTTTCCTACTCTATTAAATGTTTAGAGACAGTAGAGTGATGAGTGTCCTGTACTGGCCCCTTACTGTTGATAATGCAAATTTTCCAATAAACTTTGATTAAAAAAATGCTGAAAAATATTTTTTTCCAATTTCCAATTGTTTTCTATCAGACATGGAAATCTTGAGAAATTGCTTCTGAGCCATAGCATTTATCCTTTTTGCTCAGTGGACAGAATAATGTTGAAGAAAATACAGCAATTCTTTGTTGAGATTGAATTGAGGAGACTGTTTCTGTAGTAAGATGATTTAAAAAAATTAGGCATACACCAGATCCTTGGTGTATGTCTACTCGGCTCCCTTGCTTTTCTGTGCTTATTAAATCAATAGTAAACATCACTTTACACCTGTTGAATAAATGATCCATTGTTTTGCATTGCTCAGAGGGTAAAGGGGAAGAAAGATTAATAATGTACTGCAGCTGTTACAAAAAATAACCCAACAACTTCACTGCATTGCTGTGTTTACCAGAACCATATGGGTTCCAGAAAGCACATTTCTACTGTGCACATGTTTAAAACTCTCATAGGTAACTTAAACATCTTTATGACATGGTTTTAGTCCCAGCTTACTTTTCACTCTCTTGGAGACATCAAATTAACATGGTAGTGACAAGCTAACTGATTTCCAGTGTTAGCAGCTACCAAGAACACATTTTAGCAGGATCTGTGTGTTCTTGAGTGTATACTGCTCCATCAGAAGCCTTGGACTTGAGACTGACACCAGATGTCAGGAGATGAATAATATTGCTGTTACTGCTAGGTGCTGGTGGAGCACCCCAGGGTATTTAGTGACTAATAAATTTTAATATGTCATGGATGTGATACTTATATTTAGAACATAACTCAAGTGTAGATGTATGCATATACATATGCAACATATGCATAAATATGTTTCTTAAATACAATATGTATTGCAAAACATTGAGAAAACATTTTTATGTTCCCTATGAAACATTTATTGGAAGGTCTAAACATCAATTTCTAGTGAAGGCTAAGAATGTGGCATTACCTCAGGTGTTTTTTGCTTGCCTTTCAGATTATTTATATTCTTGGTCAGAATTTCTCTAACAGCTCATGACACAGGTGCAAATGTCATTAGGACAAGCTTCTCCTTGAGAATTAAAGCAACCTAAGGAACAAATGAAACCAGTTGAGGAACAAAAGACAGCAAGAAAAGAGAGAAAATAAGTAATTCCACATAAAATATGCTGCCCCATTTGCTGAAAAGAAGTAGTGGCATCAGGAAGAATTAGAATAATAAAATGAAAATATTTCTTAGCTTTGTAAAATATTCATGATGTTCCAAAATTAAAAAGGAAAGTTTAGCAGAATGACAGAAATTTAGCTAAGTCATAAGATGCTATAGGAGAGGAGTTTTTCATACAGCATAATTACAGGAAGTATGTGTTTTTCCAATAGCTGCCTGCTAAACTTGAAGGAAGCCAATCGAAGTCTTCATTGTCTTCTGGTCAGACCTCAGATAAGGCCACACATTTAGGCTACTGGGTTGTATTTGACTTATCACTTAAGACAGAACAAATGTCCTTTAGAAAAAGGCATGCTCTCCAATTCCACAATTAATAAGTCAAATATGCACTTCAAAAGCATTCATCAGAAGAATACCCTCAAAACAAAAAAAAATTGAAAAAAAATGTAGCATTTGCATTACATTATTTTCTATAGTAGCTAGCAACAGGACAAAGGGTAACAGTATGAAGCTGGAACACAAAAAGTTCCTCTTGAATATAAGAAAAAACTATTTCACTGTGAGTGTGACGGAGCACTGGCAAAGGCTGCCCAGAGGGGTTGTGGAGTCTCCTTCCTTGGAGGTCTTCAAGACCCACCTGGACATGTTCCTATGTGACCTGATCTAGATGAACGTGTTTCTGCAGGGGGATTGGACTAGATGATTTCTAAAGGTCTCTTCCAACCCTACAATTCTATGATTCTATTATTATTGTTTATCCATATAACCAATATATTTACCCATAGCATTTTAAAAAAGAAACCATAATAACAAAACATTGAAACTAATAAAATCTCTTGGTTCCAACCAAGCCTTTGAAATTAATCTAGTACTACAATACTAAAGTGCATGTTTCTATGTGTATAAAGAAACCTTTGATTAATAAATTGATTTCAATTATGCAGAATTACTTAATCACTTACTAAGGCAAAATGCTTTTGATAAAGATGTACTTTATAGAATATTTCTATAGATGATTACGCATCTAAATACATTCTGTGATAGGGGATTTATAGCCATATTTGCATATTCTTATACATATTGTTTTAAAAAATAAACCAGTGTTAAATTGCTACATAAATATCTGGAAGTTATTTTTCTTAGGTTTCCTATTGTCTTGTACATGCTTCACTCAAAAATTGTTAATAAAGTGATAATTTCCTGAGTAATTGTGTAATATGATCTTTAGAGAATGGGCTTTTGTTGTTGTTTAGAGACAAGATTAAGTGTTAGAAAACTTCAGTTTCTTTCATGGGCTACTCAATTTTATTTCATAGAAGGAGCAAATTTGTGGGCAATATCTTGGTCTTTCTGAGTTAAGCTTTAAAATAATGATATTGTTATTAATATTGTTACATGTGATATTAATTAATATTTCTAGAGTATTTAAAATACAATTGAGGAGATTACATAGGATAAATGGCAAAAGTTACCTACATTTTAAACGATAAAAAATGCCTAAGTGTGAGGAAAAAAACAATTCAAACAATGATCTAAGAAAACAAATTCCACCTTTGGAAATCTTTCATCCACAACATGCAAGGGGTAAATGTGCATTTATTTCTCATTTGTTGTTCACTTTTCAATTGCATTCAGGACTTACTGGAAGTGACTGTGGGGAATCTATGTGAGCAAGTATCTCTTCCAAGTAATTCCTCCTGAAGTGCTAACACAAATCAAGACAGCATGTCCCCCCTGCTGCACCTCTCCTATTGTGAGGGTTGAAGAGTCCATGCTCTCCACAGTCTTCTCCCTGGTGATATTTCTGTTCCTTGATTTGGATATTAATATACTGTGAATATGGTTCCTTACATTTTCCCACATTTTTCTTTTGCTGCAAGTTAAAGGCATGTCCAGGTTTGGCCTTTGGAGAAAGTTATGACTTCATGACCTATTCATGTGGATTCTTAAATTAAAAATTTATTGTGCTACTTCTGTTCTTTATTTTGGTGTTTTTTTTTTTTTTTTTTTTCCAAGGAATGACAACTTAAGAGAAGGCAACCTGAAGAGCAGACACCGGGGAAGTAAAACAACAAAGTATGCTGTGTGTATGATAGGCTTTACTATTTTAGTGTTATAGAGATGTAACCACTAAAATGAAGTCTGGCATTGTTTTTCTCATGGCTGAGTGAGTGGCAGACTCTGGGGAGAATTTATTAGAGTTCTCATCTTGTAACTTAACTTCTTCTTTTGTCATTCTGCATAATTGCTGTCACCCAGGTAAAGTTGGATTGTTTCTTCCACGGTAAATTCTCTCCCACACAACCCTTTAACCTTCAGGCAGTGAGAGCAGCAGGGTTTCTCATCTCATGACTTAGCTGAAGAAAATAACTAACTTGAAGAGGAAGTCCTTTGAGATAAGCAATGTCTCCAAATTAGAAAACTGAACAACTGTGTTTTTATCCACAAATTGGCACTACTGTGAATGTTTGCCTGGAATTAACAAAAGATATGACATTTGAAGAACTAAGATGCTTAATCATGTGAAGAATTTAAGCAGAAATTTAAGTACAACTGGAACAACTACTTACTTATGAGTAGAATTCTGATAAATGTAAAAGAAGCTCATGTTTTGTCAACAGCTGTTAGAATGACTTATGGGCTCATATTGGTTCTCCAATTCTTTGACATTAAACAGTCCAGGATATTTTAAAAATGTTGAAAACAGAGAGGTGATTGTCTTTAACAATGCAAGTATGGGAAAAATGTGTCCATTTGATCATTAGATATCTTAAAAAGAATACTTTTGCTGATTTTTATTCTGATAGCTCTTCCCTCAGCCAGGAGGCTGAGCACATTTTCTTGGCAAAAGTTCCTGTGAATCACCCTCTCCAATTGGTTTTTTTCAGCTTCTGGGGAAAAAAGCAACCTGATTTTCCCTGAGGAGGGATGTTCTCCTTAAAATCTTCACAGAAAATGCCAATGAAATGCCAATTCCTTGCGGTGTCAATCTGTTAATTTGATCTGATTACTTGTTGTATTAATTTGGTGATTTAATCATTCAATCTATTGGTATATTGATTCAATTTTAATTGAGACCTTAATTTAATTATTGCATTATTCAAGTTTTAATTAGCAAAGTAAAATTCTAGTTTATTAGCTCAGTAACTGTCACATATTGCATTTCTTTGCCCAAGTGTCTGTCTGACATTCCATTTGATTATTTTAGAAATCCGTAAAGGCACAAAGTTTGTAATTTTGAAATAATATATTGGTAAAAAAACCCAAAAACTATGAAAGGGCTTGTAATGAGGAAAACTTGAAAATCTCTTTGGGTCTAGTTGAATAATAAAATTTCAATCACTCTATAGAATGTCTATTTTCATGGAACATGGAAAATGAGTTTCAAGCAGATGTACATGTAACTGTAGAGAAAGAAATAAAATACGGCTTATTCTTTAGAAAGTTTAGAAATTGATAAACTACTTTAGTGCCATGCATAAACCTCATATTTTGCCAGAGCATCAGCTTTTTCAGTCATGAACTTCTTGGTCCAGTGTCTTTCACTAGAGTGACTCTGAATCATACAATGTTACAGACAATAATGATGCTGTTTCCTGCTAAATTACCTGAGCATAGATTTCTAGTATTTTAATTTGTATGTTCTCACATGTGTTATCATTCAGGAAGAACTCAAATATTTTGAGTAGCTAGCTAGAAAACAAGGACTTGATAATATTTATCAATTCTGTTCTGTCACCAAAAACCTTTTGTGCTAAAACTTATAAACAATATTAAAGGTGATGAAAACAGAACCATTTCATAAAACAGGTGAGAAATGTAATCTGTATCAACATTTCCACTTTAATTGAAACATGTCTATTAAATGTCAAATTAAGGATATTGTATCTGACTATAAAATGGCATGAACCTACCCTTCTGCACAGTCTTCTGTTCGCTTCCTACCTTAGACTATTCTTTATTTGTGACTACTGTTTGATCAATTCTACACATACAAAACATAGTATGTCAAGGCCCTGCCATGCTGAACAGAAGGCACCTTAGGGGACCAGAACCGTCAGTTCAATACAGAGGACTTCAATAAAGTACTCCTGACATACTGTACTCATTATTGCAATGTAGGCAAAGATTGTGAACGAAAGGAATAATAGTGCCCTGAAGTCCAAGTGATTAAGCAAGCTATAATGTAACCTGCTACTCCTTTGCAAACTTGGACAGCCTGGTGCTCTTCTGGCTGAAATGAAATATTTTAAACTTACCTTCCCAAGGTGTAAGCTTTTTCCCCTGCAGTTTCCATAAAGTGTAAACCATCCTTTTCCAAACAGTCAGCAAACGAAAACTCAGAAAGACCAAATCTCTTTATTATGTAAATAGGAATATAGACAGCAAAGTACAATAATTTTAGAAGGCCGAGGATAGTTACTAATTTTTTTAAATATCTTAAATATCATAATTGCTGACACTTCTGTGTCATAGATCAGACTCATCATTTGTAGAGTTTGAGGTTTTGTTCTGAGTTATGAAACAATCAGAAAACTGTTTTCACTCTTTCTTTACACTTTCCTTCCTTTTTTACTGCCTTTTCTTTCCTTTCCCCCTTTTCTTTTTCCTCCTTTCCCTCCTTTTCCTCCTTTTCCTCTTTTTCCTCCCTTTAATTTTCTTTTTCCTTTCCTTTTTTCTCTTTTCACTTCTATTCTTATTGCCCTCTTCCTGATCTTTTTCCAATTCCCTCTCCCTTTCTCTTTTTTTTTTCCTTATTTTTTTTTCTTTTCCCATTTTCAAGTGTACTGAATAAATGGCACTCAAAAAACTCATACACAAAACCCAACCTCTGTGTTGAGTAGACTAGATCAAAGGCAGTCTGCTTGGAGGGTAGTCCATTTGTTTCAGTCCCGGATACATTCTTTGAAGGCTGAGTTATTGCAAATGGTGTCACTGTGGCAAAGAGATAATTAACTCAGATGATCAGTGGGTGGTGACTACTGCCAATGCTGGAGAATTTGGATTTACAAACAGCAAAGGTCAAACACTTCACACCCTTCACCGCAGAATTAAACAGTGTAGAGGACCCAGTGGTCTAAAACACAGCATAAGTCTATATTTTTTCTGTCTGTCAAAAGATTTCAGAAGTAATTCATTGTTACAGCTCCCTGGAGTGAGAGTCTGCTTGTCCATCTGATTTTCCTGACTGAGCGCTTTGAACATTCTCTGGGGAAAAAACTGTTGTAGTCTTATTTCCAAGCATAATAGTAAAGATAGGAAGTGTGAAAACATTTGGAATTATTCTTCTTTGCTGTCATATTTCATCACTGTTGGGTGATGGGTGTTATGTTCATGAGTTGCTCTTGATTGCAAGACTCAGAGCTCATATTACTTCTAGATGCTGTCTGGTGTCTCTCTGAAAGATCTCTGGATTTCAGAAATCAGACCTACAAGACTTTGCTTATCAGATATTTAACATAAAACAAACAAAAAGGCTCTCAAAAATATGTTTAATGCCAGACTACACTATGGAGTAGAACAATGATTATTTTGAGGGAAGTTTTGTGACATTGATACCATTGCTTGACCACCTTTACAATTGTTTAATGGAAAAAATATTAAGGTGTGACACTCGGAGACCAGAGACATCAGCTGATTCCTGTTGTATAGATCTCATTGGTGTAAATTTACTGTTGCCTCAAATAATCGGTCTGGCCCTCTTCTTATTAAAGAATGGCATGAATAACATTCCTGTAAATTATGAGAGGTCTGTAATTATTTATGTCTTTTGTCTGCACCACAATCATGGTGATCATTAGAATCAGTAGAAAAGACAATATTTAGGATATTTAGGTAGGCTCTTTGGACACTATCATGTTGCGCCTTCCCTTAAGAATAGCCATGAAATCTGGATTTCCTGTAAATCTGTGTCTGTCTCTATACATTTGCAGTATTTTGATTGTAGTAAGAACTTTTGGAATGGATAAAGTGTAAAAAACACATTTTCATGTGTAAAGATATTTGTTCTCCCTTCACTATAGGAATATTTTAAACTTTTTAAGCTGTCATCAGCTGAGGAAGGTTAATTTTATGAATTATAAGGAGAAGTCAGCTTGCTCAGCTGGCATATTTTTGCAAGTTCTTTCTACTCTGCTTGAAATGACCTTCATATCTGTTTTCTTTTTGTGAGGGTTATATTGGATATTGCCTTGAAACACAGCCTATGGGAAAATCAACTAGCCTGGTGCAAAGTACAGTCAAACTGATTGTTGTAAAAAATACCACATGTAAGATACCTGGTACTGTGATTCATCAGAACTTGTAAACAATTTCTTCTATGCTGTTATGACAGACTTCTTCCTGACTAATATGCATTTTGATGAATCATCATTGCTATGTATTAAATGATGTAGCAACACATATTATTAAAGATCATCTTTCAGGAGGAATTGTGCACCAGAGCTATATAAAACAATTAATGTGTATTAGTAGAATAAAGCCAGATGTCATCAATCTTTTCTATTTCAAGTTTTCTGGTTGAACAGATTTCCTGTGTGTATTTCTGGCTTTTGAGTGGCTTATCATGGAAAATAGAATTAAAAGTATTTTAAAAGGTCTTTTTTGTTATGTTGGGGTTTTTTGTTGTTGTTGTTGTTCGGTTTTTTGGTCAGGTTTTTGTTCATTTTAAACTTTTTTTCTATCAATCCAAGAAACTATGTGATCCTGCACATAGATGCATCTCCCACTCTCCAAATACAAGAACATTTTTTAAAAACATTATCTGAAAAAAAGGGAATGCACTGGGAACTCTCCATCTGAGGCAAACATCCCTGTCTATAGATAAAGGTGACATTCTTCTTGTGAATAAGTTATCAGCTTAATCCTTAGCTTGCTTTAATCTAGAGGATTTCCACCAGGGTGCAACAAATTTGTTGATTCAAAGCTTGTTCATGAAATTACCTGTTAGTTCAACATTAATTAAATTGTAATGTGAACAATAATTTATCGTCTGTAAATACAGTTTCATTTCATGATGTCAATGAAAAAAAAAAGAAACAACACAGGATAAAGATTGACGCTCCAATGAATCTTAAGAAGGACAGAAAAGCTCTTTTGGCAGTTCATATGTAAGAAGGGCAACTGTAACATTATATTTTGTGACCTTGTTAAGCAGAAAGTTGTCAAGGAAACGGGAGGGTTCTTTTAAAAAGAGCTGTATTTTGCAATCAAAAAGAAGGATGCTTAATGCATGTAACTGTTGATCTGAAGCGATTGTGAATAAAATATGAATATTCTATATTCATATTTTGCCAGTAGTGGGGGGGTCTGAATGTTCCAATATTGTCTGAATCAATCTGTGATAAAATAAATTAATAAAAACAAACTCTATTTTTATTAATGATTTAATTAACAAGTCATAAACGTGGGAAGAAAAGTTCGGAAGCATTTTTTTGATTATCAGAAATTCCACTGCACAGTGAATATAAATTCTTTTAACATGTCTTCAGTGAAACCAGATTTCAGAGTACAATTTTGACTTTACCATATTGTTATTCAGCCAAGTCAGTATGCTAAAATGAGGGAAAGTGATATTAATGACCATATCTTTTGATACTTGACCTAACTTATATCATGAAATCTGTCTTAACTGACTATGTTTGTAATCATCTGCCTATTTGGAGGTTATATTTCATTTCGTTCCTACATTCCATTATGACCCTAATTTTTTTTCCTCAAGTAAGTTTTCTTTGAAATATATGATTCCATGGAATGCATTGGAATGGGAGAACTGACCTTTATCAATTCAGTATTGATTTGTCAATGTCCAAAATTTAGGATATACTACCATTCTCAGTCCCTAGAAAGATTTTTCAATTATGACCTTGGGAGATTAGCTAAAAATCAAAATCAGATGAAAATCTTTTATGTAGTAGTTGAAAATTTACCTGTTATCACAGTGATATTTAAACAATATTTTGCCAAAACATTGAAATTTGCTGAAAGGGAAGTGTCTGTATCTTCTTCTTAGTATTTGTATCTCTCTCTCTCTCTACTTCTCCTGAAATCTAAAATTTATTAATTTCATCTGAGAATATCCTATGTGATGTTTAGGTGTATTAGCATTAATATCTTACCTGAGGGAAATCATCTTCATCAGGTCTGTTCTTTCATGATTTAGATTTGGCAGATTTTTTTTTTTTGTATTATAAAGAAGGTTGCAATTTCTTTAAATGATATTGGAACTTCCAAATCTTCTACGTAGCTTGTCTTCTAGCTTCCCTAGAGACTGAAATACTGGTATATGACTTGAAGAAATAATATTTCTTCATCAATCTCAAAGTACTTTACAGTACTTTACAGCAGAATTGTTATCCATTATTACTTGTTCTAAAACTGGAAATTTAAAGTTGGGAGGGAAATAAAAATGAGTGAAGAACAAACGTTGGATCACACTACCTTTTATCTAAAAATAAGAGAGGTGAGCTTTATTTCAAGACAGACTATCAGTGCTGGTTAAAGGGCATGGGAACAAAAGAAAAAGTACTGAAGAATAGCAATACCATGACTGACTACAGAAAAAGAAGAGAAAGAATTTTTTCTTTCTGCAGCAAACTGCTTGCTGACTGTGACTTTCAATAACACTTAGCCATAACCCTGTCAGCTTTTAACTTTCACTTTTTATTTTAAAAAGAACAGATAAGTAACAGATATTACTCAACTCTTGATTTGGCTTTTTCAATAAGAAGTGTGAGTTAAACTCCACTGTTGCTGCTGTAAGTGCTATAGAAAACCATCGGCTTCAGTAATAAAACAAATCGAGTGGGAGCAGATGAGCATGAAAAAAGGCCTGGAAACCCTATTTTTTATTAACCTTTTGTTGACATTAATAATCTGCAGTAGGAGATTCACACAGTGTATATACAGAAACACATTTAAGAATGAAGCACGTTTGCTTACACAGGAAAAGGTTAGAACTTAAGAACTAGAGGTCTCTCCCAGGATTTGTCTTCAAATAAAAGCTACAGTAAAGCCTGTAAGAGTCTCCTTGACAAAATTATGGACCAGATCCAATAAAAGATGCAGGAAACTGTTAGATGTTTAAGACTAAACTTACCTTTATGAAAGTCTCTGCTTATCTGACTCCAAATGCTGAGATTGCACAAGCTCCTCAGATTCTGTGTTTATACCTTACTTTGCCCCAGATTCAGCTACAAGGATTACTTCTATTTTGACTGGAGGCATAAAACTGAACTCCTGTCTCATTTTAGAGCTGTCATCAATGGAAGGAGGAATTTGCGTTTCATCTCTGCTTTCAGATACATTCATGGCTTTTAAGCAATGACTATTTCAAATAAATGCAGGGAATTTTCTAGGAATAGTCACAAAAGCTCAAGGTAAAAAAAAAAATAGGTGTTTCTGTAAATAACAGTCTATAAAATCAGGTGTTAATTGTTGTCTACTTATGAAATAATGACTTCTGGACATTTTTCTGCACAATATCAACAATGGTAGCAAGTACTTAAGTACAATATACCATAGTATTTCAGTCTCTTCTCAGCAGGCAGGAAGAAGGAATAAGAAAGATGCTGGTCTTCTCAGGCAGGAAAAGGCATTGAATAGGAGCTCCCTCGCCTTAGAATATAAAAGCATTTGTGTATCTCTTCTTCCCTTGTCCATTTTAAATGGTGTATTTTAAAAGAAAAATATCAGTTTTTTCATTAGAGTGAGATCTAGACCTTGAAAGAGTGATATACTGCACAGGAACAGTATGACTTACAAACAGAACAACAGAGACAATGAAATTCTAAACACTGTGAACATATGTCTCTGTTTTTTTCATGACTGTGATTTTGTAAAAGACTTCAACATACTTTGCCTGTATCCTGGGGCCTTGTTTCAAGGGAAGGGAGATGAGGTATATGTTTCAGAAATGTGGAGAACATATTCTAGTATGTTCCTTGCATTGTTCAATTGGAAGAGCAGGACTGTAAATCTTATCTTTTGCAAATGTCGAAATATTTAGCTTACACTGTATAGGGTATCTGGGCAATTATGCTTAATACTTTATCATAATGTATATAATATTGACTATTGTGCCTTTTAAATGCTTTACTGGATATGGCCAAAAATGTACAACAAGCAATGGTTCCTTTAACACATTTGCTGGAGAAAAAAACAACATAGGTTTAGAGAGTTAAATATAGGACTAAAAATAAAGAATAGAATATTTCCTCAGTTTAATTGCTATGGTTTCTTTATAATGAGACACAGCTGATATATCTTAGATTGGATATATGTATTAGAGCAATTGTGACCCTCAAGTAAAATGTAGAAACACAGAGGGAGACTGTACTTCTTATATTTACATACACTAAGAGAGGTACTACTTTTGGGTACTTTTTAGACCATAAGAATCACAGAACGTTAGAAGTTGGAAGGGATCTCTAGAGATTATCCAGTCCAATTCCCCTGCTAAAGCAGGTTCACATGGGAACATGTTCAGGTAGGTCTTGAAAGTCTTCAGAGAAGGAGACTCCACATCTTCCCTGGGCAGCCTGTTACAGATCTCCCTCACCCTTACAGTAAAAAGGTTTTTCCTTGTGTTCAAGTGAATCTTTTTGTTTTTTGTCCATTACCCCTTGTATGATCACCAGACACTACAGGAAAAATGTACCCTTCTATCCTCTTGACATCCACCTTTTACATATTTGTAAGTATAATTATTAATGAGATTCTGCCTCTTCTCCAGATTGAAAAGTCCTACGTTCCACAGCCTTTTGTCATAGGAAGGATGCTTGTGTTAATGAGGTCCTCCTTCAATCTTCTCTAGGCTGAAGAGCCCCAAACTCCACAATTTCCCTCAGCCTTTCCTCATAGGATAGATGTTCCAGTCCCCTGATCATTTTGGCGGCCCTGTGCTGGACTTCCTCTAGAAGTTCCCTGTCTGTCTTGAGCTGGGGAGCCCAAAACTGGACAGAGGACTCCAACTGAGGCCTCACCAAGGCAGAGTAGAGAAGGAGGCGAACCTCCCTCAACCTGTTGGACACACTCAAGAGTTAAGTTGGAAAGTACTCTACCAGTAAATTTTTCCGAAACTCCAGGAATGCTTAGGCTAGTTGATTGGTTCTATTCCTATTGATTAGAGCATACGTATTTAATTTTTGTTGCATATATATGTAGCAGTAGGTGCTGAGTTTATGGATGAAGTGTACCAGGGTAAGTGAAATTAAACCACTTTAGAATTATTGTTTTCTTATGTTGTACTTGTGTTCCAAATTATAGATTGTCTTACATGCTTTTTTTTTTTTTCCCCAAAGATATTTCAATGACTGGGTGAAACCAGGTAGACTTACACTACCTCAAGACAAAGAGAAAAAAATGAGATAATAATAACAAAATCAAAATCAGATAATTTTATCTTCCTGCGCTCTCTTGATATTAGGAAAAGAGATACTAGTTGTTAAAGTAAATGTTCTTCTAACAGCTTAATTGTTTCTTTGCTTGTTTCAACAAAGTCGTGTGTTAATCTTCAGCAGATGAGATCACATCTCCTGTTTGTAACTGTGATATTAACTGCAGAGAAGAGAGAGTTGAAGAAGTATGAAGTGATCTAATTGAGATAATTCTTAACTACCAGGACTTGTTCAAGTGTCTTTGTAGACTTAATGTAATAGACCGAATTTTACATATTAAAAAGTAATTTGTGCATGAGAAACATGCCAATCGGGAAACAGAGATTTCAGTCTACATAAATATGACAATATCAATACTGATTTTCTTTTAATTGCCTGATAGAAGAGAAAAATTATGTAATAGCTGAATACTGTTCCAATCAAGCTGACTGCAGTTGTGTGGCTAATGAAGTCAGCCTGCAGTCTGAGTGGGCTGAATGTATGCATTCACTTCTTACAAACCACAGAAAAAAAGAATCCTTTTTTTTTTTTCTTATGGCAACTGTTTAATTTTAGGATATACTTCAGTTTTTTATCTCCATTCTTCTCACATATACTCTTCCAGACTAAAAAAATCTTTTGTATCGTCCTGTTATTTGGGAACAAACACTCCTAACAGGTTTTGTATCATGTCTAGACTAAAAAGTTGACTTAACAGTGTTCAAGCTTGATTTGCTATAACTGTCTTGAAAAATGAAGGGAATCCAATTAGGTCACATGATTTTGAGTCCTTTGAGTGCTAGTGAGTGCTTTTCTTTTTTGTGGCTTCTTTAAAGCAAAACACAACCTTTCACCCATCTGATGCTGACTATGCAGCAAGCCAAATAGAATGTCAGGGGATACAGAGAAACAAGAATGTACAAGGCTGGCAATCTGTATATATAGCAAGAAAGATTGGGAAAATCCTGTGACAGCTACATTGGACTTAGCCCATGGAATGAAGGTCTTTCTTGGGAATTAATTTGCTTTGATTTTTTCTTAATTTTTGTGGAATTAAGCCAATTTCTAATCAAGATTCTTAGCCACGTGTCTCCATCCAATAATTCCTAAGTTCTTTTATAACAATAGCAATGTGTACTTCTTATCTGACTGTACATGACTGCACATATTGCACATAACATGAATTTCTATGATAACTTTATCAAAGAAAAATTAAAAAGAAAGTAATTATTAATGTTTACTTTGTCTAAAAGTACACTAAAATGAAACACTGTTTTCAGACATAGTATATAATAAATTTTACACATTGTTTCTCTTTCAGTAGTGTCACACACATTATTAAATATTTATTCAAGACCACTTCACTTTTCTGGTATATCTTTAGAATAATTTCTGGAGTGACAAAGATAGTTAATAGGTGTTATTTTAAACTTTGATGAAATTTGTACCATTTGTCTGTATTTTACTTTATTATCTTTTTCTTGGTGCCATGAAACAGACATGGCATGTCCATATACTTGTGGAAACTGGACAAGGAAGCAATCCTCTTACTCAGGCTAGGGTTTGGATTTAGACTCATAAGTATCAGCTGGAAGCTTGTAAACAATTCTCACTGTTACTTGGCCATAAATAGTGGGAAATCTCTTGAAATCCTGTTAGTATAATTCTTCTCACATGATTGCTGTCATGTGAGAAGTAGAGAGGGAAGCACAAATCCCTTCCAGTCATATCCATGGAGATACCTTAATTGAACAGCCCCTTGCTGACATTCGGAATAGCTGGGTGAGAGGTTCTGTTTGCCCAGTCTCTAATTCAGGCTAAATGAAATAAATTGAAAATGTACTTGATTTCTAGAAACAGGAAAATACATACACCATGTTTGTGGTTTTTTTTTCTCTCCATTCTCATCATGTGCAGAAAAAAGGAAAGAATCACAACTCTAATTCTCATAGTTCATAGATGCTGAATGGTAAAGCCAATATTGCACTGTTTTGGCAAATGTTCTTTAAAGTAGATATCACCTTTCTTTTTGAGTAAGTGGTGGCTGCTTAAGTGCAAACTATGATTGCCATATTGAAGATTGCACAACTGGGAACAGAAAGGGCAGCAAGATTAATGAGATTTAGAGCTTGTTTATACTGCCTAACTACTCTAACTCGCATTACATAATAAAAGAAAGGAGTGTTGAAAGACCAAAGCTAGTTCTTTCTGACTGGAGTGTCCTGAACTTGCTATAGCACTTTAGTTGAGAACAAAAACCAAATGTTATTAAACAAATCAAAGACTGTGACAGTCTTTATTTTTCCATTCAACATACATGTTACTAAGGTTCCTTTTTTTTTTTTTCACATTTATTCCTATAAAGTTTCAGTTCCCATTTACTGCAAGTAAATTAGAGAGATGATTTCTCTTTTACAGTCCATAACAAAAGAAAAACCATTCCAGTTTTATAGCTCCATGTCCCTGAGAAACCTTGGAGTTGAGCACTTATATTGCTTAGCAGTGGGGTTTGGATAACATGAGACAACACGTTGTCGCTAGGATCACATTGACTTTTCTGTAAGGAAATATAATGAAAGTCTTGGCTGATGTACCCATATTTGCTTTACTATAATGTAGTTATTTTTTAATGAGACTATTAACCTCCTAGTTTAATCTTACATAAAAGAGTTTAAATTTTTTGTTTGTTTGTTTTGTGTTTGTATACAATAGTTGTACGTTATAGTTCTTACATGTATGAAAACACTTGAAAAATGAAAAATATTCCATTCTTTAGCAGCATTGCACTTGAGAAGTATTTCACAATTCATACTTTGAAAAATCTCTATTTATTTTACTTTAAGAAACTGTTTATTAAGAGCTGTTTATTAAGTCTTGACTCCTGATTAAATATTTATGTCTGCCTGGCAAGAGGTCATGTTGTATAATAGATTTTATAACTTGGTTATGAAACTGCATTTCAGCAATCAAACATTTTGCACTACACCCATTGGTATTCATGGCAGCAAATAATAACCATGTTTTAACCATCTTAATAAATTAGATCTATTGTATAGGCTTATGACGCTGTCAAGAGGATTGGAGGGGGGACTCAGAGGAGAGAGCCTGGGCCTTTGACATATTTATGTTTCAAGTCCAAAATGAAACACAAGATGCAGCAAACATTCTAGTCTATGTGCAAATCCTTCATAGTGGATAATTGAACCATCAAAGTATATAAATCTTTATATGAGAGTTAGAAAAGTGAGATTCCTTACTGAAGCTAGCACAATTTTTTAACTCTCTTTTTAGCAATATATTTTAGTTTAGAATTGAAATAACACATCAAAGTTTTTTTTTCCAGTGAATTCATGTTGTGATAAATTTTAAATAATCCCAATGTCTACACTTTTCCTTAGAGATAATCATATGGCATCAGTTTTGAGTTAAAAGCATCTATCCTCAAAGCCATAAAAGGTTCAGAAACAACACTTTCAATGGACACGTTATCTCTTACAGCTGCAAAATCAGTGAGCAGGAGCTTGCCTTCCAAGGACTTAATACTCTTGATTCCCTTCTGAATGAATGCGAGTTGCAGAAACTGGACACTCCAGAGTAGTTTCCTCTGCATCTTGCAAAGATCAACCCTTGAAGAAGCATTTTCATGATACTGAGCTGAAGACAGCACTGATGAAAATTATTACAAATTCCTGGCATTCACTCTTTCAGTGCCGACTGATTAGCAGATCATTACTTTAAAGTGCGCCATCAATCAGTGTGACTCACTCTCAGTCTGACTCTGTTTATTAATGAGATAAGGAAGCATGTGGTGTAATGACAGATGTACAGTTCTGTATATTTTTTTTTCATGAAGATCAGTTAATACATTTGTCAAGCAAGGGCTTTTGGAAACTAAGAGTCCGCAGAAGAGTTATTGTTCAAATTTGGAGACACGTATGCAGAAATAGCATCTTCTACCTTCTAAAAATTCTTAATTCACTTAGCTATTGCATAGGTATATTCAGAGCATACTTAACTAATGATAAAATAAGCTTTCAGTATTCATTGCCTATGACCAAGAGCCCAGACTAGAGTATTCCGTCCTTGCTCATGTATCAGCTGTAGTATCACCCCAGTCTTAACCATGTAGCCAAACAGCAGAGTCTCATATGTGTGACTGAAAGCTGAATAAGAAAGAAAAAAAAAAGCTTGACCTTTATAACCATATAGAGTGTATTTGAGGGGTGAACTAAGAAGACAGGAAAATGTTCACCTAACCAGAAGCATGGCACAATAGAAATCTTCTTGGTTTTCAGGCTAATAACTAATTAAAAAAAATTAAGCTATATACTTGCATATGTTGTAATTCAGTTTAATTTGTGCTCAGACATTGTTGACAAATTGGTAGAACTTTATGTAAAATAGATCCCCGTGTTTTTAAAGTTTTTATGGATCTTGTATAGCAGGTTAATCACTGCAATAAAAAAAAATGAAACATTTATTTCAGTGAAAAGTATCTAGAAAGAAATAGAATCATTCCTTCTCAGAATGAAAGCACCACTCCTTAATCACTGTAGTGATTAATATTGTTTCAATAGCTGATCGAGCACAGGACAGACTAGATTAAAATGCACAACACATAACCAGGAACACATGCTACATATTTTAGAAAAACAAGTTTAGACATAGTGTGACTTACAGTGAGCCCAACACTGAAATCCCTGAAACAGGCTAGGCTAAGGAACTTCAGTGCTCCATCAAGCTATCTAGGTGTGTGTGTTGACTATATCTTTATTTTTTCAATAAGTGACTTTCTGAGAGACCCTCTCAAGAAAACTTGCGTGAGTTTATTAATGAAGAGAAGCAGCCTAGAAATCTTTCCTTTCCTCCAACACCTGAATATGCTTTTAAACTATTACTCAAGGACTGTGAGACAATGTTTAAATTACACTTTATGTAATGATCAAACTAGATTTTCAAGAGTTTATTCATCTGGGTCTTGAAAAATCCCAAGGATGAAGGTGAGGCTAACTCTCTGGGAAACCTTCTCCCTTGCTGGACTGTGCTTATGGGGAGAAAGGTTTTACTGATATCCAGACAGAACTTTGTTTCAACTTGTTGTCCTCCTCCTGCCAGACATCACTGTAAAGGTCCTGGCTAGATTTTCTCAAGAAACTCCTCAAAAGTATTGAAAGGCTGCCATTAGGTCTCCATTAAGCTTTCAGAAAAAAAAAATTCAGCACAGGAAAATGTGATTTTCACAGTCTATTGATTTGTTGCCCAGTCCATGATTAAAATAACACATCTAGATAAAATTAATGGAAAGAAATAGAGCCCTTAGCTATGTTATTAATGGTTTATTTCACTGCTCCCATGATGGGAGATGATATTCTGGACACATATTACATTCTTACTTTGGGTTACGAACATTTGAGAGGAACTTTAATGTTCATTTATGCATATTGAAAAGCTTAAGAATAAAAGGTGAAAAAGAACTGTTTTGGGTAGTCCAATGGGACATAACTGGGAGTGATATGATATATTACACAAAGAAAAATTTAGGCTGTCAATTACCTCTGTTTCTTGAATAATTTAAATTTAGTCTAAATATATCAGTCAACAACATCCTGCAGGCTAGCAGTAAAAACAAAATGATTGAATACTAGAGTTTTGCATCTCTTTCTTCTTATTTTACCACTATTCTAAGATGTATGGCTATATTCAGATATAGTGAAGTTATCAAAATATATGTTAAAAATATATAGTTCTAAATACATTAGCCAAATATCTTACATATATTTTGTACTATGAAGGCTTTCTCAAGCGTGGAAAAATTGTGGAAAGCTAGCAGTGCCAACTTCTAGAGGATTCCTGAAACTTTAACAAGAGATAGTCCTACAGTATTGGAAGAAAACAACTATTATAAACACAAGAGAATCTATTATCTCATTAAATGAATAAAAATCCCCATGTTCTTTCATGTGAAAAATATGATAAATCCATATCCAGGTATTGGTAGTGCTGACTCATGAGGTCTTCACTCCTTACAAGAAACATAATTAGCTCCTTGTTGGAACAGCTTTATTTTCTAGGCTGATCAAGGCAATCTGTAAGTATAGGTCTATCTAGGTCCTTCTATATATGAAACCTGCTATATTGGGCATTACATATAGAGCAATGGAGAAGATTGATATGTCATGTCATTTACAGCTTGGAGTGGGACAACAATGGTCCCTTGCAAATTCTAACTGAATCAGAGAGGTGAGGAAGCCTGTATTAGATGACGAAAAGAAAGCCTGAAAGTGTTTACAATGCAATAGCACTCTGCACTCTTTCATTCATGCACTATCACAATACCGCTTAATATTCAGCTGTTGTAATTAGTGGCTGAATAGAAAGCATGGACAAGCATCTCTCAGTAGTAGAGTTTTATGACCAGTGGAGTAAAAAGCTTTTGTTTCAGAATCTACTTTCTTTTGAAAGATGAGTACAAGGGTTTGGGGTGAGAAGAGCCAAGTGAGAATAAACATTTATCTGAGAACAGAGAAAATATGGTCACAGTGAGGTAAAGAATACAAGAGATTGCAAAAGAAGTGTTGGAAAGATAGAAATGGAAAGGCTCTTCCCTCTTCTTACTTCTTCACTGAAATATTCTGAGTATCATTGCTGTTATTAAACATTATCTTTCATGAATAATTATCTTTTCATACTTGGAAACGCATGTTCATGTCTCCCAGCAGATGGCGGCTGCCTCTGTCATGTTCTTCTACAGTCATTATTGAAGAAGGCAGAAAGAGAAGTTTAAGAAACAAATATATTTTTTAGGAAATGTAATATTCTGGATGTCTAATGCAAAGAAAGGGAAGATTCTGTTTGTGCAACTCTGTTTGCACAACAGAAGTTATTTTAGAACTCATTAGGGATCCCAGGAAAGTGTGACCAGAAAAGCTTCTTTCACTCACCAGATTTCAACAGCTTTCTAGCCAAATATTGTTCTATAGCTTCTGAAATATCTGATCTCAAAATAATAATAAATTAAAATACAAAACCCAAAACCCCTGATGTGCTCTTATTAACTTACAGTTCTTTCACTGTTTGTTGAACATAATTTGAAAAATCAATCTACTGCATTCTAAACAGCTATAGATATTACTGAAAAAAAGCCTTATTCAGATATTCTTTTAATTAAGCTTATTATTTAGCAGTTTTATTTAATGCTGTGATTGTTTTGTTTGTTGGGTTTGCTTTTTGTGCTTTAGGGATGATTTATGAACTACATAAGTTAAAGTGTACTGAATGTCAGAGTACAAATGTGTTCATCCAAACATCAGAACTTGGAAATTAAACTTTTCTTGGAAATAGTTTCATTCTTCATTTATAGAGATAATAGCATAGATGTAGTAGGGCCATATTTCTGCAATATTTTGTCCAGTTATGGTGTCCAGACTTCAAAAAGTGGTTGAAGGATAGGAAATATTTCAGAAAATACTTGGAAGAAATAGTCATCTCCTCCATCTACACAAAGACAAGATTTCTGTCCATAGAGAATCTTTAATGGAGGAAAAGCATAATGAGAGCTGTGAAACACCAGAAACTGGAAGATAAAAACTGCACAAAGTGGAGACAAGGAAAATATTTTAGTAAATGTAACTTTTGAAATATTTAATAAAATCATAGAATGGTTTTGATTGGACCTTAAAGATCATCTAACTCCATCTTCTCTGCTATAGGCATGCTTTCATTTACTTGCATTTTCAAGTCAAGTTTTGATGTTTTAAATACATACACTCTAAGTTCACCAACAATTGTGCTTGATACAGGTTTCAGGGAGTGAAAATCATGGCCTGTGCTATACAGAAGACCAAATTAAATTATTATCATGGTCTTACTTGGCCTTAAATTCTGTGTTTATGAAGATATCTCTCTAGGCAATTTCCATGTCATGACTTAAACCTGCAATTAATACCATTTTAAGGAAAATTGTTACACTGAATTTGATTTCCTTAAGACTCATGAGAGATATGAGGTTAAACAATGACAACACTATTCTTGAGAATAAGTCTTACCCATAGCCTCAGGTTGTTGGACACCCTCCAAATACCATTCATATTAGATAGGATGACCCTGACCATTGCTTAGGTTGTTTCAAATTTCTGAGGTTCCACTCAGTTTATACTAACTGGAAGTTTAGTCCTGTTACAGATAATTCAAGACGATGACTTAAATATTAGTATGATAGGATAACGTTTCTCACCATTGTAATTTTTATCCATCCTAAATATCTGTAATTCCTTTTAAAACAGAAAAGAAATAAAAAGGTCAGTTTTAGGGGATTTTTTGTTGTATCAGCATAGATTCTGTTTGTTAGAGTAAGAGTTGTTACTTAAAAACAATGATTTGTTTTCATTTGATTTTCTTTTTGTTGTGATATTATGATTTAGTACTCAGTGATCCAAATTAATTTTGACTTTGCTCTACCTTTGTTGTACATCTGAAGAATATTTATTTTGAATAACATCTTCACTCTTGGTTTCTCATTAGGAGAGAATAAAGAGAAGCTTAAGAAGTCTAATCCAGTAAGGAAACACTTTTCATCCTAGTGAACATAATCCAAATCTCATCATGAGAGAGGCAAAGACTAGGATGGACTAGGATGGACAAGTAATCTATTGCGATCCAGTTGCATCTCAGTCCCAACAAGCATGCTGTAGACATTGGAACAAGAGCAAGTCATTCCATATTAGCTAAATTTAGGGTTACCTGGAAAGATCCATAGATTGTCTTAGTGGCAAGGACATCTTGATCAATCACCATAATGGACATCAAGCACAAGCTATTGCTTTAGGATTACATCTTTTAAATCCATCAGTCCTCTCAGGTGAGTTGCAAGTATTCGATAATTTTTAAACACTGATACTATTATTAAAAGACTTAAGTATGTTAGCAATAAGACATCTCATTCTGTGACTAAGACATTTAAGAAATTAATAAAGTCCCAATCAGCAGTCCCATAGACCATTTTAATTAAAAAGAAATTGACTTTCTTTGTGATATGCAGGGTGCTGCTATTATGTTTGCTAAGAAGCAAAATAATTTGCGCTATTATCAGGTTAAGATAAATTGAAATTGGTTTGAATTTGTTTCCTCTTGGTTCATGGATGTGCTGATTTGTCTTGTTTCTGTGTCTTAAGGTCTGATTCTAGTGATACATGATAAAATGTGATCTTTGCAGACACTCATTTAAATTTAAAAATACTAAATTCAAAAAATACTTATGAACAAACAATATTTCTGCAGGTATTTGAGGTATCTAACTGTGAGTGTTAACTGTTTCCAAATTTGATAGAAAAAATATCCAGAAATTTGATAGAAAAACATCCAGATCCAGAGCCTGACAACCAACAAGCTAAAGAGCCCCAGCCTCTCCTCATAGGGGAGATGCTCCACTCTCTTTTTCATCTTTGTGGCCCTGTGCTGAACTCTCTCCACCAACTCCCTGCCCTTCTTGAAATGAAGGGCTCAGAACTGGACACAACATTCCTGTTTCACAAGGGCAGAGTAGAGTGGGAGGAGAATCTCTCTCAACCCTACTGCCCACAGCCCTTCTATCACACCCCAGGATGCCACTGGCCTTCTTGACCATGAGGGCACATTGCTGACTCATGCTCATGCTGCTGTCCACCAAGACCCTCAGATCCCTTTCCTCTACACTACTCTCTAAGTGTTCATTCCCTAATCTGTACTGGTATATGGAGTTAATATCTAAAACATTCTTGTGTTATCAACATTGTTTACAGGAACAATCCAAAAGACATTACTGTACCAGCTACTAGGAAAAAAAATTAACTGTACCCCAGAAGAAGCAATACATCATAAACATACACTATAGAGTGATGTACATTACTAAATCTTAAGTAAAACCCACTTACATTAAACACATGTATTTGGTGTCATTAATTCAGATTAATTAATGTGCCTCACAAATATTTGAGTAATGCTTTTTCAATTACCCAGGTTTCACATCACCTTTGTCATCCTTCCCATGTCTTTGATCTCTCCTCTGCATACAGAAATTTTGCTTTCATTAAGTTTCTTGAAGAAAAAAACATATATATACTTCTGTTTTAGAACCACTGTATCTTGGGACTGCAGACTTGGACCTGGAACGGTATATGTAGAATCCATTAAAGGAAACTGTTCTCACTTAACATGAGAACTGCTAAAAATTGTTTCGTTTGTTTGGTCACATATTTCTAACAGGTTAATCCCTCTCAAACTCCTAGAAATTGTAAGCATTTACACCATTTGTTCAGTTATGAGATCCTACCTCATGTCTCAGACCACTCAATATTTTCTCATCTGCTGTCTTGCAGAACAGTTCATCAGTACATCTATATTCTCTTTCAGGACTAAGTTTTAGACATATTGTCATCTACTATTAGTCACATTTTCTCTCAACTCTATTGTGTCATTATAGATCTTGAAACAATTGTGTTTGTTGTCTTTCTGCAGCAGTTCCAATGAAGAAATCAATTTTGTCTTTCATTTCAACGTAATAACTTCAAAACATAACTTCTATTTCTCTTATACTTTACCCACAGTTTTTTGGATTCATAGTATACTAGGTGTATTGAAGTCTTTGTGTTCTAGTAGATAAACAAATAATAAAGAAGTATAAACAGAGCTAGCTGTGCAGGAGATCAGATTCTGCTGGGCAGCATAGGAAAGTTGTATCCCATGGGTTTAAAAAGGCAAAGGTTGTCCAGGATGGTCAGCCTGGCTGCTTGCCTGGTTTACTGATAAATACTGATAAATTTAGGGAAATTGCTGTATTCCCACACAACATTGATTCTCAGTATTTAGCACTGCAGAAGAAGAAATAATTTTTTTTTTTTTAAAAAAAGTCACCCAACTTTAAGCAGCAGTATGTGGATAATAATCCTTTCATGACATATTTGCCTCTACATTTTTTTTATTGGTGTATAATTTTAATTTTAAGATACACAGACGTTAGAGCATGGAAAATTTATTCTAAATAAGTGGAAAAAGCTAGAAGCTTTCCCTGAAGCTAAGCATTAGTTAAAGTGCTAGTAAAGTAGAATAATTGTATTAATTTCATATAAAAGCACTGAGTGCATGCACTAAGTGCATCAGAGACCTTTTAGAAAGCTTTTAATTTTCTACCACTACTCATCACTGGAATTTCCTCATTATGTATGCTATCTTGTTAGACTGGAATTTCCACTTTTGTCCTCCACTTCTATTTTCTGAGTTATTTTCTTTTGCTCCCCTCATTATTTTGTATCGTCTTTTATTCATTTTTATGTCTGAGAGTATACAGCTGCAGCTGTACTCCTCTCTTCTAGGCTTTTGTTTGCATTTAATGCAACATTCATCTGCATTGTCCATATATTGCTCTAGCCTGTTTACCCCTGAGAATATATTAACTAATCTGACTACTATTTCCTTCTGACATTAAGCATCCTGATGGGTTTTTTTCCCTTTTCAATCTCAATTTATTTCTAATTATAAACCCTAATTAGATCATGGTTCCTACTGCTTAGGTACTTTTTCATTTGCTACATCTCTAATTGCTTTTTGTTGCACTTAAAGACAGTGAATTTTCTTCTGTTTTGTCTTCTCAAGAAAATAATACCTCACCAAGTTCAGAATACTATGAAAAGAGAGGATAATAAATCATGGGTTTGCTAGTTGGTATTTGGTTTTATCCTCAAATCGTGCGATATTAAAAAAAACATGTTTCTCAAGAATAACTCCATCACAGTTCTTCATCCAAACACTTTGCCAGTTCTGATGAGGAATAGGGCATTTGGAGATTATTCTGGCCATTGAATGAGAGACGTGAATTGTGCTTGTTAAATTAGAAATGGGGGAAGTGGGAAAAGTAACTTAAACATCTCCTTATGTCATTAGCTCCATATTTGAATAGATGATGCTTATTATTTCTTCAACTTGGCAAATGTCCAAAGCTGTACATGTTATGTGATTAGGACAATAAGAGACCATGCTTGCTGTGAGGATGGTTATTGGGTGTTGGATCAGGGCAGGGGCTGTGGAGGCCCTCTGTGACAAGAGACTGGGGCTGCCTTGTACTAGACACAGCTGGCTCCAGAAGGCACTGCTTAGAGCAGAAGGGAAGTTGATGAGTCAGGAGAGATAGTAGATATGTGAGGCTGGAAATAAGTGATGAGTGGAAGGAAGGCGTCTTGGGTTTTTTTCTTTGCTCACCATTAGTCAAATCTATTTTAATTATTAATAAATGAAATTCATTTTCCCTGAGTCGAGTCTGTTTTACATGTGATGGTAGTTGCTAAGTGAGCTCTCTGTCTTCATACTGACCCATGACCTTTTCCATTGTGACATTGTCCCCCTGTCTTATTGAGAAGTGAGTCTGAGAGAACTGCTAAGTGACTGTCTGGTAGCCTGAGAAGGTCAACCCTTCACAGTGTTGGTTCTCATTGAGGGGCTGAAGATCAGTGCATTTATGTTAAAATAGATCCTGAAATATAGTAACCAAACCCATAACTCAATATGTTTCTGTTCTATCTAAGTCATTATACTGATTTTAATCCTTTACATGCCTGATGAAAGGGGCAATCTTTAGATTGAGTGAGAATCTGCATCTTGACACTGACTCATACAAACAAATAATAATATTTATTCAACACTGTCTCATTTGGGAAACCAGTTTTGTTACACAGTTGTGCAGGCAGAAAAATTGAGACAGAATTTACAGTCATACAATGAAAAACAAGTTTCATTGCAAAAATGCAAAGATGACATTATGGACTATGGCATCAGACAAAAGTGGGTTTTTTTGCAGAAACTAAGTTTTACAATATGGTAAGTAACAGCTCAGCATTTTCATGTTTTAAGCTGTAAAAGTTTACCAGTATTTTCTAGTTTAACACATTTTCCTTGGAGAGACAGTGGTGGAAAAGAATGAACACACTGTTTCACTAATCCTATAGAACATATTCTGAAGATTTCAAGTGTTCTCCATACAAAATCTTTTGCAATATCTCTGTTTTCTTCAGGTCTTTATTGAAAACTATATTCTTTAGTAAGTGCTAGAAAGTACTGTATGTCTGTCTTCACTCGAATATGCCATTCTGTTTTATCTGTGTAATTTCTCTCATTGATTATCTTGAACAGCCTTAGCTTATTTTCTAATTATGTTCACAAAGATCAAGCCTCATTAAATGTCTGATGCTAAAAATATAAAGTTCATTTAGGAGTTAAAAAACAAAAAATATGCACCTTAGATCTCTCACCTGGTTAAACAATTTTCACAACCTTAGACTACAGCAATGCATTGTATTTACTTGACAAAAACCGCTTGCATTTTTTTATCTGTGAGGCATAACTTATACCATTGCTGTTTTGATATCAATACTGTGATTCCTATAAATGACGCAATTATCCTGCAGGACGGCCTGGTGACTGCTGGCTTTTATTTTGCACTCTCCCCCCCTTTTTTTTTTCCAATTTCTTTCTTTCCTTTTTCTAAATTGCAAGTTTCCATCTATTAGAGATGGGGAGAATTTCCAATTTTAGTTGTATCAGAAAAAACAAAATCATGATGCCTGTGGAAATGAGCCATATGACTTGAAAAACGATCATGGCTAATGAGGAGAATTTTGTGGTAAATCTATGTTTGCAGTACAACTGTTAATAGTCATTCATTTCGATGCACTATGTGTCAGCATTTGATGATAGTAAGGTGTTATGTTTATAGGCATAGACAACATCCTTTTCTGCCGTTGTTCTGCTTATGAATATTCTACAACTGTAGTACTCTCAACAGATTAAAGTAAGCACATTTTTTAAAGTCCTGCTCCTTGGAGTAGCAGTTAAAAATATATTATTAATTATGAAGTTGTAAAGGAGTTAGTCTTGTAGCTAGTTTGTTGAAATTAATTAGAATGATTTTTTAAGTGGTTAACAGGACCTCATTTAAATGTGTTATGTAATTATTTTGTGTCGTGATTTTCAAGTAAAACATACCAAAATTCTACTTACGAAGGTTGCAGAAAATCTAACTTTGGTGTGCAATTATCAATATGGAAAATGCCTCATTTTAATAGTAAGGAAACATATAGAGGACCCAGTTCTCTATTGATATAAACTATACACTGAGGAAGTCAGCATAATTGCTGTTTCATATAAGGCATTTGTCCAAGACAAAAATTTTCAGAGTCACACTACCAGAGATTTATTCAAACCTGAAGTGAAATGTTTGTCTTTACATGAATCATAGCTTCACAAGCCTTGGCCTCTTACACCCGCTTACAAATTCCTATTTGAATTTCAGCAATGGTGGCTTGGTAACATCGCCAGACAACCACCATGATCTGCCTCTGCAGATCACTTCCGAGCTAACAGAACTGTATTCAGGCCCTGCTGTGTTCATCTGCTACTGAAGAGGTACCTACCATTTGAGTCTGCTGTGTGCTCAGATCATCTTTTCCAACTAAAATACATCCAAAGGAGAGCTTGATCTCTTTTATTTTCTAGAACCATGGAAGAAAAATGAACAGTTAAATTAGGAGGATCAGTCTTTGTCAAGTTTTTCTCAAAGACTATTGGATCTGAGAACTAATGTGCACAGTACTTGCACAGTAAGGTCTTATCCATGACAAATTACTTGAAGAAAGGTTGTTCCTAATTTTTACATTTCTTTGGTCTTGTACATTCTGCTTTAGGCTGTAGGTGATTTGATCCTTAGTCACTTGATTTTTTATAATGTTGCTGTGCAAATGAAATTAATCACAGAATCACAGAATGTTCAGAGTTGGAAAGGACCTCAAAAGATCATCTAGTCCAACTCCCTGCCAGAGCAGAGGCACTTAGAGTAGGTGACACAGGAACTCGTCCAAGTGAGTTTTGAATGCCTCCAGAGAAGGAGGCTCAACAGTCCATCTGGGCAGCCTTTTCCAGTGCTCCATCATCCTCACAGTGAAGAAAGTTTTCCTTGTTTCTTTGGAATCTCTTATGTTCCAGCTTGTACCCATTGCCCTTTGTCCTATCACTGGACATCATTGAGAACAGCCTTGCTCCATCTTCCTGACACTTGCTGTTTACATATCTGTAAACATTGATGAGATCATCCCCCATTCTCCTCTTCTGCAAGCTGAAGAGCCCCAGCTCCTGCAGCCTTTCATCATAAGGGAGATGCTGCGCTCTCTTCATCATCTTTTTGACCCTATGTTGAACTGTCTCCGGCAGCTCCCTATCCTTCTTGAACTCAGGGGTTCAGAACTGGACACAATGTTCCAGATGTGGTCTCACAGGAGGGAGAAGAACCTCTCTCGACCTAGTCACATCACATCCCTCCTAATATAGGGTAACTATTAAAAAATGGATTACATTTTATCCATTGTCGTATGAATAAATGTGAATTTGGAGCTATAAATAGTACAAAATACAATTACTCAAGATTTTTAGAACAATATCAATATTGAATAAGTTGACATTTAAAAAATTCTGTGTTCCTTCTGGAGCTGGAAGTGTTCAATGTTTTCAAACTTTGGTCTGTATTTTTACTTTTATGCCACATTTCTTTCAGGAATTTGAAATTAAGCTGTAGCTATTTGTGGTGAAAAAAATCTTTACATAGTACAGACTGTACAAACAAGGAAAAGAGATTAATCTTTTTAATAACTGCATCAAAATGATTTTAAGAGGCTTAGGAATACTACTCAGCTGCCTTAATACTCTCTTTTACTCTTTCTTGGTGTTACTTCAGGCTGCACATTAGTAAAAAACTTGTTAATATATTGATGAGCCAATTAACAAGCTATAGAGTGTTGAATTCGCTATTATAAAGTGTATATTCATAAACCCATTTGATAGACCAAAAATGCTGTTATGAAAAGAAAATAATAAGAAAACAGACTTGATGTTTTATTTTTGAAATAAAATTGGCCAGAATGATTCCAACAATTAAAGTAGTCTTAAGTACTTCTGTAGAGCAGATCAAAAGAATGCATTTTTGATCTCTTCTAATTAGTAATCTCTTAGAGGTTTTTGTTCCAGTTTTTTTAATTATTTTTTCTTTTTTTTGGTCTTCTAGGTTTGGTAAATAAAATGCTATATAACGGTGAGCTTTGATTCCTGTACTATTCAGATGCTTGTCACAAATTTGTCTAAGAAAAGGGGAGCTCATATAATGCATTTGAAATCTGTTCACTCGAGAGTGTTTTCAAAGAACAAGAAATCCTGATTGTTCTCCAAGACAGACTTTGAAAAATGGGTCCTTGTCCATGAAATGTGTCTTCAGAGCTTGAACATCTGGCAGGATTGTGTTTGGATTACGCACTTGCTATGGAAAGGAACTAATGGTCAATTACAAGAATACACATTAAGATAAAACCATCTGTAGTAACTGGTGTCACTGAAAATAATTGGCTTACTTTGCAAACCACTCTTTACTGGCTTAGAGTTAAGAACTTAAATTTTCCTGGTAAATCAGTAGAGCCAATACTGATCACAGCTACTCTAAAGGGGAAGAGGCAAACTGCAGTAATCCCGAGTCCCATGTTAGAGTCCAGCCTGTGAACAATGATGGTGGAGAATCATTTTAGGGTCTTCATACAGACTATTGTCTTCCCTTTTAATAATGACACTGTTACCCTGTAAAGCACATTTTACCTGGGAATACAAAGATGTAGGCAGGATCTCTACTGGTCTGAGACACCTATGCTGCAAAGCTTACAGACAGTATTAATTCCGATCACTTCAGTAGTTCTATCGAGTCAATTGGATTGGTCATGCACAAGTCTTAAGTTAATGCAGCAATTCAATGTCAAAACCTAAATTTACAGCCTGCCTTCTAGATTCTAGTATCTTTTTCTTTCCTCCAGTTATGCTTCATCATCTTACCTGAAATGCATGGTTACCAAATTAAACTGTTCTGCTCTATTCTGCTCTATGTCATGGAACTTCTCTTTTCATTTACTTTTACATAAAAAATGCACCAACAAAGCTGTTAAAAAAGCAGTCTGTGCTAATGTAAATCTTATTTCAGGATGAAACATTAATTCTGTATTCATATGGAGCAAAAAGAATATTTTCTAAAGCCTGCAGCTATTTTAAGTCTGCCTTTAAAATTCTCTCCCTTGAGTGTATGTTTGAAAGCTGACTGCTGTACATTAGAATTATCCCAATGCTCTCATGTCTCAATATTTTGGTGGTTTACCTGTGTCAATTGACATGATATGATAGACTGTTAGATTCTATTAAGCACTTAATATATAATTCCACATTGCCTCAGTACATGACTCCTCCCACCTAAAACCCTCATAGGCAATTAAATGACTATAATGATATTGAAGTAATAGCTAGGATATGATAGACTGTAGAGTAAAAAAAAAAAAATAAAGAGAAGCAAACTATACCGCTTGGGATAGGTGGACTACTTTTTCGATGCTATAGTAAAAGCTTTAGAACTGAGAATGGATAGGTAGCAGATGTTCAGCCTTCAGTTATCTATTCTTTGAGTCAAATGGAATTATTTAGTTACTTTAAATCTGTGTTCTGTTCTTACAGGGAAGATGTCTTTTATAAGCAAACATGACTTCACTTAAATCTACTTCATATCATCCTAGTAATGTATAAGTAAATGCCTAGCAGTAGTTAACAAGCCTAAGTTAGAAGAGACAACATAAATGAGAGACTGTTCCAGATGAGATCTGTTCTGCTTTTATATCATACATGCAGTTTAACTCCATATTTGCACAGGAAAGCCTTGATACAGCAATTACAGTGCAGTCCTATCACAAACAAATGTCTTTACATGGTTGATGATTTAAAATCAGCATCTGATTTCAGTCACATGTTGATTTAAAATCCTCTGATTAAATCATATTTCTAGAAAACACACTGATTTTGGACCAATTTGGAGAAGAAACAGTAACAATATATTTAAGATATCTTTACACGTGATCACTTCTGTACTAAGAATTTGAGTTTTGTCTCTACAGTTCTTGTATTGTCTTGCTATCAGGTCACTGACTCTCTGATAGTTATGTTTTGGGTTTCATGTGTATTTTTGCATGACCAAATACATCCATATGCAACACTAGCAACTGATTTACATCAGGCGGTAATTTGACACTTGTTCTGTAAAGTAGTTACTGAAATAAGATAATTTTTAGCTGTATTGGGTTCACATAGCAACAGAGTGTCTTTTGTGAGAAACTGCTAGAAGCTTCCCCTGTGTCCAATATGACAGCTGAATCCAAGACAGCCCCACTGCTGGCCAAAGCTGAGACAACGAGTGATGGTGGTAGTGCCTCTGTGATAATGTATTTTAGAAAGAGGAAAAGAAGATATTTATTTCACATAAGAAAATTGCAGCCAGAGGGAGGAGTGGGAACATGTGAGATTAACAACTGTGCAGACATCAATGCCAGTGAAGAATGAGGGGAGGAAGTGCTCCAGATATCAAAGCTGAAGTTCCCCTGCAGCCAGTGGTGCAACGAATGGTGAGGCTCTGCCCCTGCAGCCATGGAGGCCATGATGAAGCAGAGATCCAACTGCAGCCTGGAGAGGATCCCACGCGAGAGTAGGTGGATGCTTGAAGGAGGCTGCGACCCGTGCTAGAGAAGGATGATGGCAGGACTTGTGATCCTATGAGGGATCCCCACTGGAGCAGTTCATTCCGGAAGGATTGTCTCCTGTGAAAGGGACTCATAATGGAACAGTTTATGAAGAACTGTAGTCAATTGGAGAAGTTTGTGAATGACTGTGAGAGGGACCCCACATTGAAGCAGAGGAGGTGCTAACCAACTTGATTTTCTTTATATGACAAGGTCACTCATTCAGTTGACCAAGAGAAGCCAGTAGATGTGCTGGTTTTACATTTTAGAAGTTTTGATACTGTCTCTCACACTAGTGGCCAGTCACAAGTGGAGTTCCCTAGGGCTCAATTTTAGGGCCTGTGCTCTTTAGCATTTTTTATAAATGATCTGGACACAGAAATTGAATATACATTAAGTAAGCTTCCTGATGCTACTAAACTAGGAGGATCTGTGGACTCTCTCGAGGACAGAGAGATCTTACAGAGAGATCTGGATAGACTAGAGAGCTGGACAATTGCCACTTGTATTTAACAGAAGCAGTGCCAAATTATCGACCTGGATTGGGGTAATCCTGGTTATAAAAATTAGAGCACAGAAGGTTGGAGAGCCTCATGGAAAGTGATTGGGTTAATGGCAAGTTGAATATAAAATAACAATTTGCCCTGGCAATCAAAAGGGTTAACCGTGTCCTGGGGTGCATGTAGCATAACATAACTAAAAAGTCAAGGGAGGGCATTGTCCCACTCTACACTATACTGCTGTGACCACATCTCAAATTCTGTGTGCAGTTTTGGGTACCTCAATATAAGAAGGACATGAAACTATTAAAGTATGTCCAGAGGAAAGCAACCAAGATGCTGAAAGGCTTCAAGGGCAAGACTTAGGAGAAGCATCTGGAATCACATGGTTTGTTCAGTTTGAAGAAGAGATAAGTGAGGAAGAAATCTCATCACAGTCTACAAGTTCCTCAAAGGGACCAGCATAGTGGGAGGTGCTAATCTCCTTTGGTGATAGAACATGAGAAAACAGAATGAAGCTGCATCAGAGGAAATTCAGACTGGAAATTAGGAAAAGGCTCTTCTCTGAGATGATGGTCCATCACTGGGACAGGGTCCCCAGGTTAATGATTGTGGCACTAAGTCTGATAGAATTCAAAGAGCATCTGGACAGCATTCTTAGACATATGGTGTAGATTTAGATATTTGGACTTTATGATCCTTATGGGCCCCTTTCACCTTGGAGTATTCCATTATTCTATATGATAAGCACTTAAAAACCGAAAGTACTGAGGCTTCCCTCTCCTTTCTCCATTGTGTGAGATGCTGTTGTATTAGAAATCTCTGACATCACCGAATTTCCAGCTAGATTAGTAGTGCAGGTACTTGAAGGGTATGGTAGTTATGCATACTATGACACTCCATATAACTTGAACTTAAAGCAGCAGTTGCATTGTGCCTCTAGGCTAACTCAGTCATTATGAATTTCAGAGGAATTTCTCGAGGTTCTCAAAGACTGGATAGCATTTTAAAAAAAAGTAGTTAAATTCTGTTTTTATTCTTTTACAAGTTAAATCAAGACTCCTTAAGAGAAAATTTCAATGGAGTAATAATATCTGAGCTGCAGGGAAATTTTATAACCACTCAACTTTCAGAGTTTTGTCTCTGAAAGGAAAATATGTGTATAGTCTACATGGATGTGTTCTGGTCATGTTGGTAAAATCTTTCATTCTGTGGAAGTTTGTGACTGTAGTAAAAAACAAAACAAAGCAATGGAAAAAAAAAAAGTCCCTGGAATTTTTTAATTCTTTCTGTTTTGTTGTTTTCTGCTTGCAAGCATGTTGAAAGGAAAAGTTTAAGCTGCTGGTACCATGATCTGAATTCTTCTGTTCAAATGGGTGGACTGATTCTTCCCCTGTATATTACAGTCAAAGTATGACCCAAAAAGCCTTTTTTAAAATCTCTTAGATCATATACAGCCTAGAAAGTGTGAGTCTGATTCTTCCCTCCCTTGTACCAGTGTTACATCTCTGCAATTCCACTGACTTCAGTGATTATGAAGTCTATGGAGTTAGGGAAGAGTAATAGACTCTTAATTTGCCACAGTGTAAGAAAAGTATCAGCCAGCACCTTGACCATATAATAATTTTGTTCATATAAATCATAGTCTTTTTATAACCATTCTTTCTAATGAATGATTTATCATGTTTTTGCAGTCTTTATATCTTTATTCAAAATCTAGTACTTAAAAAACCAGCTTTGTCTACAGATTTCTGCCATAAATAACTAAATTCAAGCACTGGTGGTTCCTTTAAAAAGCATGTCTTAATGAGAATTAAGCACTTTTCAATTGGTTGAATCATTATTCCTAATTGCTATAGTGGTCTCACTTGGGAGTGTCCAGCAGGGATCAGGAAACTGTGCAAACAAATAACATGATAGTCTCGTTACTAAAAATTCAGATCTGAACTCAGTATTGTTACCATAATGCAGATGAATACTGACTGTCTTTTATAACTCTTGTACTTGCAATTGCTAGTCAGTATGATTCTTGCATCTTCAGAATCATATAAACGTGTCAGTTACTGATCGCCATGACAGCTCTGTAGACAGATGGGGAAGGAACTGTTTGAGACTTTTGTTTTTGTTTGTTTTGTATATTTTGCAGGAGCAAAAGACCATGTGTATGCATAAACCAAATCAGGATACAGCCCGGAGAAAGATGCATTAGATTTGGTCAATAGTTGTTCTATCAGAAAACGTCAAAGAAAAAATAAAGAATATTCTCCTTGTCTAATTCCTTGTGAAAACTTCTAAGCATAATAACAGATATAGGAGTGTTTCTGGTTCCTGCAAGAGCAGGAATCTTCTTATGGAAGTCCCCGGTGACATGAGCCAGACGTTTTTTTCCCTGGTAATTTATGTCATGAGTAAATATCACTCAGTAGATTAATTAGAAGAAATTGGTGGCCAAGACAGAACAGAATATAAGGAAATATGATTACTTTCTGTTTAACATTATTTTTTACCCCTTTCTTCCTGTCTGATTTCATTTATGGCCATAGTATTTTCCTGTTTCTGATATCAGAATCTCAAACGATACTTTGATGTTAGATGACATAGACTTATTAAATTCCCAGAGTACAGTAAGCTTAACAAGGAAGAAATAGTATTTATTTTCCTCTCTTTTTTCTGCTAACCTGAAACTCAGCATTTTATTCATATCACTCTTACAAAAGTGACAATTTTATTAAAAAACAGACTGCATTTGCATCTTTCCGCAAATACCGAGAGGAAGAAATATTTTAAAATATTGATTTTTTTACTATACACACATATAAGTATATAATACACACATATTTTTAAATGAGTATAAAAATATTATCAGACAAAATTATTTATTTGAGGCATTATTGCCAAAGTCTTAGAAATTACTAGAAGCAAATGATATCCAAATCAGCTTTCAAAATCCATATATAAAACATATGATAAAAATGTAGTGAAGAAATGGTTGCTACATTGGTTATCAGAAGCAAATTAAAGTGTATTGTTTCAGTCATTAGAGAGGTTTGTAGAAGCTGCTTCTGCTGTTAGTACTTTAGTTAGCTTTTTCTACTACAGAAGACCTTGATCTGTTCTTTGCAGTCTGATAAGCTTATTTCACAGACTGAAACTTAATAATATTCTTTCCATGTGAATACATCTATTGGCAAAATGACCTCCATATCCTCCAACTTGACTGGACAACATGATTTCTTTCTACATTTTCTCCTTGTAAATAGGAGCATGGACATAACATGTGAACAATATTTCTGTATTACTGATTTCATCTATGCTTTGGCTCTCAAATCCAATTGGCATGACAGTTAAAATTAGCAGGACAAGGTCAAACTGTCAAGGATGAAGCTGGCTGTAAGCAGAGGGGCTTCTGTGTCTTTGTTTGCTTGTCATTTCTGCTGCTATGTCAGCTTAAATACCATCACTAAAAAACCACAGACCATAGCTTAAGGAGTAATGGGGCGGGGGGCACATCTGAGCAATGATCAAACAAGAATAAAATCTAGAGAAGTCTCAGTCTCAGGACACTGTGGCATGAGTGTTTTTCACAAACTGTCAGTGCAGGTTGGTTAAACAAATGCTGCTGCCAAGGCAAAGCTGGACAGTCTGCAGTTTATAGGAAAAGTTCACATGCACTTGTGCTATCATTCTGAAATACAATGGGTAAGTGAAAAATTTTACAGTCTTGTGATAAAATGGAATGTTGCATAAAGCTTGAACATTTGCTATACCTAGTATACCTATGTTTCATATTTTTGCTTGATTTGCATTCTCTTGACATGATTTAAAAGCCTTTCAAGATGGCTCTTTGCCCAGGCGCAGGTTGGAAGTCTAAACTCTCCTACAAAAGCAGGTGAACTTAGTTATGCCACACATACAGTTCCACTCATAAATATTTGCTCAGTGTGGTTGAGTCATTTTTTTTCCATTATTAACTGCCTTTATCTAAATGTTAGATGACGCTCATTTATTAAAGTTTTTTCTCCAATTCTAACTCATTTTCTTTTTTCTCTCTGTAATCTATATTCATTCACAAACATTCATAACAATAATGGTGTTTTTTCAAACACAAAACAGAAAAAATACAGTACAGTACAAAATCATTGCAAAGGAGACTGAAGAGGGATACATACCTACTTTCAAAATTATTCAATTATTTAGAAACTTTATAGTTACCAAGCATTTCCTAATAATATGTTTAAAATCATCAAGATGTGGAAAAGGGTAGAAAAGATATATAGTTGAAATATATACATTTTAAAATCAGAAAACAGTCACATGATCTTGAAGTACAGTATAATCTTCTTTCTGAATACAGGCAAGCTCCATGTGTACTGTCAGATGTTAGAGATCCTAAACTCACACTCCTTAATCAACTGACTCTCCTGTAAGTTACTGATAAAGGACTACAGAAATTGGCTCAAATCTCTTGATCACAACTACGACAGGACAACAAAGGCCCACTTGTGTCTGAAGGAAAAGGAGAAACAGTGAGTGTAACTGGGAGGAAAGGGGAAAGCAAATATCTGTTCAAACAGGTGCAGCAGTCAAGACAGGAGTAAAGCAAGCTATATGTCAGAGGAAAGAGAGAAGGGTTAATGATTAAGGAGTTAAGTGAGACAAAGATCAAACTGAAACTGAGAGGTATAAATTGCTTTATTAATTAGTTACGCACCAGAGTGGCTACGTATAGGAAAGACATTGCGGAACAGAGGCTGTAAGCAGTCTATACAAAAGGCAGAACATCCCGTTAACAGTAGGCACAAACAGACACAGGTGACAATCAAAAGAGAAACAGAAAAATGCTTTAGAGCAGTCTCCCTCTTGTGTGCAAATGACATTGCTAGGGAGTCATCTTCCCTTTCTTAGCAAAGCATATGAAGGATATGAAAAGACAGATCTCTCAGCCCTGGGGAGTTGACATAATCTTTTCTTCTTCTAAGTAACCAAAAGAAATATTATCAAGATGATGCTCCCAAGCTGAATGCAAGCTCAAGAAAATTTTCAGCTATTGGACACACATCACATAACCAAAAAAAATTCCGAATCCACTACATCTGTAGAAGGAGAGCAGAGAGTTCCTATAGTACTTGTTTTGGTGAATTGTCCATTTAATCTGTCTGTATGCACTGTGCTGCTTATCACTGCCACAAAATCATGTCTTGGGAAGTTGTCCTCAGCTGTCTGGTACCACTTCCCAGGATGTCCTGCATAGCCAGTTCTGAGTTATTTGCTATGCCTGCTCTACAAATCTTGGACTAGACAGTTCAGGCTCACAGTTCCTGATTCAGATTGTGACTATAAACCCTGTCAGGCTGAAAACATTTCAATGTAAATTTCTGCATTCAAAGCGAATGCATTAGCTACAGACCAATTATATGAAACAAAATAGCAGCAATTCCACAGCTGTGATTTTGAACAAAAGCTAAAGTAATTGTGGCTGTTTTGTTCTGAACTTAATCAAATTAGCGGGTTTTAGGTGTGCTGTTCATGTGCCTGCGATCAAAACCATTATATTTGTCTTTTAAGGTAAAAGAAAGGAAAACAGAGGTACTTATTTTCAGATCCTCAAGAAAGTACTAGTGAAAGCAGTGTATTTAGGAGGCTTTCTCAGCTGTTGAGTATTTTAGGAAGTATTTCAACTTTTTGAATGTAGAAAAAGAAAATTAAAGAGAGAAAAAAGCCTACTTCACTTAGGCACAATGACGCATATTGCTGTAATACAACAATTAATTAATTAGTCTTCACTGTATTAGGGCAAATTTGAATCTCTTTATCTCATTCTCTCATTTCAAAAGAAAAAAACCATCAGGCTGTCTAGTGTCCTTTCTGAACTTGTAGCTACAGAATCCTTTCCCATGTGGTAGGTCAACAGGACTACATTGCCTTGTTTCACGTGTCAGGGTCCCATTAACCTAATGTAATAGTTGGCAGAGGTTTCTGAGCAAGTTTTGTCTATGAAGTCAGGAGGAGAATCTGAGTGGAATATAATACTCTGCTAAAACAATAATACTCTCATAAGCTAACCCTCATTAACTTGTCAAGCCGAGTGACAGTCTCTAATAGCATTCATTCTTTTCACTTTTTATTTTAAGGGATTTCTTTGTAGCTATTTGCAAAACCTAAAATAAAATTGTTACTGTATCTGCATTTTATGGGAAAATATTCAGGTTTTTATTTATTTTTTTTAACTGGGATGCACTTCTGTTTGTTTTCTGGGCAACTTGCCATAGACCTATTTAAAAAATGAATGGAAATAAGTATTTAATTTATTTTCTGTCTTTAATAAATGCTGTTAATGCAGTTACAAGAAAATATTTTGGAATTTATGGCTATTGACTCATGTTTTTGTCACCAAAAGGGAGATTGAGTATTCAGGGAAAGGGATGACTTTCCAAGGCATAGCTTGTGCCATCTAACATTATCATTAACAAAATACATTAGAGAGGAGACAAAAGTGGGTTTGGGGGCGAGGGGTGTGGGGAGACAGTGTATGCACAGAATACCATTGTTTGTTTCTTCTGTTAGCTGCAATGTGCACCCTACAATCTCTGACCTGGTGTGATTCATTCTGAAGTAGCCTCACTTCTCAAAGCATGGTTGAATACAGCCCTGGCAGATATTAAATTATACAATGCACTTCCCTTAGTGTGATGAGTACTTGTAGCTTACTATGACTTGATTGTGGGCTGGGGAGATCAGTGTCTGGCAAGAGTAAGCTTTGAATCACTCATAGCACCCTCCCCTGTCTGATTCACTAAGAGCTGATATTCAGAGCATTGTGGAAGTTTAATTCACACACTGACTGCTTCACCACACATCAGGATTCTCTGTGTCCATATCTTTAAAATCAGGAATGAAGTAAAGACCTTTGTCATTCATTCTAAAAATGAAAAGAAAAAAAAGGCTCTAATTTCACTTTGAAAGAAACTATAAATATCATTCGATATCCAGCTTAGTTTAGTTTCAATTCTTAAGAGAGTGTGAAAATATGGTATTTTTGTTTCTTAAACTAGATTCTTTTGTACATTTAGTTACATAACTCAAAAAAAACCCAAAACAAAACAACCCAAAACCTCTTCAAATTGATATTGCATTAGTTTCTTATTCATTAGGTCTCAGTAACCACTTTTTTCCCATTTGTTACTCCCACAACATAGCAATGAAAAAGTAATACACAATTCCTAATGATTTTCTGAAATACTGCACAGGTGCAAGCTGCAGCTGTTATGGGTAAACTACATTTTGCTAAACTAATTTGAATCCCATTGGGGAAATAGAAGAACCACTGCATTCTCACAAAAATAAATATGTTGTAGTTGTAGGATAGTGAAGTTTCAATGTATGTTCTACTTAGTCAGAATATCTTTTACAAATACAATTAAATGCTATAAATACCCACTGAAAATACTGAATCATTTGGATTCTGATTTTGATAAAATAACATGGCATGTTATCCACTCACTGATATTTTAATATTTGGATGAAATGGCAAAGATTATGTTGCATATACTATAATAGACTTGAAAGAGTTGTCTTCCAGAATTAACATATACATCTTTTCATATGAAAAGCTATATTACAGTGAAAAATGACAAATTAATTGGTGTTTCACTACATATCTATACATGGAGGTTTACATTTGTTCACTTGCTACATGAACTTGTTGTCAAGTTTTTGGATGGAGATTTAGATGTTATTTGTATTTTAAAGCCTATATTGCATACAATGAGAAAAATTTCTCCGAAGGGAAGACACACATCTTAATCTCCATACGAATAGGATCCAGTGGTGGGTGGAGTTCAACATGTAGATTTCTCATCTTTCCCACTCATCGCCCACTCAGGCTCAAGATATGTATGTCTTAGCCAAAGTATGGACATGTATAATTGAGAGAAGTTGTTCTCTGTGTTGGTTGGCACAATGTAGATTAACAAAGTCTCAAAGTCAATTTGCAGTAAGAAAGGCTGGATGAGTTTCTGTATACACAAAATACAAATCTTGGAAAACCAGTATCTTTTTCATTAGACAAGAAGATATTTGTGAGGCAAAACTTTCATTTACTTCTTGAAGTGTTGTAGTGGTTTAGTCAGGTGTCTACCAAGACATACTATCACTCCCCCTCCCAAACTGGACAGAAAAGAGAAAGAAATATAATGAACAATTTGTGAATTGCGATTAGGATGGAGAGATAGCTCAGCAATTAGCATCACAGGCAAAACAGACTCAGCTTAGGGAGAAAAAAAGTCTGGTGCATGGGGTTGTTCCTCTCCAAGTGCAGGAGTCCGCACTTGTCCTTGTAGAAGTTCATGAGGTTCTTCTTTGCTCATCTCTCAAGCCAATTGAGATCCCACTGAATGGCAGCACAGTCTTTTAGGGAGTCAGCCAGTCCTCTCAGTTTGGTGTCATCAGTCAACTTGATGAGGGTACACTCTGTCCCCTAATCCAGATAATTGACAAAGATGTTGAACAAAACTGGCCCCAGAACCAATCCTTGTTGAACTCCACTGGCCATAGGCCTCCAACTCACCACCCTCTGGGTTCTGTCATTCAGCTGTCTCTTGATCCACCTCACCACTCACCACCCCACTACTCCACTCATCCAAGCCACACTGCCCGAGCTTTCTGGTGAAGATGTTATGGAAGAGTGTCAAAAGCCTTGCTGAAGTCAAGGTAGATGACATCCACTGCTCTCCCCTCATCTAGCCAGCCAGTTATGCCCTCATAGAAGGCTATCAGGTTGGTCAAATAGAACTTCCCCTTAATGAATCCATGTTGACTCCCCCTGATAACCATCTTTTCCTTCATTAGTTTAGTAAAACATTTAGGATGAGTTGTTGCATCACCTTTACAGGGATGGAGGTGAGACTGACCTGCCTGTAGTTTCTAGGGTTGTCCTCCTTCCCTATTCTGAAGACTGGAGTGACACTGGCCTTTCTCCAGTCCTTCCCTGTCCTCCATGATTGTTCAAAAATGATGGAGAGTGGATTAGCAACCACATCAACCAGTTCCCTCAACATCCTTGGATGAATTATTATAACTGCAATAATTTGATTAGATTAAAGATTATTAAAGGCTTATTTATGCATTCTATAGGCAATTCTTCGGATTTCTGTTTTGTATATATTGTCCTTGTAAATAGTAAGAATGATCTCAGAATTTGGATTTGCACTATGAATAAATCCTAAATTAATATTTTATCTTAACTAACAGGCAGAAATTCCCTTTTTGTTTTCCATTAATATCCAGGATTGGAACTGTGAAAAGTATACTTATTATAATTGTTTTATATTCTATTTTCTTGTTTTCAAATTAACAAAAATAATTAAAAAGCAGTTTTCTCTGTTATTCTTCATGACTTCTTTTGTAAGAATGTCAATAAATTACTGGGAATGTTTTGAAAGCATGATATAAACTACCAAATTACGTTCAACATTTGCTTTTTTGATATTGGGATCTTTCCATCTCCAAATCTGTTTAGATCAGCAGGAGAATAATGTATCTTAAATCACCCTAAAATGGATTTTTTTTTTTCCCTTCTCCAATGTCTGCACTGTTTTGTAACTTTACATTTTGGACATGACACATATAAGATAGAAAAAGGATTTGAAATGAGTTTTAAACTCTGTGGAAATTCTTGCTTTCCTGAATCAGTCTGGAGAAGATTCTTTCCATCCTGATGGAATAAACCATGCCACTTTGGCTGATAAACAGAACTGTCAGTTATTTCTCTCATTCTGGGCAATACTATCACCATTGATAGTCTTACTGAGATAAATCTAAGCCAACAGTCTGAAGAGTCTCAGAAAGAGCTGATGTACTGGTTTTAGCCAAGGTATTCAATTTTCCTGTTGAATATCTGCACACTCCTAAATTTTCAAGCACATTTTGTTACATGTTTCAAGATACACTACTTTCTCCATTCTGGCATATTTCTAGCCAAGAAAAGATGAATGTGTGTATTAATGAGGCTGCATTTGTCTGAAGGGAGTGTCCTAGACAGCAAGAGAGGCTAGAAATACTTATTAACTAATGCTGATCTGTGAAAGACTAATATTAAAGAAAAATGTTAGCAATAATGATTTATAAAAATGTATTAAATTACATATGTCTCACTACCAAACAGTGAATAGAGTAATAGATCTCATCATTAACATTTTTATTTTCTTAGTGCAAAGCTAAATATCCTCAGGAATATCTTTATGAATTGTATTGTTTTTATATGCTTTTAAGGATCAATAAATAGATTAAAAATATCAAAGAAAAATACAGACCCCTTACCCTTAAAAAATTTAATATTTGAACAGCTTGGAGAGCATTTAACTACTACAGTCACTCCATATTTATTTTGATGTAATTATGCCACAAAGAATGTGCTTCTTTTCACACTTGGAAGTTCATAGTCTACTGTGGAGTAGCAGTTCCATAAGTCTGGAGATGGACCAGTTCCAGCATTTATTGAGGTGTCAGCCTTGGACAGGAAAAATTTAGGGTATCCTTATCAGAAAAAGATGAATTCAAATAATATATGAGGTTTGACGTAGACTAGTGAATTGTAGTTGTCAAGACTGACGGGTGATACTGCTTTCCTTCACATGTCTGTGACTTTCCTTTGTACATCATATCAATCATTTCCCTTCTAAATTAATTTAAATAAAATGTTATTCCTTTAAAAAAAATTAACCCATTAGTATATGTTGCCCTTCCAGTGTCTGACTAGATCCTAAAAGTCAGTAAGAATTATGACAGCAGTCTGAAGACAGAAGGCCATGTAAATAAAATTAATTCTGTTTCATACAGAATTTATTCAGTGAAAAAATATGATTCTGAAAATGAAAAAGTGGATAACGCGTCTGCATGCCTCACTCGTATGAAGGTGAAGTTAAAGCAGAAGATAAAAGGTAAACACAATATATAAAAAATGTTGAAAGTAGAATCATGTTTAAACCAGTAAAAATAGATGGTTTTAAGTGGAGATTATTGATAGTGAATTTAAATATTCTGTGTTACAATTTATGTAATGAGAATGAATATAAATTTCACTAGAACAATAGATTCTTATGGAAAAGAGATCATTCCCATCATTAAGGTGTTTCAAGAAATAGAAAAAAACTAGAGTTTAAGAACACTTACATTTGGAAATAAGATGTCTATTGTCTAGATAGATAGATATTGTCTATTAATAACTAAAAAAAATACGTTAAATAACATCTGGTGGTGATAAACATTTGAAGTCATTGAGTTGGCAGAATTGCATACATACGAGCTGGCTGATAACATCTCTGTCTTGATAGTGCTGATTTGTAATAAATCTTAGAGATAGCAGCAAAAATCCAGAAGACTGATGGACAGTTTATACTGTGCCAATATTCACAAATGACAAGTATGAGGATTAAGATATTTATAAGTCTAAAATATCTAACCTTAATGATGAAAAAGTGGATAAATTTTCACTGTTAAGGACATAACAGCAATTCATGCCAACCAACATGAATTTATGAGAACTATAAATTGTTTAGCAACAAAACTATTTTTAGTTTTAGGTTATTTGGAGATTATAACAGAGATCATTATTCTTATTTTAGTGTGTAGAAACTCTAGGCATGCAAACTGAATTCTTTTGTGTAGAAGATAAATAAAGAATAAATACCAAACACATATTAAATGCTCTACCCAGACTCTTTACTGATCTTTGAAGGCCTACATAATAAACCCCTCCTCATAAACCTAATGTCTGTCCAGTGAAATCCAGTTGATAGGAATGAACAGGGGAAAAAACCCAAATATGCTCATCAATAAACTTAGTGACTGTAATACCAACTTCCCACTGATTATTGCCATGCTTTGCTGGGAATCCTAACAGGACAATATTGAAAGAGGATCTGTTATAAATTCTTTTGTGGGGAGAATAAGTTTCTGCTAATCCTTGTCTCTAAGGCCTTACCAGGCTAGAGAGAAATCAGATGGGCACGCAGAATCTTTTCCCCATCCTCTGCAGGGAAGTCTCAACAGCATGCAATGAAGGAGAAACTTTGCTCACTCTGCTCCCTGTCTCTCACTTCCCATTTTCCTACAGTGATCCCAGAAATATTAAGAAATCCATAATTTGTAAACATATAACATGTGTGAGGGAGATTTTTATGCATAAAGTGATATGGAAAGTTTGAAAAACCTGTTTCACTCCATGGTTTGCCTCTCTCTTTGATTGATTTCTGCTACCTGTTAAGCTCTTTGACATTACTAGACTCTACTGTGTTCAAAGTTTTAAATGATCACAAAACTACTCATCATTTCAGTGCCATGTGGATAACAATTACTCTAACTGCGTAGTAAATGCCAGACCAAATTGCTCAGAGTCTTTGGGTTTTTTTTAAATATAGATTTAAGTGTAACTGAGGGAACATTTGAGGAAGTTAAGGATGTTGCTGAGAAGTTCAATGATTTTCTAACATCATTCTATACAACAAAGGATTTTCAGGGATGAATGTTTTTTGGATTTTTAAAAACCACAGTAAAGATGAAAGCCTCTCCAGGACTTTGGTGTTAACAATTCCACTTGCAAAGAGACTTAAAAATGACTCTTCCAAGATAACAAATCTAGCAAATTTAATAAGTGATGTATCATTGAAGTCATTTGAATATGTCATTAAAGTAATACAAGCCATTACTCAGTCTCCCATAGAAGGCAAGAGGAAGAAAGCAACTTTTCTTGAAGATATTAGGTTTATTTGACCAATGACCCAATTCCAGAAAAAAATACAAAAAAATAGTAAAGGATTTTGTGGATAGTAACTTGGTAGTATAATGTCAAACAGAACTAAAAGATACTAATCAACGAGAGAATTTTTTCAATTTTCTATGTGCATTAAGAATCATGTGTCAGCTCGGGAAAGGGTACTGCAAGTCACTACTCAGAACAGCATCCTCAAAAAGCCTGCTGACTTGCAATGCCTGAATGGGGAGGAGGAGAGCATTCAGTCTATTTAGGAGAATGGCAGTTGGACAGACAATACAACATCTGTAAACTGACACTGGACACTACTTTAGATAGAATGGGAGATAAGGGATATGAGAGGTGTGATCCAGACTGGTAGTTCCCAGTCTCCTTTCCAAAATTGCTTCTACATTAAAAAAAAAAACTCAAGGAATGTGTCTGGCCATTTTGGATCCAATTTTCAGTAGTTTTTAAAAGCTAAAATGTCTTGCTCATTTAACACCATTAACAGCACAAAGATAGTAAAAATATTATCTTGTTTCTATGTGAACTCTAAGTAGGTTTGGAAAGTGTTTTTAAACCTGTAAGTATCAAATAGTAGAGATTTACTTACTCGTCCAACAATGTGAAACTGTTTAAATAGTGTTGTGATTTTTCCCACCAGCACACAAGCATCACGACAGTCTCCTGTTCAATGCCTACCATTCACCCCCATCCTCATTAAGACTGCGGAGGTCTCAGAGAAATGGGAGGGAAAAAAATACTTCCCAGCAGCTGTTGGTTCTGCCGATGTCCCTCCCTTGAGAAATGGCCTCTTTTGTCCATAGTCACTCCTGCAGGAATGGAGTCTTTAATGAAGAGAATCAGTGCCCCTGATGTGGAGTCTTTAATGAAATGCAAACAAATCACTGCTTCACTAGTTTTCTCCACAGGATGCAGGGGAGTCTCTGCTCCAGCACATCTCCTCCTCTCTTTCCTCACTGACTTTGGAGTCCGTATGGTTGCTTCTCTCTTCCAGCTCCTTGCATCACCACCAGCTGGAAAAGAAGGGACGGAAGAAGAAGAAACAGGAAGCACCCTCCTCTTCCAGCTTCTTCTTAAAAAGTGATCATAGAGGCATCTAATTGGCTCAGGCCTAGAAGTGAGTCTGGCTCAGAGCTGGAGAGAGTTTTGACAACTTCTTACAGAAGGCATCTTTACAGCTGCTTCTTCCTTAACAGAAACAGCTTCAAGTAAAACCATGACGAATAGCAATCAAAAAATTATTTGACCCATGTGTAAACAAATGAGGATTTCAAAACAAATGATACCGTGTTTATAATTGCTTGAGGTTAATGACCTCTGCATTAAAAAAAAAAATAAATAAAACTGTTGCAAGAAGTTTTGTTTACAATTCTCTTCCAGATGAAACATCAGTGAAATCTCTTCTCTTCCCTGGAAAGTTTATTAGCACTAATTGCTACTATTAGGGTGAAGTGCTCCAGAAAAATGCAGAGTTCTACTTTTCTCCCTGCTTGTGATGCATAACGTGTACATTTCCAGGTGCAGAAGCACGATCTCAGTTGTCAAACCCTTTGGATCTTGTTATGACTTTTTTCATATGAGCATAGTCAGGAATTAAAAACATAATTGCAGTTGGTTAATCTTTTAAAGGGTTTTGTCCTTGAAATATGTGCCATAATTCCCTTATATCTTCGCCCTCAAACTGGAATAATGTCTTTAGTTTACTGTACACATTGCATTTATGTATTCAAATGGAGAAAACATTTTAATTAAAATATTTTCCCCATTTAATTGGAAATAAATTTAGAATTATATATGTTTTAAATCCAACGATGCTACTGTTAGTTTGGGTGCAGGAGAAAAAGAGCTGCCTTATCCATCTGATTAATCTATTTTTTAGCTGGTTAGAGAGGACTTTCAGTTCATTCTATCAGCATACTTTCGAACAGTAGGCTAATTACTAACACTAAAACTATTATAATAATAGAAAGACCTGGTACATTTTGATCATGAGAAAGCTCTTACAATATTCTCTGTTAAACTAGTGCAGTATAGGAATATCTCCAGTTTTCCTTTCTAAAGTTCAAGAAAGGTCTGGGTAAGAAACACAGATTGTCACCTCCTTGCTTTCTTTAGAGTTGCTGCAATATGATATGCTGTCATAGTACAATGCCATAAAGAAGTCTCAAATGAGCTCTGTTTATCATGAAGAACACAATGGAGTGACACTACAGGATGTGTTTGCATCGATGTTCTATTTTTCATCTGGAGTGTTGCAGTGGTTTTCGCCTAGGCCAGGTTTTTTGGTAGCGGGGGGACTACAGGGTGGACTCTTTAAACAAAGAGTTGCCAGAAGGTTTCCCTGTAGCTGACAGGGTTATGGCCAGTCAGTTTTAAGATGGACCCTGCAGCTGACCCAGGCCTGTCCAATTAGCGATTGAGGTAATGCCTCTGTGAATAATGTATTTGAGAAATTGTTATGCAGTAGTAAGACTGCAGCAGCAACAGGGAGTGAGAATGTGAAAATATCTCTGCAGACATCAAGGTCAGCGGAGAAGGAGATGGAGGAGGGTGCATGTTGAGGCAGCTGTGCTCCTGCAGTCCATGGAGGCCACCAGGGAACAGAGATCCACTCATAGCCTGTGGAAGACCCCACACCAGAGCGGGTGGATGCCTGAAGGAGGCTGTGACTCTATGGATGTCCACATTAGAGCAAGTTCCTGGCAGGACTTCGGCACCTGTGAGAGAGGATCCCATGCCAGAGCAGTTTTTTTGTCAGGACTTGTAATCCTGTGAAGGACTCAGGATGGAGCAGTCGATACCTGAAGGACTGTTCTCCCAGTGGATAACCCATGTTGGGGCAGGGTGTGAGGAGCTGCCTCACAGAAGAAGGGACAGAATGAAAAAGTACAGGAAGCACCCTACCCTTCAGGTTCTTCTTAAAAAGCGATCATGGAGGAATCTAATTGGCTCAGACTCAGAAGTGGGTCTGGCTCAGAGCTGGGGGGAGTTTCGAGCAACTTCTTACAGGAGCCATCTTAGCCATCTTTACAGCTCCTCCCCCATTACCAGAAACAGCTGTTAGGTCAAACCACGACAATAAGACTAGGGGTAAGAAGGAGGGAAACAGAAATAGAAGCATTTAGAAGCCTCTATTAATAAGTTTACATAAAATTTATAAAGTTCATTTTAAAACCCCCCAAAAATCGAGGCCCATTTAGTTATCAATAACATTAACTGAATGATTGGATGTAACAAGTTTTAATATTAGTTGAAAACTGAAACACAGCTCCACTCGTAGTGATGAGGCTCAGCTAGCAACTTCAATAACCTGCGACAGCTGAGGTAAACTATTTAAGAAGTTAGGTGATGAACTTCATTGTATTTACTGTATTCAGAATTAAATATGTCTTACTACATATAAACAGATGGAAAACTACCCAAATCCACTGAAGTTTGTCATAGAAAACTGCAATTTTACAAGGAATTCTAAAGGGTAGATCTCCTGTATACTGTGTAGTAGGCGTCCGGAAGATCTCGGATTGTAACACGAGGGGTGAAGAGGAAGTGAGAGGTCTGGCACGGGGCAGAGATAGAGGAGGTGCTTATGCCAGCAGATATAAGGGCATAACATAAACAATAAGAGACAGAGACGGAGAGAGATGGAGACGGACAGAGACGGAGACAGAGCACCATCCACACCGTGTGTGCAGTGATCCTTTCCCTCGACTGTCGGAAAGCTGGGAGATCAGCCTGAACCACCACGTAGTGTTGCCTGCAACAGCAACAATACTGAAAATATAAAAGATGTGATCTAGAAATTTCAAAAGTGGCAAGAACTACTTTAATCTTCTCTTACTGAAATCAGTAAAGTAGCTTTGGAGTTTTTTTTTAAATACAAATTAAAAGGGAAAAGTTATGATGGTCTTGATTTTCCATTTTATAGAGTCTTTTAGAAATGCACCAGTGTTTGGAGGGACTAAGATAAGACCTCCGCATTAGTAAAATTCTGTTCATTCAGTATATTAAAGTTTAATTAGAATTTAATTTATTCACAATCTTTGTGTTGGCCATTTGCAGACATTTTCAGTCATAATTTTAGAGTGCTTTTAGATGTCATGATAGCTTAGAGAACAATGCAAATGCAGCACAATGACAGTCACTGAATTAATTTTCCCAGATGAATGATTTAATCAGATCTAGTATATTTCAGCAGAGAAGTTAAATGCACTGTTTTCCCTGTATAACAGAAATACTCCTCTGTTTTAATCACTACTTTTTTTTTTCTTAGAAAACAGTGAAATTCTCCTTCATTGTTTTATATATTTTTTCTTTCTGAGCACTTCCCAAAAGCTCAACATTTATGATTATTATTGAGACTAACGAAAGCATTCCTATTTAGAGAAGAAATTCACATTTCTTACTTCCCACCTCTTTAATCACAGAGAAACTAGCAGTATTTACATCTGTTCTAATACAGTTCTTAGAAGAAAGGAGAGAGGAAGTGTGTCATTGTAGGCATACGTGATAACGAATAGCTCACTTTCCTGACACTAAGGAAAATGAACACATTTGACATAGTAGCAGATTCTGCTCCTGACTCTTGGAATGTGAATTAACTTCTCTTACTCCAACTGATTTGTGTGTAGAATTGAACTGCTGTAACTGAAATCAGAGCTTATTCCAAAGATCTAGAACAATTCCTATAAGGCCAATGCCTTCAGCTGTCAATCTAACAAGCTGACCTGTCAGTGTCACATAATAATTAAACAGCAGCTGGCATTAGTGAAAATTTATAATTGCTAAAATCCTTATTGCTGACATGTCAATATTTAACTTGCATTAACCTTTCCTTTGAGGCTTACAAATAGTGCATCGCTGGCTTGTTCAGCCTAATTTTTCATGTCATTGCCTTGCAATGTACAAAGATTTATAATGTCATTATGTGATGGATACAGACCACTCCTTTACTTAGCCTTGTAAGAGCCACTAACTCTAGAATAACACTGGATGGTTTATTTATTTTTTGTACCTACCTGTAAACCATTTTTTAACCCCTTAGATGATTTGTAACATGAAGACCATATCTCAGATGCCAATCTTGTGAATATCAGTTTCTTTAGAAGGTGATACATTCTAAGCCATTACTTTATATTACAGACTTAGTATCCTGAATTATTTTGGTTTGAAAGGTAGCTCAACCAAAGCAATAGTATTAAAACTGCAGAGAAAGGTATTGGAAAGGTATTGTCAAAATCAGCTTAGTTTTTCAGTAGTCCATCTTCAGAAAATAAATTTGAAAATTTTGGCCAGAGGAGGTTTTAATCAAAATTGCCTGGAGATTCATACACAGTCTAGTTGGCCAACAAAAACAAAACAAAAAAAATCAAAAGGACTTGTATACTGTCCCACTCTGAAATGTTCCTTATCTCATGTTTGAAAGGAATAAATTGCATGTATACTTTAATCAGAATAAATAAGCCTACTTTTGCATTATTCTCTACATGATCAGAATTATTTTTCAGCCACTGATCATATAGAAGCTTATAGAAAGAAATTAATTAGCTGTAGTGTTATATTTGGGCTTGAGATGCTTTTCATGATCACAAAAAGAACTGAGAAATTACTCCAAAACTCTTGTGGATGCTTTTCTCCTTATCCTATGTAACTAAAGCATATTCTAGAAAATCATACCATATTTCCATATGGGATTAAGTAATTTCTGCAAATTACTTAACAAGTACCTATATACTTAAAACAATTGTACTTCTATGGACCAGGATAAGAGTTCAAAGTATCCTAAATTCTTGCATTTAAAAAATCTCTTTGAAAAGTAAAATAAAAGGCTTAACATCTGAATAGTCCCTCTTCAATCTTATCATTTGATCTTTCCATTATCTGCTCAATAAAGGCAAATTATAAGTCAAGCCTCTTCCTTTAAGGGGTGAATTAAAATTCTACCCAGTGTAGATATTGTTAGATGATTTATAGAGATTATAAATAACCTATACTCATGTTTATAATTAAACAATCTAATTTATCACTTACTGTTGTACTTCTGAGGGGTCTTGACTCTTGGCTTTCCAGGGGATTACTGCTTATATCTTCCAGATCGAGTTTTAAAGCAGTGCTTAAGTGTGTAGTGAATTGATCAATGCTAGGCATCATGCGTAGCAGGCACAGTAGATTGTACTTAATTCAGATTGATTAACAGCAAATGAGAAATGTAAGCATGAAATAAGTACATTATCCCAGACTGTATATACATCTGAATGTTCAATAAAGAACTCTGAATTTTCTTTAAAATAAAGTATTTTAAAAAAGAAAACGTTGTGCTTTTAAAATAAATGTTTGAACAGTCTGGAGAATCCATGTGTCCTACAAATTCAAAGAATGAATTTAATGATTGCTATGGTTACATCAACACATACTGTAATATGATATAATCAGCTGCGATGTGCTATGGCACAGAAATTGGAAAGATATGTTTGATGAAAAAAAAGTCACTACCAATATGTTCCTGTTTTACAAACATAAGAGCTATTTTGAAGTTCCAGAAAGGTTTAAGATGCAGGCTGTCAACTTTGTTTAGGTATATTAGTGGCTTCTCAAAAGGTATCAAACTAATCTAGTAACATTTCTCTAAAGAGAATTAACTGGACTTAACAACTATTATCTTTCAAAAACCAAGCAGAAAGTAATTTTTTTTACTTGCAAATATCTTCTACTACTTTTCTTGTAAATAAGTATCCCAAAGATATATCTCTTTCCGTAATATACTATCTACTTTGTTGCCTGTATTCTGTGTGTGCACATATTTGGCTTCTTTTATAGTCTTTGTACTACTAGATTTTTCAGTATTTATCTTTTCTTGAATGGAATAATATTTTTCCTTAATCTTGTTTGCTATATTTCTTCAAATTAAATACATTCTGTTGATTGTTTTGAAAATTTCTCATTTCTTACAATATTGTTAGTATGAACTTGGTAACTTCATACTTTGATATCAGTGTTTTTCCTTCTTTTTCTTATTTTTCTGTCCAAAATGATATTTGCTACTCCAGGCAGATGGATGAAGTCATTGATGAAGAAATTAAGACAGCATAATTTTGTGGTAATGTATCAAAAGATAGTTCCTCTGTATAACACATAATATATTTTTAGAAAGAAAAGTACCAAAATGTTTTTCTAGCCAAATTTATAATATTCAATTTATTTCCACTATTTCCACTATTATTTCTCACATACTATGTGAAGATTAACTCTTTCTTTCCTGTCTTTTACTTGCTGCTTTATCATTTCTTTGGGTGTTTTTTCATTTCATCCAGGTTTACTATTTTTGTACTTTTATAATATCATAGTCATAGTACCTTCGTGGGTCACTCTTCCCATCAGTTCTTGTATTGGGAGTATAGTATGCCTTTCATTATCCTTGCTACAATTCTCATACTTTTTCCAGATTCAGTAAATTCCCTGTGAAAGGAGGCAAAAGTAAGACAAAATTATAGTACAGTGTTTCAGATGTGCATATCTTATAGGTTTTAATTATTTCCACAGCAAAGTGAAGTGGGCTAGTAATAGGAATCTACGTACTTATATCAGATACTTTAGAATAACTAGCATTGGTTTTCTCCAGACACATTTTGTCACAAAAATTTAGGTTTATGCAAAATTTAACCTGACTCATTTAAGATTGGAATGTTTACAGTCTTCTTCCTTGGAGGTCTTCAAGACCAACTTGGACATGTACCTATGCGACCTGATCTAGGTTGACCTGCCTCTGCAGGGGGTTTGGATTAGATGTCTCTAAAGCTCCCTTCCAACACTACCATTCTATGATTCTATATATTTTCTCACAGAGTAGAAAAAATTACTGTCATCTGAAGAAGCTTTTTAATGCTGATTTCTTATGATGTCTTCTGATACATCCTTGTCAGCAAAATAACTTCTTAGTTGCAAATTTACAGTCTTATTGATGTTTATTTCTGGTTGGCACTGGTTACTAAAGGATGTTCCTTCCATTCCCCTGTTACTACAACTAAGCTGGCAAGTGTAGCTCATGGGAAGATAATGCTATTAGCATTTATGTCTTATTTAGTGTAATACAGGAGTTCTTATGATAAGAACAGTTAGCTTTCATGTTTTTATTATTTATTCTCTTCATATATTGCCATACTCACAGCCTGTCTTAAAATCTGGAGAATACTGAAGTTGATGGGTCACCATCTACCTCAGTAGAATGTTGCAATACCTTTCCACAACAAGGTCTTCGCAGGAACTGGTCATAAACTAATTACAAATATTGAATCTTTGCTTTTTATTCAAAGGTCAAGATATAACAGCCAATTGCAGAATGACAGCAAGATATTTGTTTTTTCAGCTGTAGAAAATACAATCCTATCATGTATCTTAAAGTTTCCAGTAAATATAAGACCTAAAACCACATGCCAGATGTTAGTGAATCCTCATTTAATACTGTTTAGAATTCTGCTCACCCTTGTTCAATGAAGGTTAATTCAAAGGGTCTTAAAAAAAACCCAAATCAAACAACAAATTGTAATGATCAAGAGGAGGAAAGCTCAAGTGTGTGTTAGGGAAATAAAAAAGTATGCATTTAAGTACTGTTGAGGACCTCAGATCTGGAGACTCAAAATTCTGTAGTTCTGTCAGTGTAAATAAGGGAAATGGAGAGTCTTGCAACAGCTTCAACTCATTATGGTTTAGAAAATAGGAAATATGTAAGTGGGCACTAAGAGAAAAAAGAATTCTATGTCACTTCAGGATTCTAACTCAGATACTCTGAATTATTCCTTACTATATGTTTACCTTTGGCTACAAAAGAAATCAGAATCCCACTGGAAAGTGCTCAGAATCCCTTCTGAAATGGGCAGTTTACACAGTGAGAATATTTCTATTCTACTGAAGAAAATTCTCAAGGGTATTTGTGTAGCTGAATCTTATTCAGAGATGTGTCTATATTTCCATTTTTTATATTGGCAAATTAAGCCTAAGCGGGAGTTAGGGAACTAATTACCTCCATGGTTCTGGGACTGCATAATCAAAAGAAAGTAATCAGTAGAAAATGCTCACGTGAGATACTAGCTGAAAGCATTGTTCTTTTTAGATATGTGCACAGACAAACGACAGACAATTAGAAGAAAATAAAGCCTAGAGCTGAAGTGAAGGAAGAAATTACTTGTAACTACTGTTGAAAAAAGCTAAATCTTGATAGAACTATCTGTCTTAAGGTCATAGGTATAGAAATAATACAGAAGAAAGACTGGTAAAAAAGGAAAGAATTTATTGACTGTGGGGATATTCATGTAAGAGATGCAAAATATATGTAAAGAAAATATTAGAAATATACTAATACACTGAAATTAAATTTTGAACACAAGATAAATAAAAGCATAATAATAATACATCAAACTGTTAGATTTAAAGAGATAACACACTTATAAATTGAAGAAAATGTATTTTAGAAATGGTTTTAGCAATTTTTGTTGGATATGAGCTTTATAGATACTTGTTGGCATGATTGCCATGTCAGGGTAACTATCTCTGCCAAAACAGAGGATTTTCATTTTCTTCTCTCTGTGACCTTTTAAAATTGCTGGAGTTCAATGGCAACGAATTTGGAAGATCCATCATTCTCATCACAGCTGCTTCAATGTCCCTAAGTACATTGGTGTCGAAATGGGAAAGAAATTAACAGTTCATTTGTGAAATTGTTCCTGCTTGCCCAGTTTCATGATGAGACTTCTCCCTCTGTATGTCTGTTGCAAATAAATCAGCTCTCATATTTAACTTGACTACACAAAATAGCAAAAGCATCTGCTGAAATACCAGGTAGCAATCAAGAGAAATGCAGAAAATATCGTTATCTTTATTTTGAATTCCTGGAACAAAGGGAAGGTGAACAATCAACATTACATACACACAGAGATTTCAATGAATAGACAATTCAATAAATAACATATACAGAAATTGATTTTTTTCTTTATAAATAATATTCATTTCAGATGTTACATTTGAATTATTAGCACTAAAAATAGTAGACATAGAATATTTGCTACAGTTCATTCATACTAATTTCGCTTGCTAAAAAACCTAATATTTAAAAAAAAAACAGTTTCTAGCTCAAAATACTGGTCACATGCTACTGTTTAAAACAATGGCTGTAATATGGAGCATTCAGGTTGATCCTTAGACCAAAATCCCATTCTATCAGTTCAACCTGTCATAGTTTGATATGACAGCTGTTTCCGGGAGAAAGGGCTGTAAGGGAGAAGGGGCTGTTAAGGGAGAAGGGGCTGTAAAAATGGTTCCTGTAAGAAGTTGCTCAAAATTCTCCCTAACTCTGAGCCAAACCCACTTCTGGGGCTGAGCCAATTAGCTGCCTCCACAATCACTTTTTAAGAAGACACCAGAAGAGGAGGGTTCTTCCCTCCTTCTTCTGTCCCTTCTTTTCTGGCTGATGGTGGTGCAAGGAGTGAGAAGAGAGAGAAGAAACCATGCAAACTCCAAGATCAGTGAGAAGAGAGAGAAGGAGATGTACTGGAGCAGACTCCCCTGCATTCTGCAGAGAGGACTGCTGAAGCTGAGATTTGTTTGCATTTCATTAAAGACTCCACATCAAGGGCAGTGATTCTCTTCATTAAAGACACTGTTCCAAGGGAGTGACTATGGCTAGAAAAGGCCATTTCCCAAGGGAGGGACTGTGTATCTGAAGAAGCTGAAACTGTGGAGATCCACTGCATCTTAAGTGAAGGACCCTGTACAGCAGAAGCCATAGCTGCTGGGAACAACTCACACCAGAGAAGTTAATTAAGGGCTGTGTCCCACGTGAAGGACCCTGTATCGGAGCAGGGGAAGAATGCTAGGAGTCGTCCTCCTTTGAGAAGTGAGAAGTGGTAGAGAACATCTGTGAGAGACTGACTACATTTCCCATTCCCTGCCCCTCTGAGCCGGTGAAGGGGGAGGAGGTAGAAATATCAGGCGCAGTGAGCTGGGCCCTAGAAGAAAAGAGGAATGGAGGAAGAAGATCTTAAAGTGTTGGTTGTAATTTTGTCATCATCCTAATCCCTTTTTGCTTTTGTTCCGTTCTGTTTCTTGTAGGTAGTAGAATAAACTTTCCTACTTTCCTTTCTAAATTGAGTACTGGAGTCTGTTTTGCCCAGAACCATAACTGACAGCGAGCCCTCCCTGCCCTTGTCTCAATCCGCAACATCCTTGGTTATCTTTTTTCCTCTCATCTTGCTGGGCCCTCCACCATCCTAACGAGGGTGAGAGTGGATGGGGGGCACTGAGCAAGAGACTGTTGTGCTTCATTACTGGCTGAGCTAAACCACAACAAATCTGTCTCAAAAGGCTTAGAAAAGGAAGTCCAGAAAAATGTTCATCATATGCAATGGGTACAAATTATTGAGACCAACATAGTTAAATTACACTTTCCTAAGTGCTTTGTGGTTACTCCTAGGCTCCATATTGTCTCTGGCTGTCTAGTGCATGTAGTTTTCCAAATAAAGACAAAAAGGCTTCACAAATTTACTCACTTCTGGAGGTCACTCCAGTTAAAACCCAGTAGGCTCCAGTGCACAGTATGATGGTGTGTAGTGTATCAGAGGCAGCATTATCAAGAAGACTTCTCAACTGGCAAATTCATACATGATCTCTGTATAGTACATGCATCCTGTGCTATAGCACACAGCTTAGCATGAGCTGCCGTTGGTGGTGATGCCAGCATATCACCAGTCACATTAGTGTGGCATCACATTATGTCAGCCTGTAAGAATGAAGAAAAAGTGACTTCAAAGAGCCTTAGAGGAACACATAGACATTCCAAGGAAGGGTACCGTGACAGAGCTAGAATGATGCAGGGATGCAGTCTCTTGAACATCCCTGTCTGTCTTCTGTGTTTAGATTGCAAGGTGGTACCTTCACTGAGCTCTACTCAGACTGTCTTTATAGTCTGGGAAGACAGAAAAATGAAGTTCTGGGGATGAGATGCACAACATTTCCATATGTGCATCCCTTATCAAGCAAAAGCTCTCTTCTCTCCACAGACCTGGGCATGGTATTAAGGTGTGTAGGTACTTTGCTTGTGATTTCACTGGTAACCAAGCTGTCTATAACCTTAGTCTGATTACTGTACCTATATTCAATAATGGTTCTTGCTAGGTGTGACTGTTGCACATTCAGTTGCTTGAGTCTCTTGAGCAACTTCATTTTTCATGGGAGAGACTCATTGACACTGTAGAGAATGCCATCAGAGTAGCAGAACTTTCCACACCAATGAACTTAGTGGATCAAATGCTCTCAAGTCAATCTCCAGTGTATCTTGATAGTAACGCATTAAGAATAAAATCATGCCTTGCACTAGACAATACCAGATGTGCTGGAAAAGATCAGACTTAGATACAAGAAAATGCTGAAATTGCAAGCAAAGTCCCTGTTTTATTGAAGTCAAAGGGAAAAATGCATTGCATCACCCTATATTGTGACTGGTGAAAGCTCTACAGAGATACATCAAATGGCAAGTCTTAACTCAGGAACAGAATATTGCATGAATCATCTTCTGACCTACAATATAGTTTCAAGTTTCCCAAGACTTTTAGGGAACCAGTGGTCATGTTTTCTGAAGTGTTACGGAGGTAGCATTCAACTGTAGTAAGACAAAGTGTAACTTAGAGAGCTGTTTGTGGTAGTATGTGGAAACATTAGATTGCAAATAATAGAAAAGTTCATGATTCCATTGAAGATTTAGAAGTTTCATCTTTTTTTTCTTTTCCAGTGTATTCCAGCCTCAGCAAATCTTTCATTTAATTATTTGATGTTTAATAATTGCTGTTTCAGCTGAAAATATTTTATGTTACTATTTTACAGAATTATTTATATAAGAACTTTTATACATGACGATCCTAATTGAATCAGTCTTTTGGACAAATTCCTTGTTAAACTACTGCTTTACTATAAAACTAAGGGCTGGATGAGAAGGAAAAAAATTGCCCAAACTCTATCTCTGTAAGAACTAAAACCTAAAATAGCTTGAGGTTATTAATATTGCAAACCTTTATACTTCAGATTTCAAAGTGAATGTACTTTAACATCAAGCAGGCAATTAAAAAAGAATCAGAAAGCAAATTTATAAGCCTTTATCTTGTGGAATTCTCTATTGTTGCCAGTACTAAAAAATGTTTTCCATGTTTCTGGGAATTTCTGGATAGAAAAAGAGTGTAAACACAAAGGCAATAATAACTGTAATTGATTGCATTTTGCTTACCCATATCAATAAAAAGTAATAAACGTGTCAATTTTTATCAAGGATCCCAGCAAAATACACTTCTGATTTCCAATAATAATCACCCTGAAAGTACACTTATTAATAACTTTTATGGTTTTCCATTGTGCAATATGCTGATTATTCATCTTGGCATCATCATGTAGTAGAAATGTTTTTATCTTCATAGACTAGGATGCTATAATGAGTTTCTATGTACTTTGATTTTGAGGTGTTTGGTTTCAGTTGTGTTTTTTTTTTTTTTCATTTTCCTGGAACCTAAATACAGCAACAAAAATTACTTTTCCCACAGCCAACAACTCCAGATTTAGAAGCAAGCCCTGTGCCCCTTGAAGACACATTTAAAACTCTTTTCATTCACTGCTTTCAGAATTTATTTGAATATTCAACCCGATCACCTTGGCAATATTTAGTTTCACTTTCTATTCAATGAGGCAATGGATGCTTATTTTATTCTCAAGATCATGCCACAAACTGACAGAGAGCTTCCAGCTGTTTTCAAAAGCATACTAATATTTATTGTGAAAAAAAGCACCCAAAACAAACAACTAAAAAAACCCTAAAATCTCAAATGGTTGTATCTACTATTCGAAGAAGAAAATCATTTCATGCATCTTCAAAAAAGAACAAACCTCTTCACTCACTCTTGCCTGAGCTCAAACATCCTTTGCAGTCCTGTGAAGTAGCCATCTGTTGGAATTAGAGGACAGAAAACATTGTATGGGCTCTTCACTGTACACACAGCAAACAAGAATTCCTTCAGAATTTCTCTAAAACCATATTCTGTCTAAGGAGACATGCATCTGAAACATTATTTGTTTGAATGGGTTTGAAAAACATCTTAATTTTGATAGACTAAGCATAGAAATTATGATTATTATAATGATTATTGCTATTACTATTACTCAAAACTCACTTGGGAAAACACTTTAAATATTTGTGCGACATAACATACTTCTATGCTCTTTGAAGGAAAGGATAATCTACTTGTGGTACTCACAATGATAAATCTTTTATTAATTATACATAGAAGTTTTAGAGCTAGTACTCAGAGATATGTTCATTTAGTCAGCTGGTTAAGTAGGTGGTTAACCGCGAAGGTCAGAGAAAGATCACAGTATATCCTGCTGTTGTTTCTTGAAAGCAAGTCTTTGTTTCTGACAGGTGGTTTAAAACTGATGTTTCAGATAGAGAATATAAAAGCATGGAGTAGGGAAGGATCCATTTAATTTTCTAACTCAACATTATGAACATTTTCAGGTTAATATAAAATTCATGAAGTATTATTTTTGATGACCATAGATATGGTACATTCAGCGTGCTTTACAATAATGAAACTTAAGTAACCAGTATGTGACCACTGGTATCACTTCCTTCCTTTTCTGCAGCTATTGAATACTCCTTGGCTGTGCATTCTTGGTTGACAGAAGGCAGTATCTCATTGTTGACTTCAGTTATTCAATGGCTCATAATAGAACTCTTTCAGTCTAATTTCTTTAAACTTCGAGAATGATGAAATGTTGCCTATTCGAGGAAAAAAAAAACCCTCAAACCTCTTAATGAATCAATCTCATGGCTTCCTTTAGCTTCTAATTGTTACTAATTTATTTGAACCCCAAACATAAAACAGTTAACGCAATTACTTAAAATAGAGTGACTCATGGGCACCGCCTGTGACACAAATTGTATGATTTTAAAGTGTAGTCTCATGCTCCCTCTGACTTCATACATTTACTTATTATAAAAGACTAAGAAAAATACCACATGTTGTTAAATAGCACTGCTTCTAATAATAATTACTGTTAGAAATATGTGTCTATACTTCAAAGAAATATACTAGACATATACAAAACAGCATCATCAGGTTAAGAAAGAGATACGGAGAGGCCGTGTAAAGAAAGAAAAGGAAGTAATGACTTGGCAAAAGCAGTACTAGCATTACCGCCTAGTTATGTTATCTAGGATATTTTTATCGTGTCTCTATTTATTCAAGGTTATATTAATTCTACTATTGAAGTTCCATTTCAAGAATGACTTGATAGTAAAATATCACTACTGAAACCAAATAATAATAACATTTCTTGACCAAAAATACTTATATGATCACAGTAGAATGTGATTGCTCATATTTGCTGCAAGCTGATTTTCTGAAAGTGCATTTGACCTCTTGAGGTATGCCAGAAATCTTGAAGAAATGTTATATTTATTACCAAGATAGTGGTGAGGTATCTGCTTATTTTATAATATTCAGTTAAAATTATTTTTTTCCTGGAAATACAAGTATTATTCTGTCTCTATTAAATTATATTTTATGGTTTTCAGAGTATTACACTACTATGGAAATTTTACGGTTGTACACTTTTGCATGATCTGCTCCTTTAGATTAAATTTTATCTTCAACCATTATATACACCCGAAACACGTTTCCAGGGGCTGCTATTCATGGCAAAAAATCACTGATTCTTGCCCTTCCATTGAGAACTCATAAGATTTGGAGTCAGAGACAAAACAGAAGCCAGTTTCCTTGTGGATGAGGTTATTTTGAAAGGGAACAAAATGTGAGAGGTAAGGTTTATGTACAGCAGCCATTTTCTAACAGCGAAAGCTTAAACCATAAAGAACTGTCTTTTTTTTTTTCTAGAAAACAAACAAACAAACAAATAAGAAACTGTATCGCATAAGTTCTATTATGTCAAACATTTCATTCACTTTGTAGTCAACAGATGATACAGAAACCATGTCTTCCCTACTTGTTATTGTTGGATTTCAACTTCATATGTTATCAGACATTCCAGGAACGCATGCAAATGGAAAATATCAAAAGCATCTACTTTACAGTCCACTTTAGCAATGAACAGCTGCAAGAGTCCTGAAAATTAGAGCAGTAACACTTATCTTGTTTGCATGCTTTCTAAGCGTACATATGTAACATGCATTCCAGAATCAGGAAATTAAAAGTAGAATTGGTAAACCAAAATAATTCTTCTACTTTACATTATCTTTCAATAATTTGGTGAACTACGTTGACCTAATTAAGAGCTATATAACCAAGAGATATTCCTTGGATATTTAATTCCATTTTTTAATCTGAAATTTGTGTTTCAGAACCTTGAGGAAATCACCAGATGCAACAAAAAGAGTCTTCTTTTCTGAACCCAGCTACCACTCTGTGCACTATATAGGAGAAGGAGATATTGGCTCAGTTTGAACAGTGAGTGTCATTTATGGTTATCACTCAGATATGAAACTGAAGAGATGAGAGAAACTGATTAAGATAGCTCATTCTAAAAGTAAAATAAATTGTTAAAGTAGGATTGGATTCATGTCAGTGGTGGTGAATGTGGTAAATTAAGAACAATAAGACTGCAGTTAGGAACAATCTGGGTAATTGAAAGAGAACAAAGCAAGTGAAGATCCCTTAGTGAATAAAAAAGCATCTGGTGAAATCTAAACACATAGGTTAGCAGTCACCAACTGCATATCCTCAGTAGAATACCAATATATAGTGCTATACGTGTGTATGTACAGATCTCTTATTTCAACAGCTTTCTGGGCTACTTTGGATCAAGTTTTAGGTAAACAGCTAAAGTTTTAAAAACTTGTCTTTATTGAACTTCCCAACTCTTTCTATTAAGACTTAAATTTTCAGTATAAGGAGGGAAGTGCAGGAAAGAAAAGAAGAAGAAAGCTGCCTGAATATCAAAGGTAACATTAAACAATACTTTTCTTCTTGAAAAAGAAATCCTAACTTGGTAATCTTACAACGAATAGTAAGAATTTAGACATAGAAAAAAACGCATTTAATCTGCCGAATCTTCCTACTAAAGTGGGATTCTTCAATCAATGTTTGAATCTATCTTTGAAGATTTCAGAAGAACTTCAAATACTTTGTAGGTCCATTTTTTCGCAGTCTTATTCCTCTGTCATTTTGGTTTGTGGGGGTTTTTTGTTGTTTTTTTCCCCTTTCCATTTAATTTCTTTTGATACTTCAGTCTTTCTTTTCATTTCATGTTACAGTTGTTGTGGAACAATATGTATATACAGCACATATATAAGTATACTGTATAGGGCATTGGCAGAGGTGTGGACTATGTATCTGAAATTACTTCTGCACCATTCCATTCACAGACAAGGTTTCTTTCCTTTTAGGAGCTAACAAGACATTTGTCTTTTTCAAAGCCTATTTGCTATAAATTAGCTTAGACGTATTTCTTCAACGATTCAAGTTTTTCTTTATTACTCCTCATTACTTGATGTTCCACCCAATTTATTCACATTTGCATACTGGGAAATTGTCCTTAGAGTCATCATTCTAGTTGTTTATATTATGATACTCTTGATAAAGCTGAATTCTTAGCTAGTCCTCTCTGTTATATAATGAAGTTTATCACTGTATATAAACTATGTTCTTAAAGCCAAACCTAACATGGTATCTTTGACGTCATTTTCATTTTATTTGAAATTTCTGACAGCAAGATGTTAAAAGCAGTGTCTGCTTTAGAATGCCAATAAAAGTTGCCAGGAATGGGAAAGCTGTAATTATGCCTTGACCTATTTTCCCAGCAATTCTTTTAGCTATTTCAAGACAGGACTTTTGCAAAAAACATTTTGTTAACATCAATCTCCAGACATCTTTCCAGAAATGAAAAGTCTTCTGACTAATGGAAAAGTGGTCTGGTGGCTCTAATTACTGACAGCAGTTAGTTTATATTCCTGACACCTACAGATTTTACAGTACGATCTGAAGTCATTATGTACATCAGCTCACATAGGTAAAATGTGCACAATAGCACAGTAACTACTGTGCACATACGTGAAATGTGCACATTAACACAGTAACTGTATTCTGTAAAAATCCTCTGCTTCCTTATGTTGACACACCTTTGTTTTTATCAGAGCAGTCAAAAATTAAAGGCTGATATCTGATTATTTCATGTTCTTTAGTGTAGTAGGCGTCCAGAAGA